>JAODKL010000118.1:2445410-2463883 GCA_026780765.1 Petrocephalus schoutedeni | reverse complement strand
TACGGAGGAAACTCATTTCGGCCGCTTGTATTCGCGATCTCGTTCTTTCGGTCACTACCCATAGCTCATGACCATAGCCCGAAAGAGAGCAGAGCCACACCGCAAATTCTCACGCACTGCTTGACACAGTGTACCGGGAACATTCTCTATAGAGAGGTACGTCTTTGAATGAGGAGGGCGTGAGACTCGAGTGTCCTACCAGGGATTTACTTCATTGCCCAGCCGCCTCTAGATGACATGGTAAGAAGCACACAGTGCTTTATTTGGAACATTATTTGGAGGTGGAACAGAGTAACTGAAGATGACTCAGTAGAAACAGGAAGTGCTTTTAAAAACAAGAGGGCACAGGAGGACACAAGAGGGCCTTCCCATCAGGCCAGGAATGCTGCGAGTCCTACAGCTGCTGGTAAGACCCTTCTGGGGGGGGGGGGGGGGGGGGCACTGCCACTGCCCGTATGAGTTACAGTGGCCTGGATGGGACATCCAGTCCCAATCTCCCCCCCTTACTAATTCTTACACCTGCCCTCCATACCTGTGATCCGCAGGCTGCTGGTTCAAATTCCATGCTCAGTAGGGTAGTCACATTCCCCCGCGGGGCCTTGAGAAAGGCCGTCAAATCCCCTGAAAAATGCTCCAGGGGCACCAGATGGATGGCTGAGCCTGGAGCTCCGGCCCCAAGCTTAACTCTCGCCTGCATGTACGCGTGCGTAGAACGAGGCGGGATACGTGAAAGCGTCATGTTAGAGTCCTGCTCTGTTCCCCAAAACTGCACCATGCTCACCATCAAAGCTAGAATGTGCTGCGCATCATTGGAAAACCCGCCATTAGCAGCCATATTTACAGGTGATTTTGAACACGCCACGGGCTGTGGAGTGCAAGACTCCATTTCAGACGGCACTCTGAGGTAGGTGACCGTCCATCTCCTGGTCAGGCCCACGAGAGGCACACTGACTGTGCCGATCGCTTGCAAGAAGGACGGATAAAGACAGAAGCCGAGGGCCTCGACTCACCGGGGTCATTGTGGGAATGGGGCACAACGAAGACCTGCAGAGGCTCCTGGTCCCACTCGTGGTCCTCGTAAGTGATGCCGAAGCCCTGCTTCCAGACGCCGCCGTCAGGGTTGTCAAACGCGAGCAGGTCGTACACGTCAAGCATCTGAGGGAAGAGGGCAGAACTCGTGGTAGAACGCGCTCGGCCGGCCCGTGTCAGATGGGCGTCACGAAAGCTGGTGCCATCTGTGCTTTCTAGACACATTGCGGAGACTGGGCAGAGAAGAACTTCAAGCTTGGAAGATGAGGCTTCTGCGAGCTTCCTTCACCTGACGCGATCCAAGCTGCAGCCTGGACCACAACACTGCTGATCAAACGGCTCCGATTAAGCTCACTAATCAAGGCTTCACTGTCAGGCTCTTGCTTGTCTCAGACTCCACAGACAAACTCTATGCGCGGCACGGCATTAATCCTGAAAGACGGTATCTGGAATAAAAAGTTTAAATCGCATTGAGAAGGTTAATTAATTTCAGGATTATTAAGACTGTTAACGCACGTGGGGAAAATGGACCTCGATTGAGACTGAGGAGAATTGGCCATGATATTAAAACTCTATCAGTCTTAATAAACACGTTCACTGGGGGTGGGGGGTGGAGGGGAATCAGATTATTCTTATGATTACCCAGTGCACCACTGCACAAAAACTAAAAAAAAAATTTAAATAAAATAAATAAAATCACGCAGTCAAATTAGTCAAAATAAGACTTAAGATATTAAGAAAAAATAAACATGAGCCTAAAGAGCCTGAAATTTACCACCCACAAAATCTCCATAAAAAAAAAAAAGAAACACACATAAAACAAAAACACTTCAAATGGACACCTAAATACCAGCTATACTGCCAGTATATCACCTACAAACCCTATAAATAATTAACATGACATGCAGAGGCATACCCACACATAAAAAACTAATTTTCTTCTAAAAGCAATAAATCATTTGTAACAAAAGGAGATCCAATGTCCATGATTAAATATTGATCAGACAAACAGTCTCCTACAGTCTCATCAGCCCACCTCCTGCGGCTAAGACAACATCCCGCGTCGTTTTTCAGAACGTTCTCGTCACGTTTTCATCTTAGCTGAACGCCACCTAGAAATTTTTGCCCACACTAGTAACATATTTTTCCCATCTAATATTTCCAATAACAGACGCGATAACAGTCTAACCTCTGAACTCGACATATCTGCAGTGAAAGCGATGTCAGTGACATCACATCTTAAGATCCCGCGGATGTGTCCAGCCACCGCGTCTTATAACGCGGCCAGCGAGACGTCAGGGTAGTAGCACCGACTTGGGAGATGAGCGAGGTTCCAAGGATGGAACGAGCCGGCAAAATCCCTCGTCCACCACTACCGAAAATGATAGCTAGTCCAATGTGATTGTTAAAATTGAAATTAACTTTATTGATCCCAGGGGGAAATTCATCATTATTTTAGTGGTATATTTTGGTAGTAATCGATCAAAACTGACACATCGAACTGATGCCCTTGTCCCGATTTATAACAGATATTGGCCAATACTGATAGGTTAGCCGATCTTCTGCCTGAAGATCTCACCTGCACCCCGTCAGCCGGCTTGGAGTAGGGCCTCGCCGCAAACTGACAGTCCTCCGACTGGACCGGCAGTACCAGGGGGGGCGTCAGAGCTGCGCCAGGCCCGGCGGCCCTGCTCTGGTTGTCCGCCTCGAGGGCGCCCCTGCCGTCCTTCACAGACTCGCTGAGGTTGATGACGGAGTCCCGGATGTTGGAGATGATCTCATTGTTCTCCGCCAGCAGCCTCTCCAGATGGTCAATCTTCTCCTGCAGGATGGAGAGCTGGCCCTGAACGAAGGGACATGAGAAATGATGAGTGTTACCGGGGATTACACTTCGGCACTTAGGGCCACACATTTCCAGCCACATATTAGGGCGGGTGGGCGTGGGCTCCACTGAAGCAGAGTGGAAGCCCTGAAACAGCAAACCCATCCCTAGATATAATTGTGACTGCCCCAATTGTATCGATATAATAGTATCAATAATGGAGTAATCTACCAATTAATCTGTTGAATCCCCAAGCAATTGTTTATAATATAATGCAATATAATACAATTTATTCAGGACAAGACAGGAACCAACCAACCACTGCAGGGGTCACACATATGAGAAAAGAAAAAAAAAAAAAAACACACACCCATATGGGGTGCAAATGCCAACTCCACACACACACACCAAGCAGCAGTGTGCGATGACAGCACTGGCCGGCGCGCCACTGTGCCGCCCTACCAGGCCTTACGATGCGCAATCTTGATAGACATCGCATTCCATGCACATGCAATTTTCACAAGCCCAAGACTGCAATAGTCTGCTGGGTTTAATCCATCAAATACTATAATAACCAGCAGACCGAGGCATGGCGATGGCGGGAACGAGAGAGGCAGCAAACTGAAAAGTGAAGGTGCTCTTTAAATCACAGGCACACACACGGTGGGCAATTTATACAATATAAATACAGTATATGACAAAAGACACGCGAGGACTGGAGAGAGTTCAAACGTGACACTGCAAGGGCACACACACACACACATACACACACACTTACAATAATTACTCTCAGGGGGCATTAACACGGCTCGCAGGCATGCTGGGATACACAAATAAGCACTACAATACTTTGGTCAGTCAAAGTAAAGAAAATTTAGCGAGCTTTGCAATTTTAACAAAGGTTCTCTTTCAAAATGATCTAGTATGCATTTCGAGTAAGTTTGCCTAGTAAGTTTCTGGCTTCTGTATGACTTTTGCATGGCCTCCCTGAGACAATCACAATCACTCGTCCTTGCCGCTTGACACGGTCATAGCCCGTGCAGCGTGTTAGTGAGATATTAAACTAAAGCGAACAAGACCTGGGTGACAAAAAGACATTCATCTTCCACTGTATGCATATATTTTGTATTTCATAGAGAGAATACTGAGCAAAAGCAAGCGATTGTCAGCACAACTAACAGCAGCACCAATGACTGATGCAACAGACTGCTGGTAGATAACTATATAGCCAAAGAGAACTTCATTTTCAAATCTTAAAATCGCAACATCAGATATCGCTTCGCCCTACTCAAAACACAACGGGGCGGTTTCCCGGACAATAATTACACCTTGTCCTGGAATTTTGTATGGGGATTCTCCACGTTTAGTCCAGGAATAGGCTTGAACAGCATCCAAACCTGTGAGAATCTTATAGACCTGGATCATGTCCCCCCTCAGTCTCCTTTGCTTGAGGCTGAACAGATTTAGCTCAACTAACCTTTCCTAGTAAAAAAATCAAGGTGTTGCAATGGTCCAATCAATGTACAGGCCTCAACCCAATTGAAAGACTGTGGCGGGACCTTAAGAGAGCTGTGCATAAACAAATGATGAACTGCAGCAACACTGAAAAGAAGAGTGGGTCAGAATTCCTCCATGATGATATGTGTTAAATAATGACATGGTGGAATCGTGTATAGCGTTTTACACCTGAGGTTAGATTTTAATACATTTTAGAACTTGGTAAGGACCAGATTTTATGTCCTAATATGTAAAACCATAGATCTGAAAGATGGTGTACTTGGCTGTGTACTGTGGCTAACCTCTAATTACTGGGCGAGTCCGTCAAACCCAAAAGTCTTCTCAAGACTTGTATTTGAACTGCAGTCACGCTGTGGCGTTTTAGTTCCGCTTTGCAGTACTGACAAACGACCGCATTTTCATTAACTTCTAACGTGAAGTGCTTCCTGACAAACGATGGCCGCCGCTCTTTATTTTCACCTTCTGCCACTATGCGGCGTCACCCTTTTGCCATATCGCAGGGTAATCGAAAAGGATTTTTAAATTTATTTATTTTTAAAAATTTTTTAAATCGCTGCTTTTTAGTAATTGTGTTTGAGCTGAGTAATCATGACCGCTCTACTTACAATGGATACGATAATCACCAGCAATAACTTTTTTTTTTGTGATTAGTGTGGGACGGTTTCTCTAGCCCTAACCTCAATGCCAGGAGCACAGTCCAGCACATCAGAGGCCCAGGGCTGCTCCACAGCAAGCCACCTCAGCACTTTGACTGGACGCCTCAGACATTCACTTTAGCTTCCTGAAGCCCCATTTCTGGTGGCTTTTCATGAGTCTCCTGCTGCGAAGGTGAATCAATGCCCCAGATTTACTTCTCGGGCAGGCTGGGGAGAGAAATCCTCCCCCCTTCTTTGACCTCAACACTTCACTCACACTCCCGCCCGCTCCCCCCGGCATGCTTAACAGACGCCCATTCCTACGTCCGCGCCAATCGCAACACTCATCAGTTAGATGAACAAGCTCTTCGCCATTCCCGGCGGATCATTTAAAGCTTTGCAGAAACTCCAAGCTAGCTTTTGGAGGATACTTTTCCACCCCTTCTTCCTTTTTCATTACCAACGGTGAGAAAAGGTGCTTTGATACAGCTTTCTGGATATTCGCAAACCCTTCAGCATCAGCCGACTCACTGGCCTGCTGCTCAGTAAGGAGGGTCAGCGTGACCAGGCCACACTTGGAGCCTGCTCCCCTTCACCTGGGGATAGCTACCGCGCGACGGCTCTGCTTCTTCCCAGCTTCCCCAGAAAGGTCATCGCGCAGAAGGGCCACCGCCTTCATCCTTGAGACACCCCTCTGCCGTATGCGACTCAGCGGGTCAGGACACCATGCCTGTGATCAGAAGGACAATAGTGCAAATGCCGGGGGTTGGCGGAGTCATGTCACCGCTGGGTTGGCGCAGGTTAGTGGGGCTCTACGTGACTAATTTGCCTGCCCCAACAAAGTCCGGATATTTAATGAAATGGTGACTGCATGTCCATGACTGCACAGTGTTCTTGTGCAAAGCTTTCGTCAAAGTTCTGAACCACGTGTTCAACCACACTTGTGTAAGCCACTGTAATGTTGCATCCTTATACAAAATATTCCAGTGTGTGTGTGTGTGTGTGTGTATTATATATACATTATAAAATAAATAAGTGATGAAACTGAACATGTAAATTTTTAATGTAACTAGTTTTAAACCTCGGGGGTTCCCAGGTAGACAGATGTTCCTTAAACACATCACAGAATCAGCTGATTTTAAGGTTCATCCTTAATAGCTGAAGTACTTTGAGCAATGAGACATGAACTACACTGACCACAGAAAACGAGAGAGGAAAGGATTAGGAGAAAATGATGCATAAACACATTTAAAAGCGGCTTCGCAAAACATTCCGTTGTGGCAGAGAGATGACAGGCAGGGGCGTCTTCCTGCGACAGCATGGGGCTGACATGCAGGCCTCACTGCCAGACAGGATACATCTGCCGTTCTGATACCACATAATAAACCTAGGAAAGTGATGCCAGGAGCTCCGCATCAAGTGCATTTTACCAAAGAACAAATCTCACAACATTCATTTAAAAATATTCATTTCATCTGAACATCTAACCCTTACCAAAAGCGCATTTCTGACAGGCTTCCAAGAACTGATACACTAAAATTTCAGCACACATAAATAAAATTGAATCCAGTGAGTTCTCTTAACTTTACCTGCAGTTCTTTGTGACCAAGTTGCACAATGTTAAGCGCAGTGTTGTACCAGGGGACAGGACCTCCCTAACGATATCAGAACACAGAATTAAACTCAAGGCCAGAGCATCCATGGCTAACAACAGCATATTTGCTTAAGTGATATCACAGCTGGAGTCAAACCCACACACTTCAACCCCGGCGTCTCCATCCTGACTGGATTTAAAAAAGGACGGTAGTTAGATGTGTAACTTACATCCATGCCAGGGAACATTACGGCTTCACCAGCTGGTCTGAAACTTGCCTATAGAGGGTATATACTGGAAACTGCAGGAGCCTGCATGTAAGGCACACACACACACACACACTCTGACAGAATAGACTCGTGGGCGACGTTTGAGTTTCAAACACGAAGCACGTTATCGCGAGAACAATGTGGAAACCAAATCGTCTCCTCACTTTGTTCCCTGTCACAAGCCCGGTAATTCAGGCTCAGGACAAAAGAACTGCCTGTTAAAATGTATTCAAGCAGCGCTTCCACCCCCCCAGGCTTCAGGGACCCCCCTCCCCCCACAGTCCACACTTTTGCTCCCTCCCAGCACACCTGTACCAGGTATTCTCTGTTCTTGATTGTTTGGTAAGGGGTGTTGGGGACAGCCAGACAGTTCCAGAGGAGCAGGTTGAGAAACACAGCATTAAATAACCCATAAGAGCTACAATTAAGATGCTTATTTATTACATTTATTACAAGGCACGAATTATCATTGAGAAGAATGCTTGGAGTGCGTCTTCACGGAGGTTTGGTTTGGCAGATTTCTCTCCCTCTCTCTCTCTCTCTCTCTCTCTCTCTCTCTCTCAGCAGAATCGCAGTTTCCAAACTGCAAGCAGTCTAAGGTTCAATGGTCAAAAAGCATATACAGGCAAGTAGACACACAACATCGGAACATTGAATGGTAGATAATCAGAACTGTTATGCAACACTGGACACAGAGTGGTTCTAAAAGCAGATTGGGGCCAACACACAATTTTTCAAATTCAAGATGCATTAGAAGTAGATATGAAATATATCTACTTCTGATGCATAAACCCCCCCCCACCTCCCACCCAAGCACCAGCATAGCCTCCCAGGTCGCGGCCCGGAAAATCCCTAAATGAACACATGCTTCCAGGATCCTGGAAGAGGCTGCAGCAGGTTGCCTTCAGACGTGGACAGCCACGAGCACAAAGAGGATGAACAGAATCAAAGGAACAATAGAGACCCGGTAAAACTTGCAGAACAGCCCAGTAGCACCAGCTGAACACTGCTCAAGGACTGGAGCACTCATGGCCGTCTCTGAGGACAGGGTGTTACAGTTTTAAAAAAAAGAAGCCGGAAAAATCTGCCTGCTACTCAACAGCTACCACTTAAAACAAATTACCCCAGCAAAAGCAACCACTGGCTGAGATGTGGGCTAGGAAGAAAAGCGTCGTTTTCCCAATCATTACCCACAGTCACCAAGACCATACCTAGCATCTGCAGTTTTTGTGGATTCTGAGCCTGCACAAGACCAGAGAAGGATACCAGAAGTAAATATAAGACTGTAGAGGTATTTCACTGTTTACAGTCATTACAGTGTCACAGATATTCACATTTAGTAAGGAACAAGAGTTAGAAACATGCCCCTTTGTTGATGGGTAAAATCTGCTGCCACCAGGAATTACAGGCCATTCTTTACTTGCAGCTGGAAACGGTAGACAAGGAAATGATATGAAGCATGAGACTTTTTTTTTTTTTTGTTTCTTTGCAGCCTCTCAAAAAAAGAAAAATAAAAACTTTGGGTCTGGCTTCTCTCTAAGGGTATGTCATAAAGAAAATGTGTTAGTAAACAGAACTAGAGCTAGATTTTAAGAGTGTTCTCTTCACATATGAAAGATTTTACAGTTTGCCATGTGAGAAACAAAAACCCGTTTGAAGTATGGCTGATTTTGCATTTAAAACATACAGAGGGACTGCAGCAAGACGTTTAGTTCCCAGCCTACTCCAATGTTTGTGCGATATTAGGGAAAATATGCAGACGTTAAATTTATACGTTATAGCAATTTAAGCTACAATCTAAGTGAAATACTTGTACATAACCTGTGACTAGCTACTTGAATTCACACAAAAAAGTTCCGACCTCAAAAGACCCATGAAAATGGGCCAAAAAGTTCATGACTCACATTACGCCTTTATTAATTACACGCAGCTCAGACCTAATTTCTACTGTACGCAAACAAATTGGGCTGGCCTAAAATCAAAGAGTTCGAAGAGGAAGAGTCATGCGGCGGTTGCGTGATATTCCTGCGTACTTTACACGCTACGAGCGCAAGGACGCCAATTTCCGTGTCAGTGGGCCACTGAAAGGTCCTGCACTTCACGCTCACTGTGCACAGTGCAGTCTTAGGCCAGGGTTAACAATCAGGGGGAGACTAACCACTTCACTGACATCTAATTGACAAGTACAGTATAATAACATACTGCACTTATGCTGTAGTTACCCTGATTGCATTCAGCATTTGTCCAAGCTTTATTTCGATGACGCGCACAGTGTACATTAAAAAAAAACCCACTGTAGACAGACTCGCCGTTTAAACAGTTCGTGAATTGCTGCTCGCTTCCATTAAGCAATTCTAACAATAAACAGTTCGCGTTGTCGTACGCAGGCAGACAATCACCAAAAGTGGCTTACACCATAATTACGGCGCGATCGCCAATAGGGTCGGCACACGTGTACTTTGGGTCGGTTAATATGTAACACTCGGGATGGCGACCGCTTTCGCAACGCGACCGGGAAGTTTGCAAAGCTTATGGCCGATCCGGTTACTCACGGTTTGAAGTTTGCCCGCGTTGCTGCTGGGGCTCTTGCTGTGGTCTAACTGGAGGTGATCCAGCATTAGGTACAGCGAGAAAACCACCACGCAGAATATGGCACTGCCGAAGACGGTGAACTGTCGGCTCAGCTTCATCCTCAGCCGGCGTCGGGGAGCCGAAAGAGGGGCGAAAAGTTCATATATATATATAAAAAAAGCGGCGAGATCACGAGTCACATGCACGGCATGAAATTGGGTTAACAGTTAAAGCCTTGGTTCTTTTCCTCTTAAGGGAATAAGGGAAAAAGGGGAAAATGCCAATTCAGAAAAGCACCGCTGCTGTAAGGAGCTTTTGAACAAGGCGTTCCGGGATACTGTCCATGTTCAGGCTCCCCGACGAAACTTTAAATCGCGGTCAGGAGCAGAAGTAGCCGGGAAAGACGCGCCGATTGCCGTCCTCCACTGCCATGCGGAAGGGTTCGGGGGAATCGACCAAACTGGGCTGCTGAAGCGCTCTGCCTGAACCCTCTTCCTGTATTTATTTAGCGTGAGCGCCAAGGTGGCGAGGGTGGCGCCGCCTACAGCCCGCACCTTACGGCCGGGCCGGCCAGGTGGGGGGCCGGCGGCGAGCCGGCAGGCGGACCGATCACCAGCACTGTAACCAGATCTATAACTACATCTAGCAGCTTCCTCGTGTGATATTCGATATAAACGTCTGTACGTTTCCAGCCCTCAGCTTTCCAGAAAATACATCACTAGCGCCTTTACACTTATAAACATAAAGTGACTGCCAACTTTAAATATAGGAATGGCATGCACAGTTTAGGAAATCACTCGAAATCTTTTGATGTTTTTTTACGGCACAGGAAATGTCAGTTTTTTTAAAAAAAGAAACTTAATCCATTCTCGGTTTTTTTTGTAGTTGTCCCTCTTCCTTCCGTTTGCTGCGTTAACAGACCCAATAGGAGCCAGTTTTAAAAGTATTGCGATTATCCCCCGATTGCGATGGATTCCTTCTCAGCCGCAATGTGACGCCACGTATCGACCAAACGGCGAAACTGCAAGTGCTGTGACAGTCCGCGCACCATTTCCCGGATTCATCCAGTATTCCTACAGGTTTTACTTTTAGATGTTGAATTTACGCCCTCCTATACCTCCATACTTGGACTGTAAATCATCTCTTTTCCCCCCCTTGATCTCCCGTCCGGTTATCCGCGACGTGCGATCCCGGGTGGGTTTAAAGGCAGGGTCCCAATGACTTTGCCCATCACCGTTATTGCACCCATGCATGAGCTTCGCAGCTGAGTTCCAGCATCTGCCTGGCAGGGGGAAAATAAAAGCCCCCCCCCCTCGTGGAAGTGTACCCCCGCCCCCCGTGACGTAACCGAGTGACGCTGATGTAGCGCAGCACCAGAGCACATTAACTCCTTATACCTAGCACCAACTTTTAGATCCGAACCTGCCGCCGCTCCTCTGTCCCGTTTGCATTCTAGGACATACAGAAACATGCCATTTTAATAAATAATTATGGCCATACTCCAAAGACAGCCCATTACAACTTTATAACCCTAGTCCCTTTAGTGTCAGCACTCATATTCACAAATGAAAATGTATTCATTTGAAGCCTACTGTGATCAAATTGGTCTGATAATTAAACATATAGTGGCTTTAAAAGGATAATGAAGTGTTTTCTTTGTCTTCTACAGTATTTGTAGCTTGTTCCATATCGTTATGCTGTATAGTTGTATATAACCCCAGGATGCTTGTAACTGGCTTTGTTTATTGTATACAGAATTTGTATTCATAAAAACATGCATTTTATTAGTGCTCGTAAGTCTCTGTAGTGTCTGATGGGGATATAAGCAGACGTACACCCCCTCATGCACAGATGTCTCACAACACACATATCTGTTTAATGACTGAATCATCAGGTGCAGCGCAGCCAAGGATACCGGATGGATACAGTATAGTGATACTTTATTAGTCCTTGTGGGGAAATTCTGTTTTCGCCTACTCCATCTTGCTCTCCATGAGACACACAGACAGGTGAGGGCAAGCTTGTAGGGCAAGCTTGTTGTGGGGGGTCACAGCACAGAATCAGCCAGCATGCAGCAGCCCTGGAGCTGGGGGTTGAAGGCCTTGCTCTAGGGCAGCGTTTCCCAACCCAGTCCTCGGGGAACCCCGGACAGTCCATGTTTTTGCTCCCTCCCAGCTCCCGGCCAATCAGAAACACCGAATACCTGGTGCAGTCCTGGGTTCCCCGAAGACTGGGTTGGGGAACATTGCTCTAGGGCATCAGTCTGGGGCTCGACTTGGTAACCTTCTGAGTCCTAAGCTATGGAGTTACACACCGTTAGGGCCTTTAACTTCAGGAATTAGCATAAAATGGACTATGGAAATTAAGTGGACGCACTTAGAGGCTTCCCTCCGCGGACCAAGTCCATATCCACTCCCTGCCAGTCCAGCCGCGTGCCATGCCTGGTTGGGTCTGAAGGTGATGTACGTGTGTCTCTTCAGAGTCAGCGAGAGATGCAGGTAAGATATCCAGAGAGTCACCTGCTGTGAAAACTCAGGGCCTAAACAAGCCAGTTCTTCTATCACACCTGGATCTGAAGGCCATGTGAGCACAGCTGCAATGGCACAGTCAGCCATGTGGGTTTTGGTGTTCTTCCCAAAGCTGATGGTGCCGTGTCCAGCGCCCCCTCTGGCAAACCTATGTATCTATTAGGTAGACATTATGAAACAAGCTCAAATAATCAGGTACCTGTGAAATAAAGACGCATCACTTTTCAAAAACAGTAAATGTACCATTTGTATTTCTATATTACACAGATTAATTTTGGCTTACAAGTCCCATGCCTTTATCTAAGTGCTTTACATTAATTTGGGTGTCGTTTGCCTGTTACCAGTACGACTGAAAGCCTTGATCAAAGCGGACAGGCAGTATAGCAGTATATACATACCTGTATAGTATTTTACCCAATCCAGTCTTTGTACAGTTTCCATTGCTGTTCTCTTAACCCATTTTGTGCAACAATATATCACAGTAGTGCCTTTTACTACAGCAAAATGTGAAAGTGAAGAATGATTTAAGTTATCATTTAATCTCATGTTTAAACCTATTTACAATAAAATGGAAATGACTAACATTGCTGCTTGAGGCTCAGTTGGTCAGGAAGGGCTGTATATTGCTGTAATTTAAATGAGACAGGGGAGAGGAAGGAAGATACATTAATTACATTAATTACAGTATGGTGGCGGTGTGCGTCTCTGTGAATTAGGTCGCCGTGCTTGTCATTGGAAGGTTAACAGTTCAAATCCCAAACACTGCAGAGTGATTTCACACACACACACACACACACACACACACATACACACACACAGACATAGATGAAAAGATACATAGATGAAAGCATCTGCTAAATTAATGGACTGTGAACTCAAACAGCGATTCCAATAAGCTGTGTCTGTGTTTGTAAGCTGTATATATATATATACATATACATATGAAGCAGTAAAAACATGAACTATATACAAACCATCACATTTATATAAGTACATTGCATTTGTTTTGAATTACACTGCATGCCAGGCTTTCAAATAGCGACAAACCCAACCTAGCACACAGAAACTGGTCCATATCCAGTCCAGAAGGACTGGTGTTATTATCTTTACAGTAATCCAGGAATAATGTCTCCTTTTCCACATTCCATTTTTGCTATTCCTCAGTTAAGAGAGGAACTTGTTCAAATTGCAAATATAAGTTGTCCTTGAAAAATTAGCCACTTCATTATTTTAACTCTTTTAATTTAGTAATGGATTTGAATATCAATGTGATATATCTGTAGCTCATTTTGTTAAAGATACATTAATCAACTAAACAATTAACTTAATGCATAGTGATGTCCGGTTGTATATTTTTGCTTTATATATGTCTCTTGCTGGACAGAGTGTCTCACAAGAGCTGTCAGCACAAATAAATAATAATTCCTTAATTATAGCTAGCTAGTTAGCTCTACTGCTTACCCTGCATATCTGTAACAGCCAACAGTCTCTCTCGTGATCTCTAACGGAGTCGACACTGCTTCTCACCTCCTGTGCTTCATCAGTGCCTCCTCTGTACTGATACTTTAAGCTGAACTCCCTAAAAAAAACAGACAATAAATTTCATTCACTTTGGCAGAGGTTTAGAGTAATATATACGGATGGCAAACTTTACCCTTAGTCTTACATAATAAGCAAAATGACTCTGAATGAGAAATCAACAGAAAAACTGAGAGTGAAACAAGCAAACCTGTCATGGACTGCTAGATAGCTAATGTCCATTTCATTTTCATGCCAAATGATCCAAAAAGAGCACAGCAGATCAGAGGTGGGTAATCCAGGTCCAAAGAGTAAAAATCCAGACCAGGATTTTATTTCAACCAACTAGTTGACCACTCTGACTGAGGCTTATTATACACATCCAGTACAAAATCCTCGTGTGGATGTTTACTCTTTGGACCTGAATTACCCACCTCTGCAGCAGACGTACATTTTGTGTCTATAGATAGTGTATTCTTTCACCAGGAAACATCTCATCTGTGACCCACAAACGAAGGCTCAGGGGAATAATACTCTGCTGTGCTGTCGCTGATGCAATTGCAAACAACACAGATGCCCTTCTTCTCAGACGGGAACACTGCAGCAACATCTTGTTTGAAGAGCAGCAATCATTTCCTGATGCTAATATCAGTCTCCATTGTTGTTATTTTAAACATTGCAAAAAGATTGATGGCATTCTGTGCTCTTGATTCCATTTCTAACTAAGGGTGTAGTTCTTGCTGTGATCCTTGCATTCTGCAATTCAGCATGTAAAATAAATGAATTACATGCATGTATAAAGCTTCATTTCTGTTTAAGTATACTGTTCCTTAATTTTTTTTATTATACCCTGCTTAATCTTTCTTTAGTTCTAAAATTAACATTTTATGTTTGCAGAATATAAATAGCTATAACAAAATGGACTGTATTTACTTCTGTTTGGATATTATTGTTAATGGGGTCAGGTTCATTTTTTTGAAAGCAGAACCATGCTTTTAAACTGACATAATAGAACACTTGACGTGGTTTTTTGTAAAACTATCTCAAATCATTTTGACTTGGAGTTAAAATATTCATGAATGTCATGACAAAATGACAAACAGCTTTTCAGCCAAAATCCTGTTTAAAACAAAAAAAAATGCGTTACAGGAAATTTTGACATCGCTATATTTTATTTTTTAGGCAAGCTGGAAGAATAGCACTTCGACTCATATCTATTACTTTCCTTTCACTTTCACTTAGGCTTATTTGTTTGGTCCGACATATTGAATGACACACTATTGAGATGCACTGCCTCGCTTTCAAGAACCAAAGTCACGTGGCCTGCCGCCGGCGTGCGGCGATTGGTGGAGACGTGTCATGTGATCCCAAAGTAAGCCTATGACGGTGACCGGTGAGGTCGGAATGGTGGACCCGGAAAGCTGCTGTTTGCTGCTCTAAGAGAAACGCTATGAGGGTTTCCTGTTAGGTAAAAGTGTCCATTTTTAAAACGTTACTCCTGTATCAACAATGAACGGCATGTGTTATGCGTGCATGGGTCGTATCTCTGATTGCATTGTTTCCTATTTAATTGCAGTCAGCTGGATCTCACCATCACTTCGTCCTTATCAGGCCTCGTTTGCAGTGTCAGATGAAATACTTTACCTTGCTTTACCTTCCTTAATGTTCTGCTGTCTGCTGTAAATGTTGGTCGCACACAGCTACCGGGGCGAATTGCTCCTTCCTAATATGTTTTGAGATAAATTAAGTTATTTTTTGTTAAATGTATAAGTGCGTGATGTAGTAGAAAAGTCTTGAAAACATGGGAATAATTTTTCTGAAAATTCAAAGCCGTGCAAGTTGCGATATGGGGAATTTGATTTAAACACATTAAAACAGCTGCTGATGTACCACAGTGAAACCTAACCCTAAATGGATAGTCATTTAATTTGAATAAAATGACATGGTTTACTATATCGGTTATTTAAATAGGCTATCTATTTAGCTGCTGGCTGTTCACTGATCTATATAGCTGTCTGTTTCATATATGCTGTGACCGGAATGTGGTTTCACGGGTTTGTCACGTAATAAAATGTGGCCCTTTATGCATGAACAGTTTCACAAAATGCAGTATTTTTATTTTTATAACGCAGTGAGAAATAACTCGAAGTCAATATATAAATCCAAAACTTTGCTTATACACCTGGATATTTAGATGCTTAAATGACAGTGAAGTCATTCAGCAGTGCAATTAACAAGTGGCGTAGTCGGTCCAGTTTGTTAGAATGTCCGTATGTGGTTTTAAATGGAAATAATGTTTTATTATTGTTATTATTACACTTTTTTTTTCTCACCAAGGGGAAATTCTTTTTTTGCTTATACTTTTATATTTTTTGCTTTTTTGCTCCACATTCATTGACCGCATTCACTTGTTCTGACCAAACAACATATGTATGATATATTAACATTTAATGCCGTATGTATGACTCACCTTGTCAACTTTAGATGATGAAATTTTGTGCTGTTTTCATTAACATGTTATTCAGCAGGCACTCTGCCGACCGTGGGATCTGAATGCCTTCTTTCTGTTTCTGTTCTAGCAATGGGGCAGGAAGCCGGCAAGTCCGCCTGGCCCAAACCCGCCGGCGGGTATCAGACGATCACTGGGAGGCGCTATGGCAGGAGACATGCGTACGTCAGCTTCAGGCCCACACAGGCGTGGCGCAGGGCGGAGCTGGCGGATGGGGCCTCGGACTGGCAGGGTATGGAGTTGGACCCGGTCCGCGGAGGCAAGCCGCTAAGTGCGTCCGCTTCGCCACTGTTGTCGCTTTAGAGGCTTTAGCGCTAATCCCTGTTTTATTGTTTCTGGCGACATCTGAGAACATGACTGAGCGCCAGGGGGCATCATTGGAGACGTTTGAGCGCGATACAGATAAATCAGGCACAGGTTAATCCGTTTTCATGTATTTATATCCTTAATTATTGGCTGCCGAAACATTCACCAAATAACGTGTCTTTGGTATCATTTTCCTGATGGGTTTTATGGTGGATGAGGACTTTGATTATATGCTGTCAGTTTCTTGTTCTGATTGCAAATCCAATAACTGCTAGGTACCTTTCTTACACACCGATTATGAGTTTTTAGGTGATTTTGCAGGTGTTCGGAACGAGCCTGTTGAAGATTAGAAGGAGATGCTTAAATTAGGAGCATAGGAATAGCCTCTCCTGGCCGCGTCCGCCTTTTCTTACTTCTAATGCTTGTCCTGGTATGTGCCTTTTTAAATGACCTTAAAAAAATTCGATGTGAAATATCGAGGCATGTATCCTAAGAAGGTTGCAGATCTTTCATAACAGAAGATGGTTGAGGCTTTATGCTGTGGCAAGGTGTCCTCTGGCATATTGTGTGTAGGAGGGAAATCTATTCATTATTAATTAACAGATGCTGGGGCATAGTTTGGAGGCATTTTTAATACACTGAAGTTAAACTCATGTAAGATGCTGAAAATATGCCTTAAATGCAGTTTAGGCGTTACTGTATGTAACTTTCGAAGGCTGCTTCTCTGTTGTGATGTACTACAAGTACAGCATGACTGTAGGGTTTGTGGAGCAAGAGGCTTTAGAATACTTTTCTGCGATTTGAATATAATGGCCCATTTCTGGTGGGATAAGTCGCGTATTGAAAACGTAGCTGGGTAGGCCTTGGATGCAGTGCTGATTTTTAGCTGCATAAACGAATTCCGTAATGACTGCATTCTAACTTAGGTTATAGTTAAGTCTTAATTAATACATGAGAATGATTCTTAAACTTGAAATTTCTGGCTGTTGCATACCTGTATAATATTCTTTCTGAAATGAATGCTTGGTGTTTCAATTGATATGTAAATTCAGATTGCAGTACATCCCGTTCTTAATTGGTACCATGGTAAATCTGAGTACGAGGCAATTTTCAGCACGGAAATGAGTATTGGAATAAGAGTTTTATATGGTGCCGTTTCAAGCGCAGCAGTGTTTTGAAGTAAATTAAACTGTTGACGCTCTCTATTCCCGTTTTAGCTTCAAAGGGGACCATCTCGTCTGTGCTGCAGGCAATCTTCCCGGTGAGCCCCAATTCTATTCACCCGGAAGCAGACGCAAGCAGAGACATGTTTAAGATGAACTCGGCTGGCTGTGGGGCTCCGCCATGTGGCCGAGTTGGGGACTGCGAGCCCAGTCTTTCACCGGGCCTGGGGGCGAGCTTGGGTGCCCATGGGTGGCCTGTGGCCAGTGAAGGTGACCAATGCATCTCCAGCGGTAGCGAGGTCGGGTTGGACTCGCTGCTGAAAGAACTGGATAAAGAGCTCGACCATCCTGGTGCTCTGCACTCTGCTCAGCAACCTCCCTCACAGGGGGAGAGGTGGCCATCACCTGGGCGTGGGGCCTTCCAGAGAAATGCAGAGTTCCTCTGTCAAGACGGAGCCAGTTTTCAGAGGAGTGTCACCGCTGACGAGGACAGGGACTCTTGGGCAGTTGTTCCAGGAGACGGAGAGACCCGTCGGTCCCCAGCTGGCTGTGACGGATCCCCAAGGACGACCCCGACGGAGATGGTGGTCCGGCCAAAGATCCGCAAGCCGACTGAGGAGGACACAAAGGAGAGGAGGAGGATGCCCCCGGGAGGGGAGGCTGAGTGCGGGTCTGCAGGTCAGGGCGCCATTCCGCAGCAGGAAAGCCCGGAAAAGGAGCCTCAGACGACGGGCACCGAGAGCGGGAGGCGGCCCAGGGCAGAGGCGGCTGGGCCAGGGGGGACGGACGAGGATGAGGACGATGTCTGGGAGGATCTGGAGGATTATGGCGACAAGCATGGTGCTTCCCTGAAGGGAGATGACAGGTACGGTGTTCACAGGCCGATTTCGGCTCCTTCCGCTATGCGTGTGGTGAGACGCGGTAGTGAGGTCCTCATTCTCAGCACAGCCGTTTCTGGGGCGGGGGGGGGGAAGATGGGCGCCGTTACTTGGGGGGGGGGGGGGGGGTTCT
>JAODKL010000118.1:2428978-2439348 GCA_026780765.1 Petrocephalus schoutedeni | reverse complement strand
CTTGGCAGGGACACGAGGAACGAACCCCCCCCACCCACCCTCGGGGGGGGGGGGGGGAGCTTGTGTTTCCATTCATAGCTGCTCCTGCTCGTTAAATGACGGAACACAAAAGGTCTGTTGGCAGCTTCGTATCACTGAGACTGAGGTGAAGGCAGAAGCGGGGAAGTGTCCTTTGTAGAGGACCCATACCATTCAGCCTGTACAGCTTATATTTTTATAGAGAAGACTGAAATGCAGAACGTACTGTAGACATTCTTCCAAAATTGTATCAATGTTATACAAATGTGAAAAAATAACACAAGCTTGAAACTTGATTCTGCTGCACTGAACTGCACAGCAGGATCAGACCAATCGCTCTGTGTTTAACGTGCTCAACTGTCTATAGACCAGTGCACTGCTTATTATATAACCTTATACTAATTTACTCAGTGATTTTGGCTTCAGTGTGTAATGAAGGCTTTAGATCGGCCAGTATTGGGCATGAATACATTTTTAAGTTGTTGGAACGGTGTTCTGTAGTTTCCTCTGTTGTGGGAGTGCCCAGTGAAGTGTCTGTCCAACCAAGGACTTGTCTGAGGACAGCTTCAAGCTTACCGTCGCAGAAATGCAACGGATTGAACTTACGAAGCTGTGAGCGTGGCTCCCGTTAGGGAATTTATGGTAACAGTTAATCGACACCCTGGATTTTGTCTGCTCTAGATTTCGGCTCAGCTCTGTCGTCTGGTAGCGTATCAGCGCTGTTTTAAGGCTCTGCCCGGCTGCATATGATTTTACCTTGATGACTATTCCATAAAAAAATAGTAGGCCAGAGGAAAAAGGTCTGGTTTTCTTGCTGTAGTCTGAGCACTTGTGGCTGTATATAATTTTGTAAAGTGGTAAGCAGTGGAATAAATAATGTAGCTGTATAATACAAGAATATTTGTCTTTTTGTCAGGTGCTATGATTGTACAGTCGGTTAAAAAAAAAAAAAAGCTTGCATTCCAAAATGTAATGTTTAAAAACTATCCTAAAACAAGATATTGCCACGCATGTGTTAATGCATACTCATTAAGAATTAGTTTACAACTAATTGGTCTGGTGCATTTATTTCTTTGTAACTTAACTGTAAATGTTTTTTTTTTTTTTTTTTAACACAAGTCGGCATGACCAGTTACATTTAATCATTTCCAAACCTGAACATAAAAGAAGCATTGTTCCATTTATTAATGTCAAAACAGATGGTTTCCTTTAAGTATTTACCCCATTGTTGATTAAAACCTCTTTAGTCCTAATGAAAATGTATAGCTAAATTGAAATTAAGGCACATTAATATGTTGACCTTCGCATATAATCAGTGCGAATATTACAGCAACGTTTTGTGTGAGGTGCCTGGTGTTGAACTTCATTTTGTGCGTGGTTCTTTAAGGCCACAGCGAAATGGTCTATAGTCAAAAATAATTATAGGTGTATTTACTTTTATATATAAAATGTACTTCTCCTGACTGTCAACAGCTGTATGCATTCTGTAGTTAAAAAAAAAAAAATCTGTTAAATTCTGCTTGAAATGCACAATCACATGGAACTCCATAAAAGATTTAGCAGGAAGATAGTTTGGTTACTAAATAAGGACCAATTTACAAATAGTGGCAAATACTTTAATAGATTAACAACAAGAGAAATTGTACAAAGTAATACAAAATGCTATGAATACAATCTGGGAAAAATATTAAAACTGAAGGATTGTTTCATTTAAGTAGTGGTTTCTGATATTATACCCACAATTGTTCTCACTCACAAGCAGGTGATATCAGATGTCTGCATCTGACAAATTTTAAAAGGGATTGAAATACAGCATCAAATCATCTCAGCAAATCAATATTCTAATATTAAATCATATTCCCCAGAAGTGATTGTGCCTCTCGTTCATCCAGCTCGAGCCAGGATGCACATGTCAGATGCTCTTTAATTTGACTGCCCATTCATTTATTCATCACTGTGGAGAAAATCACCAAGAAATTTGACAGCACTAGAAAAGTGTAAACCATATTAGTGTTCTTTTTTTTTTAAAAAAGATTAGTATTTAAGAAAAATGACGTCTGAAAATAGCTTCAGTATATATATTTTATACAATAGTTTAAAAAAAAAAATGCAATGTTTAACAGTGAAGTGAATCGTGACAAGACGGCATTGAGTGTAAACAGACTGTCAGTATCAACTTGTTGGAATTACTGGTAACAAACTACACTTCTGAAAACTAATCGTAATTAGCAAGTTGATGTTTGCGAACCAAGGTAACAGGTCTTCTAAAGTGTAACATATTAGGCTCTCTTTAAAGACATGGTTATACATTGTGGTTGAGCACCGTCACAGGCCAGTAAGACACGTGTCGATCATCTTAAGTTAAAGCTATGTACGTGTAGTTACTGCCTTGTCACTGACGTGCCTCATTAGCCTGATGAGTGGTACTGACAGACATGCTGCAAGTGCTCCCCCATGCTTACCCTTAAAGGCCAAAACCAGCTCCCTCTATAGACAGAATTAAGTTAAATTATGTATAAATACTGTTGAGGCTCTGGGTATAAACAAAACTGGCTGCTGGCTTCGTATTTGCACAAACCATAGTACAACATACAAAAGTTTTGTTTTTTTTTCCTTTTTGCCAAGAAAGGTGGGGAAAAAAAAGCCTAAGGACATTCAGTTTCAGGTGGTCTAGGGACTATAGAAACCTTACTTTAGAAGAAAGCTTAACACTTAACCGTATCAAACATTATATGTTCAGTTTCCCCTCAAGTCGTATCGTGACAAGGAACTAGAATCTGCATGAGGATTAAAGAAAACGTAGCCCTAAGGGACATTACACAGGCGTCCATTAAAATTAATGAAATGAGGGTAATTAAGAAAATTCCATTATACATGCAATGTCCCAGGTGACGTTTTGCCATCTAAATATGTTAAACAAAAAAAAGAGGGAAAAAAAAAAAACCAAACATACTCATGCATTGCACTTAAATTAAGTGTTTTGTTCTCTAAATCGGAGGTGTACTACAGTAGGGAAATGGACCCGAGAGAGAGAGCGCTCGGCAGAAGGTATCGCCACCGCAATAAAGCACAGGAAGCGGGTCTCCGTGCTGTTCCACTCTCTGCGTCTCCCCAGACTGCGAGCCAGCCGTGTCCATTTAAGGCACGCCGTAAATTAAACAGACGCGGCACAGAGAAGAACCATCTACTCAACAAGCACATCACACACAGATACTGCACCCCTGGATGTGCCCGTGGGGATCGCAGTGTGAAGTGAGACCCCGTTCAACCGTTCAAACCTTAACGATGAACAAACTCACGGTTACAGGTGAGATTTTTTTCCACTGATAACATCCCCCACAAAAGGTTTAGGCCTAAATATGAAACCCTTATGGCAGGCGTGGCCAATTTTGGCCACGAAGGGCCGGTGTGTATGCAGGTTTTTGGGATAACCTTTAGGTCAGTTGTCCAAACCCAGGTGTGAGGACTCTTTGGCCAATCAGTCCTCTAATTAGTAACCCAATTGCCACGAAAACCCGCATACACAATGGCCCTGTCTGGTGACAGGTCAGTTTCTAGGATACCGGATGCAATATATTTTTCAGAAAGCCTTCCTTATCATAAAATGCGAGATACAACTGAAGGAAAAATGCACTCTCTTTTTGAAAGGGTCTCTGTACCTAGCTTTGCTTTGAATTCTTTGGCAACAGGTCCTAAAATAAGTACTTAATCTCGAACAGAACACAGTAGATCTCTACACAGCTTTGTGGGACCCGTATGGGTCTCTGTTACAGTGAATTCAGGAGTCACGACTTTTCCATTACTATGCAAAAAATAACAGACCAACTTATTACAACCATCCAATTTTCACAGCAAAACAGCCTGTTTTCTCTTTGCAGTCAACACGAGGGGTTAAAATGAATAGAGGGCTTTACACTGACACTCCAAAGGCCTGCACTCAAAACTTTAATAAAGTATGCCCCATTGATAGTACAGCACCATCTGATTATTTCTGTGAACGCTACAGGTCTATCTGTGCATACACACTACACTTGTCAAATAAAACTCTGACAAGCTACAGGAAAGATTAAGAGCTGCTTAAGCATTAATGATTATCCATGTAAAATAAAGTATGAAAGATGTGGGAGTCATAAATCAAGACATTTTGGAAGATTACTGTACACAGCATGATAATATTGCAGGGAATGGCAACAAAATGAAGCTGCATATTAATCAATCCGTATCAAACCTGGTCCAGTATGAACAGATGTAATTCGGATTAGACTGAATCGGATTAGCAGTCACCAGCGGAATGTACACCAGCAAGGAGTAGAATAAAGTCATCTTAATAATAGTATTAATCATTATCAGAGCAATCCTGACAACATAGCTGGTAAAGAGCTTAGTCCAAAAGCATATTTTCAGCACGGGAATGGATACAGTAGTTACATATTTCAGATATTTATCTTACTGGTGTGAAGGATACATTGCATAAAGAGGACAGTTGGAAGGTGACCTTTGTAAAGCAGTAAAAACATTTATGCTGTGAGCAGCAGTGCTTTGAAACTGAGCACTGACACGAAGCACCAAGAAAAAAAAAATCCTTATAAACTCTAAAGCAGTCTGATTACAACTCTTTAACATTTTACTGAGAACAACTGAAAAATGCCTTTATTTATAACAAAAAAAAAAAAAACCTTAATCACCACCACAAACCCAGCAGAGACACATCAAACCGATCGTGACTCTCAATTCTTGGCGTCCTTGTGCAAATTCCCGTTATCAACTGTAAGACATTTCACCTGTCAGATCCAATTAACTCTGGTAACCACCGTTTTGTTCCAAAATAAATAATGCAATTAAAGAAAAAAACAACATTTGTCTGAAAAACGTATACAAAACGACACGACTACTCTGCAATGCATTCACCAGGTGAGTTGCATTTGGCGGGATCGTTGTGAATAAAAGAGACCAGTTTCACATCCTTCTAGTGCTCACAAGTTCACAATATAACCGTAGAAGAGCACAGAATTTCCATATACACGTGTAGACATAACTGCTGTATTGGTTAGATTCTTTTATTGTTTAATGACACTCCCAATTCAATGAGTATGTATTTGGCTGCGATTAATTGGTCAAAGGGGTGAAGATACTGTAAAAGTGCTTACATTCAGTACGCTGAGACAGTATGTCAAACATTATACTGCAGACGACTCGCTCTGCATTCGCTTACGCTCACTACATCCTTTATTACAGATGATCCAGATGTCACCATCTGATTTTTTTGGAGAGTTTATATAAAGAGAAAACCCATAGTAAAAACAAAGAAAGCGAGCTGAAACACGACAAAAACCTATTAGGATACCATTTAACCTACACATTTAAAACAAACTACTGGGTCTATCAGGTTTACACATATACAAATATTGATATTGGCTGGTATGTGTCATTGGTCCATGACTGAAGAGCCGTGTGGCAGTAATGTTAAGTAAAATGCTCTCCTATGGGCATACAGACAATGGATTGCTATAAAATCACTGGCTTGAATGCAATGTTTCCCTGGCACCTTAGCTCATTCCCATATCCGTGTTGATACACTGCATGGCTAAAATGCCTCCGTCTGCTCTAACTGGCAAACTTTCCATTATACTCCTTGGCTGTTGGGAAGGAAACTATTTCTGGGGTAATCCCACTGAAAACCTACCGTAAGTCTAACTCACTGATTAGGGCTTTTATATTGGCATAGATCTGCATATAGGAGTAACCCTAGGTCCAGCGCTGGTGAGGAGACATGACTGAAACCCTTTTTGGTTTGCGTTTTCACAATCCTGCATCTCAAAAAAAGACATTAAAGCTATTGGCTTTTAATAGCTACAGGTTGTATGGCAAATGTGTAGGACATTAGCACGCAGTCCATGTAAAGCTAATTATTTAACTTAGAAGTAATATTTAATCACCCTGCAAATTCAACCCTCATCCTTTCCAGCTGCATGCATCGGGGAAAAAAACACATTTCCTAATTCTTGTTGTTTACATGCAACTCAAACAGGAAATGTTTACAGTCATTAAATCGGTCAGAGAAGACACGTTTTCTATTTACAGCAGGGTGGGATACAACATTTGCATATAATGTCAGAGTAGGTTCAGGAGTACAAAACCAATTGGGAAAACACTGTCGGTGAATCAGCTGTTTAAAGCTGAGACAGACTAGCAAGATGGTGACTGTTACCTTCACAGCTGGCATGTGCATGAACCGAAATCAAGACACTTCTCCTTAGCTACTGTGATGCATTTTAAAATACAAATGATCTTTTTACAGACGTATCGCAGCATCAAGCCTATCGTAACTGAGTTAAGTCAGTTATATCTTCCTTTATTTTCTTCAGATTCTTTTTTGTCAGTAACTGTCGGATGGATGTTCACATTTCGGCCAACCATCAACCATTCATATCACTCTTGAAAAATGGACATTTGTTTTTCCAGGCTTCCACAGTCCTGACTGTGCAGCATGCGAGTCCGAAAATGTAAACTGTAACCATTTCTTCCTACCATAAAACACATCTGAGCACACTGTGATTTGCGTCTGCGGAGATGAGCCCCAAACACCCTCTCCCCTTCCCTTCACTGTCTTCAGTGAGTCTTTCCCCCAATCTTTTCATGTGCTGCAATAACTTAGTTGCATGAAAGGCGATTGTTTTTTCTTATGTGTCGCCGTGAGGCCAAACAAACACGCAGGACTGCGCCGTGGTTTTCAGAAACCTGAATATAAAGGAGGGGGGGGGGGTGTCGCAGCTTCTCCTGTGCACAGTATGGGACATCCCCAAGGAATGCTGGGATATTTGGCATTTGGCCGTATGAAGATGAGCAGGATTTCCCCCCGCGGCCTGACAGGATGTGGCTCCCGGCAGAGCGTGCGACGGCACAGGGACGTGGGCATGGCCGTGGGGGTGCGGAGGTGCCCCTAGCAGTCTGCCGTCACCCACCCCTCCTCTCCTACTTCTTCTTGATGGCGGCCAGGTCTTTCTGGATGTCGGCAAACTTGGGCCGGTTCTCTGGTTTGTACTCCCAGCATCTCTGCATGATTTTGTAGACCTCTTCAGGGCATTTCTGTGGACAGGACATCCGGTAACCTGTGTGAGCAAGCAGAAACATGCCATCACCATCACCTGCCGCACTCACACCACGCCTGCGGGGCCTTAAATGTCGCCTACAGTAGCAGCATTTTCTCTTTTTCAAAGTGGGATGAATTATTCATTCTGTCAAGGTCACTGCAATCACAGTTGTTTGTTTGGTAATACAGCTCAGCTGTCTGGAAATGCAAGAGGCAAGGTAATCTACCCAACTTCTACAGTGACACCCTAAGTTAACTCTCAAAATGTGCGCTATAATTCTTTGGAAAACAACAAAAGCTGGCTGCAGGAAAAAAGGTAAGATCCAGATCTAGTTTTTGTTTGGAAACAAGTGTTTTTGTTCAGATTTTGTTTAGAAGAATGTTTTTCTTTCCAAAGTGCTGTTTGTTTTATGTTTTAAGCTAATGTACGATTGCTTTTCGATGTATGCAAGATATATAATGACTGTATCAGAGGCTTCAATCATAGAACTGCTCTCTCCCACCTTAGCAACGGTAACCTGGCAACAGCATGCTCGGTAGCACTAACCCTTCTCCACCTGTTCCCGGGCCTGCTGGTTAGTCATTCCTGGGTAGGGACAGACTCCCAAGCTGAACGTTTCCCACAGGAGGATCCCGTAGCTCCACACATCACTTTCCGAACTGTATCTCCCTACGTACACAAACAGCCAGATACCCATTTGTTTAGTTACTCACTCAACGTGTTTCAGATACTGTATAATGTCAAATACGACATTCGTTCTTAGCAGCTGAAAAGATAAACTAGCTTCATATTAGGCACAATGATACACATGCACACAGTTGCTCCCGTGGGTACGATGGGATTACTTTCTGATCATAAGGCGAAAACATTGCAAGGTGAAAATGCATTTTAATACAGTACACCTAACAAACATCACAGCCTAGCCTACCTTACACATGCTTAAAACACTTACATTAGCCTAAAGTTGGGCAAAATCATCAACGTTACTAAGGTTTTTATAATAATGTGTTGAATATGTTATTTATTGAATAAATATATGATGTTAATACCCATCGTAAAGGAGAAACATCGTAACATAGACCATCGTAACCTGGGGAGCAGCTGTATAGACATAAAAACTGATTTGTGTTTAGCTTTTTATTGCTATTAATGGGAACTGAACCAGTATTTCTATTTGTCAGTCTTGAAACCTTCCCAAACTGTCTTTACCCTACCATCTATTTGCACTAACCTGAAATAGTATTACATAACAATAAAGCGTTAAATGCTCTAGCTAGTGGGATGCAATCAGATGTCACCTAAGAGATAACATGTCACGGCCTTGGCATTACCATAATTTAACGCCTCAGGCGCGGTCCACTTGATGGGAATCTGCTTTAAGCCGGATGACGAGTAGATCCCATCGTCCTCCTGTCGCGACATCCCAAAATCGCTGATTTTTAGCAGGTTGTTGTCTCCCACTAGACAGTTCCTTGCAGCCAGGTCCCTGCAGAGAGGTCGAGGGGTACAATGTCATTTTAGCTCCGCAAAAATAACCCTTGAAGTAACAAAAGAAGGACTCTCAACCACTGAGGACAAGGACAGGTGTGGACAGCCTGCATGACTCATTAAGGAGCTCATACTGGCGAAGCTTTTTTTCTGCTAATAATGAAGGCTGCTAAGTATACAGTCAGTGCATGGGCCTTCTTGAATCTACACTCAAAGTTTTTATATGTTTTTAATTTACTATATGCTTTAAGCCGAAGCACAGTGCATTTTGAGAAAGTCCCTGGAACATCTGGGGGTTATGGGTCTTGCTCAGGGGCCAAACTCTCTGAGTCACATATTGCCCACAATAACGTTACCAAACTGCTCAGAGGGTATGGGAGATAAAAAGTAACAGACAGTAAAACACAGTAAAACAGCTACTCGTACATGAACGAGCAGCGGAGATGTGCTGCTCATCATATCACCGTTCATGCTGAGAGAATCACGCAACTGACTGACCCTTTAAGACTTAATGGGGAGGTTCTCATATCAAGATACTTTAATTATGAGGTGCCAACATGACCATGAACTCTGTGTGCGTGTGTGTGTATGTATGTGTGCTTGTGGATGAATACACAAACATGTCTTTTTCCTCCCCGCAACATTGACAAATGATGGATGTCAAATAAGCCATTTGGCCAAAACCCAAAGACCAAAAGGCTTAAGATCATATAGCTGCACTCAAATCTTCTCAATGCCTATCTGTAGAACAGACACAGCAAAACAAAAAGGCCTTGTGTGTATCCAGTGGTATAATGGTTGCTGAAAATGATGTATCACATTCACGTCTGGTCTATTAAATGCCTGCATAGCTCCCTATTAAAAAAATACACACTGCTTAGAATATCCCAGAGGGCAGGCTTCTTTTAAGAAGCACCTCCACCAAGATCTCAAGGTCACATCCTGCCCATCGCGTCACTGTTGGCTTCTACCCAAATACCACAAGACCAAATTCTGGCTCAGAAACATGCATTACAACATTAAAACATTCAATATCCTTATGGAATGAAATCCGTCACGCTGACATTCGATTATACATTCCCGAAGGTTACCGGAACATTCCAAGCCGAATCAGATGCTCTTAAAACCCAAAAAGCCTTTTAGGTTAAAACGTGTCAAGCTGTCCAATGACCAATTTTATGCTTCAGACTAAAGTGACCATTTCAGTAGATTTATGAGGCAGCACCTAAAAATGCTGCAAATAGCTAAAACCCTCAAAACCAGATACTGACTTGCAGGCAAAAATTGGCCATTTACAGTGTCACTGGATGTCTTCCACACATTTTTTTGCAGCATAAGTTAGACAATGAAATATACTGTTTTCGCATTTGTGTGTCATTCTTGTTGTTCATTATTATCCTACAAAGCCATCTTCCCCTCAAGTGTCCAGGTCGTGCTGTCGAGCTGAACACCAACACAAAAAGATGTCAGAAAGTCATTATATCTATCCCCTTTCTGTCCCCACTCGTCCTATGCTGGGTAGCGGGTGTACAGAGCCTATCCCAGAAGCGGCAGCCGCAAAATATCGGAATTGTTATAAAAGCCAAACCCGGTTAACTAAGTTTGGTGAGCGCATGGTGGTAATAATGCCAGGGTCGCACTTTCTACAATGTCCTTTGAGATTACCTTACCCACCTAACGACACCTAACGACACCTCATCTATTCTCACATTAGCCAGTTGCTTCAACGAAGTAAAGACTTGGATGACTGAAAACTTTTTATCATTAAATGCT
>JAODKL010000118.1:2387568-2411234 GCA_026780765.1 Petrocephalus schoutedeni | reverse complement strand
GGGGGACTGCAGTGAGGGCGGCCCACTCACAGTGCGCTGATCATCTCCTCCTGCATCTTCTGCAGCGAGTCCAGCAGCAGCGGCAGCGTGGCGTCGTGGTACTGCTCCTGGTGCAGCTGTGCGCTCCTTACTGCCAGCACGTACTGGTTGTGCAGATTGTGCAGTTTCATGGTGGCCTTATCGTAGCGTTCCCGCGCCTTCTCCGGCTCCTTACCTGTGGAGACGCACGGCAGTCAGGACCCTCTCTGCGGTCAGGCAGACAGTCAGAACCCCCTTTACGGTCAGGCAGACAGTCAGAGCCCCCTCTGCGGTCAGGCAGACAGTCAGGGCCCCCTCTGCGGTCAGGCAGACAGTCAGGGCCCCCTCTGCGGTCAGGCAGACAGTCAGAGCCCCCTCCGCGGTCAGGCAGACAGTAGGGCCCCCTTCAGCGGTCAGAACGACAGTCGGGGCCCCCTCTGCGGTCAGAACGACAGTCGGGGCCCCCTCTGCGGTCAGAACGACAGTCGGGGCCCCCTCTGCGGTCAGAACGACAGTCAGGGCCCCCTCTGCGGTCAGGCAGACAGTCAGGGCCCCATCCGCGGTCAGGCAGACAGTCAGGGCCCCATCCGCGGTCAGGCAGACAGTCGGGCCCCCCTCTGCGGTCAGGCAGACAGTCAGGACCCCCTCGGTCATAGTCCAATTGACAGACTCTTTAGAGAAATCCAGGTAAGTGCCTCTTTACGGTCATGCAGGTTCACTGCTCTGATGATGGTCGTGGGCATCACAGCACCAGTTACAGACTCCTTATGGAAACACAGACCATGTTTTTTTTTCCTGTGCTGGTGTGAGTTCAAGCCCATCCACTTCCTGCTCATGAAGCACAAAGGTGTGGCCACATTACATTTCAACACTGTGCTCTCTCCTACCAGTTATAATGTAATTTTTATTGACTCATAATGTCTGGCTAATTCAGTGGCACGGATCTTCTGTACACAAAGCCGATCGTGCTGGGGGTTTATTTTGGCACGGAGTGCGTCTGCAACCTGCGGTGTGAGCCACAGTCATTCAGCGCGGCGAAAGCGTGCCTCGGCGTGTAAATAAGAGGAACAGGTCGCCATTGTGCTATCGCGGGAGGCATGCGCTCGCACCTCCGAGGCAGCCGCCGGGTGGTATGTGCTCAGGAGCGAAACATCTGCACGCCGCGGGGCATTATTCCCTGCACAATAAAAACAGCCTGACAATGGAGTTTGGCAGAGGGTAATATTGTCCCAATTTTCATAGGGCCCCCGAGGGCAAACGGAACAAAAATGCGACATGTTACGGTAGCCGCCCAACACGAGCGTCAGTAGTCAAAGGCGGACTGAGTGCAAAAACCGACAACGAGCGACTTTGGGTAATGAGGGCTGAGTTCTGTCTTAAGGTTCCAAAGGGCCGCACGATATCTCACTGTAATTGCATGGTGCATGCGCAATAATCACCAGGGCTTCAGATAACGGGAGAAGCCAGCTATACGCTACTATATGGACATTTACTTACGCCCACAGTTTAGTAAGCAGATTAGAAGTGCACCTAAAATATTAATAAGCGGCAGATTATGACGCCTAAAACTTAGTAATCTGTGTAAATTCAGCATGTACTGAAAAGCCAGCATTCAAACAGATGTTTCACCTGTAATCTAAAGCCCAGGTGATTATTGCCCACGCGCCATACAATCCTGACTGCATCATAATGCGCTGTCAGAATGGTGGTGGTTAATGCAGAAGCATTCCTTAAGCGCAGTGCACTCCGCTCCTGCGCTAGGCTGTGACGGCCGCCTGACCCTTCATAGCCATTCGTGCCGGTGGTGGCAGTATTTGGGGAACACCGCTAGACCACATTCCTAAAAGCCACATTCCCGAGTCATAAGTTCAGTTCACTGATGCCAGAGATGCCTATAATGCCTTGTCACTAGTTTACAGCATGTTCAAAGTATGCATCCTAATTACAACATATTTGCGATGTACAGCAATTCCCCTCATCTACCAATATGGTTATGAGAGAAACTTCTAGACTTCTTAACCACTGCCTGCTGCAGACTAAACCATGGCCAGTCTCGCTCAGTCAGTCTTGGGGGCGGGGACACTGTCTTTTCACCCCAGAGCTCAGTATGCCAGTCTGGTATGTTAGGTGTTTCGGGTCCAAATCACAAGCAAACTGAAAGGCCAATGTCCACCAGCAACAGAAATGGGTCCATCAAAGTTCAGAAACATGCATATATGCAATATTTGCATGCACACAGATGAAATTCTATTAAAACAAAATCTTGCTAAAATCATAAATCATGACATTAATGCATGTAAAGCATTTAGCTTCAAGTCCAAATGAACAACATTACACATGAAAATTCAATTTGTACCGTTTCTACTGGGTACATGCAGATCCATGCATACGACAGTCTTCAGTTAGATTTCAAATCCCCACCTGAATTTTACATATTGAACTACCTTTGATTTACCATTGTTTTACAAGGATTTCTAAAATGCAGAGGATTATTTTAGAACCAGACAGAGGCTAAACAAAGTGCTTAATTAGCTCAGCTTAAAAGGCTCGTTCTGGTAATTTCCTGAACACATGGGTGCAAATCCCTTTCATACACATATCGAAAACATTCAGGTGACATGACAGACAGACAGGGGACACCTTGTCACACAAGAAGCAGAATACAGTCAAACCTCCCTTATCCGGACCTCCAATATACGGGCACCTCCCTCTACCGGGCACATGCGCACATTAATTTTACACAACCAGCAGCTGCTGTTAGGCTAGGTTTGGGGCATAGAGTGAAAGGGAAGGGGGACGTGGAGTTCGGAAGAATAGGGTTGCGATGGACACGGGAACACACGTGGCCAAAGGGGTATTTCTTTAAATATACTTTTCTGTTTTTATTGACACGCCACAGACACAGAACAAATAAACCCGGTGCAAAAGGACTCAGGAGTGACTATAGCGAAAACAATAAACAAAACTCAGCTTCCGAACGCAACCCAAAGCTAACTTACCTAAGTGCAGAGAAAATACAAACACAACAACAAATTCTACACCTTACTCCCTATCCAAACAACAGGATACAACACAAGCTCGTAAAACAAAAATTGCATTCACTCCCGATGCACCTGACACATGCACAGAGCATACACAGAGACCAAAGCGTCAAAGTCCGAGGGGCGCGCGAAGAGGGTAACCAAAAACCGGGCGAGATTCGTTAGCTCAGACTGAAATAACATCCTATTGTAAGCCATGCAGCTCAGAAATATCATGTAGTTTTTGTATGTGTACACATGTACGTTGTACTGTCCTGTTCATGTTCTAAGTTATGGGCATTTCTTATTTATGGGCACCCCTTGGTCCCATTCTGCCAGGATCAGGGAGGTTTGACTGTACATAGGTCATGCAAACCAAACGCCACAAAAAAAAAACTAAACAAAACAAAAAACTCTAATGAACCACGGGAGACGGCAAGAGGGAACACTTACCGGATGTTTTCAGATACTCCTCTGATCATTTTGGAGTAACAAAGAGCAGTGATCACAACAGAGACACTAAACTGACCTATAGTCACTTTACGAGGTTGACTCAATCTGACTAGCAGTGAGTGCTATTCCAGCAAAGAGATACAGATACTAAACACATCCAAACAGTTATGTACGGCAGCTCTTGACTGATGTAAGCAACCGTTCCACAAACCCTTAAACACATCAGATTTTACAGTCAGACCAAAATCATTAAGGGAACCTTACAGCAAAAAACACAAAAGTCAAAAATATACCAGTGATAAGTAATCAAGATAGGCCTGAACGATTTACCGATTTCAAAATCGAAATTGTGATTTGAAACAATGCAATTAGTAAATCACAAAGGCTGTGATTTAGGAAATGTGTTATACAGCACGTCTGACCCAGGGTTTAAATCTGTTGTGAGGACAATTTTACAAATTCATGCCATCCTCCTTGCATCAGTCTAACCAATCAGAAGTGCTGTGCTTCTCACATGCCAGTCATGCTCACCAATCAGAAGTGGGCCAAAGCATACGCCCACAGACACATGAAACCCAAGGAAAACATTACATTCACAGTGCAGAAAAATACCGGTTCTGCTGCTGAGCTGCCTACCTATTTAATAGTCAGAGATTGTTTACAGAAAGGTGCTATTATTAGGGGTACAAGCAGTGTTAGCCACAAGACTCCTATTGTTTTCTTACTGGAATCATTTTATTTTTATTACTTTATTTAACTTATTTAACACAGCCAGCTTTTGTGAGGGTTGCTTTATGCGTCATTGTTCTCTGCTAATTTGACCCTTGCGTACATTGGACTTTCCGGAAACACTTACTTTACTATGGGTAAGAAAAAGTGGTCGAGCGTTGTTTGCAAACGTGACACTCACTTAAAATGCGCCTGTATAAATATAATCACTTTATTTTGGCAAATAAATGACTAATAATTTTAAACTGTTGCCTTAAATTTATTGTGAAATGGGCTGAAAAGAACGCGGCATAATCTGGTAACAACAATCACACCGAATCATATGATCAGTAAAATGTTCTGATTACATATGTACATGTCATATAGTGAATACTGAACTGAGTTTTTATATTATATATATATATATATATAAATCACAATATCTGTTAGAAATCGCAATTCTATACATTTTTTAAATCGTTCAGAACACATTACTATACAAGTAAACATAACTATACAAAAACGAAGAGTTTAAAGATATTCTCAGAATATGTTGCCTTTTTGCATGCTTCCATAAACCACATATCTCAGATATTTAGTGGGAATTGGCATTTCTCAGAGACAGCACGTGGTCGCCTCACGCTAACGCGGCTTTCCGGGTTGCAATATAACCCTAGTCCTAACCCTAACCCTAATCCTAACCCTAACACGGACCCGGACCGACGCGCCAGAGTCACCACTAAAACACTCAGGAGCCCCTACCTTTCAGAACGGCCTCTTTGTACTTCTCCTTGGCACAATTGGCGTCCTTTGTTAACTGCCGGTAGATGCCTTTTAACTTCTCCAGGTCATTCTTTGTGACCTGTGAAGTAAGAAAACAGTAAAAGCAGTCACTGTCATTTATTCATGTACATCGCACAGTCACACTTCGGGTATGCTGTCATTTAGGATATCAAAATTGAAAGATCCTTTACTTCATTGATCAGGGGTAGGCAATCTTACCTAGAAAGGGCCGTTGTGTTTGCAGGTTTTCGCTGCAACTCCCTATTTAGGTTATTCATTAGATTGGCCGAAAAGTCCTCACACCTGGGTGTGAGGATCTAAAAGTTATCCCAAAAACCTGCATGCACACCAACCCTTTGCAGATAAGGCTGCCTACCCCTGCCATAGACTGTCCAATTAGCATATGACACATACTCATATGCTTGTCAATAACCGCAAAGAGTTTGGAGCCCGTGCCAAGCAGCACAGGGCACAAAGGCTGGGCACACCCTGGACGGGATGCCAGTCCATCACAGGACACACACATCCACACCCCAAAACACACACACCAACATAGTGACTCCAGTTTGACGAAGTCCCCGTGTTTGGACTTGGTGGGAAACCCCACCCCCAAACAGGATGAGAAGGTACCTTGTTCATCTCGACCTCAATCTGCTGGTGGATGCTCAGGTAGCTCTTCTTCACCTGCTGCTTGTCCTTGATCATCAGGGTGAGCCGGTGCAGGGGTCCCGAGTTCAGCTCCTCGGCGTGAGACTTCATGATCTTGCTCAGCTGCTCGGTCTGCTGCACCATGTGAGCCCAGGACTGCGGCAGATTAAGCAGAAGATGGCTCAGTCTGCAGACTTTGGTGAAGCCCCTGGGAGACCATGGCCTTTATGGTTAATATTTCTTCCAACAACTTTTGGATCAATCCCAATATTCAGGAGCAGTCCAAACCGACTGTTTTCTCCTTACCGCTGATACATCTGTAACTCCACAAAATGATACAAATGCTTGGGTATCAGATGCCAGTATGAGGATCTGATTTCTGAGCATGAACGGCAAAATGCTGCTAAAGTGCAAATTATTGGGATTACAGAGGCCAAGAAGCATCTGGCTGAGTTCTCATCTCTTCCAAGCATTCAGGGAGAGAGAAAGCAACACTGATCCTTAACAGACGGTACCTGTGCTGCAGGACGGACGTTCAAACAGATAGGCTTATCATAAAGCTGCATGATGCATGAGTCTGTTCCCTGGAAGGAAGCAAACTATCCACAGGCCATTAAGCCTAATGACTCGATTATAAAGATGGTTTTAAAGGGCCCATCAGTAATGTACTTGATGTCTCTACAGACAGCCCAGCACATCAACTGTCTACAGTGAGAAGGCTTGATCTCAAGATTGAAGCAAAGAAGGTCATCTGATGGTAGAGGAGCACATCTGCATAACATTTTTATGACAGTTGACTGTAAAAACACTAATGCTGCCTTATGACATGTATGAGCTAGCAGGAATAATCAGGAAGCAAAAACAACATGCACCCTGTCAAACCGTAAAGGAGGCGGGTCCAAGCAACTAGCGGAGGTGGGACCAAAACATCTGATTGGTTGGTCTGACATCTGACAAAAGACCTGACTGGTTGAACTAATCATTTTTCATCCTGCCCTGAGAACATTTTTATGTAAGAAGAACTCCCATGGGCTAGATTTTGATATGCTAATGGCCATCACAGACACCAAGGCATTTTCTTCACATATAGTCCTGGCAGAAACTGGCCCGTCTAAAGTCACAAAAACACAGCTGTGAGGCTGCAACATTTGCCAGCGATAATATCAGTACTTCACAAGAACGCCTCATACACCACAGGGGTTCATAGAAGCCAACCAACTGCCAAAGGATCAATGCACATGATACGGTAACAATGTCCCACAGCTGTAAAATAAACAACCCAAAATTTCCAGCTATTTAAGGCTAAACGCATATGTGAGTAAGAAAGGGGTGTGAGAGTGATATAGTTAGAACCTATTCTGCTCTATCTATCACCATGCTTATGTAAACTCTGCAATACCACTAATAATGAGTATACAGAACATGCACCTTTTACTTTCAGATAATCCATGCATATCGACAGAAGACCAGTGTCTCTATGCATTTCAACCAAGCAGACGCTGGTGCGGCTCAGTCTGGTCACGCTTTCGGCCCTGCTAGCGAGCACAGGTATAGGTATGTGCTATGTCAGCACTGGTAGGCTGGAGTACAGCACAGGAACTCATCTTAGTTCTTGGTGGCAGTGTAAAAACACCAAGTGGCAACCTTAACCCCTGCCCAGCTCTAACCTTAACCATAAGCAACCAAACAAAATACAAGACTTTTGGCATTTATTCTTTTGATGGTAGTCCCCACAATATAACATATACATGCTCATATGCGAGGCTGAGGCCTGATTCAGCCCAACTCAGCAGGGGACCCTGCGGCGGCTGCACATCGCCCCCTGGAGGTCACCTTGGAGACGTTGCTGATGTAGTCGGCCTGGCAGGTGCTGTCGTGCCGGTCCATATGTTGGCAGATGCTGAGCAGAAGTGAGGCATACTCCTTGTCGCTCTTCACCCTCAGCGTCATGAAGCGCTTCACCATCTCCAGCAGCTTCAGCTCCCAGTCCTGGAGCTTGATCAGGCCGTCGTGGCAGCTGCGCAGGTCCCGCCCGAATCCCATCTTCACTCAAAGGCTCGCGGTCTTCACGGGGTCGTCAGGCGCAGGTTTCAGGGCAGCATGTCCTATACTGATGTCAGAAAAACAACAATTGCATGAAGTTAACGTCACTTCTGTAACAATTGCTCTACTGCATTTTATCCAAAGTGACATACATTATTTGAGAAAACAGGGTCAGTCAGACCCTAGAGCAAGGCTGCCGAGCCCTGCTCCTGGACATCTACCTCCATGCAGAGCTTAGGTTAGGGCTGCCCAACCTCACTCCTAGACATCTACCTCCCTGCAGAGCTTAGGTTAGGGCTGCCCAACCTCACTCCTGGAGATATATCCAAGAATTGAGTGTCTTTTTTTCTTATAGGTAATAGCATCTTATGTGATACCATTATGTTCCGCATAGATATACTTTTCATGTTTTCCAGTTGGGAAACATTGATGTAACTAAACCATGATTAATTCTGACTTGACTTTTAAGAAGTATTTTAAAGATTTTTTTTTGTTTTTTCCAGCCATATAGCCTGGCCCTACGAGAAGGCCCTCAGCATCACCAACAACGAGGAGTGTAAAGATGGAGTGATGAATTGATTATTAAGGTAGCAATTCAACTGCATCAATCTGCAACGTCAGAATTGATCTTGGGAGGCAAAGTAAATATAAAGACCTTCCAACTTCCCGGTTCGGCACTCTCACACTATAGGTGAGGGGACGTGCAAAGTAGCAGCACCGGCACGCACATTTCCAAAATGTAGGATGGCAGGGGTTCATCAATATTCTTCAAGAAAGCACGACCTGATGACCTTTGTGCTATGGTGATGATTTTTGCGATACAATGCTTTTGGGAATCTCTCCCCAGCTCCCTGTAATTGTTAAGATAATCTGCGCTACAATTCTTATGGGGAATACCTCTCTTTTGTAACACAAAAGTCATTTTTCTTTTTTGTTAACTATGGTACCAATGGTTAGGATTCCGAGGTAGCTAACTATAGAGTAATGTTAGCCTTGTGATGCATGATATAGTGGGTAAAACATGGGTATTGACAGATAATCGTTAAAGATCAAGATCAGCATCACAGTTCGGTCGTGGCCGATATTTAAAAATGTTATCAAAGTCGTCCCAAAGCCAAAGATACAACTACTAAAAATAATGAAGATTATTGCACTGGATGATCAATCATTTTCGGTAACAGAGGATGAGGGATTCCACCGGCTCCTGTAGAGGTTTCAAAGTACCGGCCCGCAACATTTATAATTCTTTATTAAATCTGGTCTGCACATCGATCTTTCATTTTCTACATAATAAAAAAACAACGTAGCCTCATTCTGCTAATCTGCACTGGCAAATTCCCCCCTCCAATTAGATAGCACTTCCTATAATATGTTAATTTTTTTCTGCACAGTTCAGTAGTTGGTCTTTTTACAATTTAAACTGGCTTGCTCATCCAATTTAATAATAACGAATATGAAGGTTCAGAGATTCTACTTTCATTGCATTCCACAAATAGTGTATAAATAAGCTGCCATGATGATTTTTCAGTGTAGTTAAAATTTAGGTTATCAAAAAAATCAATTAAGTAGAAATGAATCATGATAGAAATGAAAGATTTCCGATGCATCGAATTGTCCCTTCAATAACTGTAATCCAATCAAATCACCTTGGAGCCAATGACTTAAACCCCTACCAAGAACCCATCCCACACCGAATATTCCTTATTTGAAGTATTATCTTCATGCAAACATTATCAGTCCAAAGCCTGCACAAGGCTGAGTAAAGGTTTATTCCCCAACGCTGTTGCTGGACTGTCCTGTCCCTAACCCCTATGTCCCCATGCCCTCCCCGAAACTACAGTCTTTAAAACTTATATACCTACCTCGCATCAATGTACAACGGGACACCATGGATCCAGTTATAATTCACTATGCAACTTGCATCTCTCGGATATATTCCACTGGTCTATGTGCAGTAACAGATTCTGACAAAATCAGATTCTGATCAAATCTATGTACAGATTCTTATCACGTTTGCAACATACATCAGACGGAGCTCTGGTACACCCTCAGAAGCTCACAACAGGAAACAAAGAACCTTGTCCATAAACACTCAGCAGACCACAAAAGCTCAGACCCCTGCATGGCAGACCAACAATTGAGAAAGAAAACTATTAGATTAACACCGCAATGCACCATAAAGTGTTCACTAGCATTTCTCATATGACACCGATATTTATAGAGACAATCATCAAGTTAACCCGGCCTGTTCAGCTCGAAATACAACCACAGAGTGCTAGCTCTGCTGTTCACAAATAACACAATCTACCTTTAAGCTTTAATTCTACAGTGTGCTATTCTAGGGTCCAACACAACTCAGCAACCTTTCCCGTAAAGCTGCGAAGCCGTGGCTTGTGAAGGGTCATGACCACCAACAATAAGTGTGATGGTGTTAAAACAAGACGACAAGACATAACAGAGGAGGTACAAGGACAACACCCATGTCAGGTGAAACACCCATCTAAAAATGACAACAAGAGGAAAATGTTACCAAACAGTATTGCAGAGCAGTTGCAGCACTGGGGCATGCTGTGGTCAGTAGGCACCTACTCACATTCACTATATGCAGTGGGGAAAAAAAAGAAAAGTTCCACAACACTTATGGCCGTGGAAACTGCACTCCTGTGCATGCATTTAAACAAAAAAAAGTCCCCAGAAATACATATATATATATATATATATATATATATATATATATATGCATTGGGGGCAGGTACACCATGTAGTACAAAGTGCCACACTAACCGGACCACACAGCCAGGGTTGCCCAATCTTGGTTGTGGTACTGACTGTGTCACAAGGCCAGGATCAACCTGTGCGGGATGTGGGACCATCTGAGGCCACAGGACAAGGGTGTGAGTGCATTGTAGTTTAGTGTCAGGGTCTTCAGGATTTATATTACAATATAATTATACATATATGAAATACAGTACACACATACAGTCAAACCTCCCTTATCCGGACCTCCAATATACGGCACCTCCCTCTACCGGGCAGCTCTAGGCACGCACATGCGCACATTCATTTTACACAACCAGCAGCAGTTGTTATGAGCCCCAGTCTAGGGTTGGGGCGTAACAGGGTGAAAGGGAAAGGGGATGTGGAGTAAGGGAAGGATAGGGTGCGATGGACACAGGAACACACGTGGACAAAGGGGTATTTTTTCTATATTCTTCTGTTTTTATTGACACGCCACGGATACAGAACAAATAAACCCGGAGCAAAAGGACTCAGGAGTGACAAACAAAACCCAGCTTCCGAATGCAACCCAAAGATAACTTATCTAAGTGCAGAGAAAACAGAAACAACAACAAATTCTACACCTTACTCCCTATCATAACAACAGCATACAGCATAAGCTCGCAAAACAAAAATTGCATTCACTCCCTATGCACCTGACACACACACAGAGCATACACAGAGACCAAAGCGTCAAAGTCTGGGGGGCGCGCGAAGACAGTAACCAAAAACCAGGCGAACCAAAGCGAAAGTACCGACAAGGGCAAAGCGAAAATCAGCGAAAAGCTGCTGGTTAAAAACTGGATGACCACTGCAAGAATAAAACAGGATGATTCGCTAGCTCAGACTGAAATAGCATCCTATTATAAGCCATGCAGCTCATAAACATCATGTAGTTTGTATGTGTACACATGCACATTGTACTGTACTGTTCTAAGTTACGGGCATTTCTTACTTATGGGCACCCCTTGGTCCCATTCTGCCCGGATAAGGGAGGTTTGACTGTACATACAAACACATAGTAATAGTCAAGAGGTAGGGAGTTAACATAAGCTGGCGTGAAACCATATTTATCTATACTTTAAGCTCTGTACACTTCTTCATTAAACAAGTTGGACCAATTATCGTGGAACCGGCACCAAGTATCTACAAGATGCAGATAGGATGAGTGTGTCAGTACAGCGGGAGTGGCACGGTGGGGGCAGTGCCGGTGTGGGGGTCTCCCTGCTAGCGATAGAGCTGCTGATCTAGCAAGACCGTGGCAGAGATCTGACGGCATCTCAGGCAGTATGGCTCTCGCAGCATCACAGCCTCAAAGGCCTTTCCCTCTGGAGTACAGCTGCTTGGACAGCTACCTTCATTCTTCAGGAAGATGAAACCCAACTCAATCGTGCAAGAACTATCGAGTGATGGCGGAAAGCAAAGGATACACCAAACTAATGACCAGACCTGCCCAGCTGGTAGAACTCATTTCAGGGAACCTACCCAACACCCCTACACCTTCCACAGCTGCAGAAGGTCTGGCGATGTCCTGCTGAAACATGTTAACCGAATGCCCTGTGTTTGTGAAGCTATTAACGGGACAAAAGGTAGCCATTTTGAAGAATCCTGACTTCTTTGGTACTCCATTTGTCTCAAATATTCTAAGGCGTTTTTCTTTTTCTTCAAGTATCTACAAAAAAATAACACCTTATGAAAAACAACTACATTCCAGGAAGTGCGTATTTTATTACAATGACAACAGTCTTTAAAAGGCCCCTCCCATCGCCTTGCTCTGTTATTAAAACGAGAAAATGTCAGGTTACCATATGAAACCAAATCCAACGGTGCAAGATAGCTTTACACAATGGGCAGGGATTAGTACCATTTCCTCTCTGTGAGTGGCACTACGTCGCTAACTGTCCATGCCACCGTTCAGCTGCTCAAAACGGCTCTCGCCGTAACGCTTTGCTTCCAGCCTTCAGGACCATGTTGGGGAAAAATATGTACTGAACAGGTATTTTGAAAATAAAAAAAGTACTATGCTTCCCACCGTTTCACAGGAAATGGAATATTATTATGTGTGTGCAACTCGAAAGACAATCATTTAGCTCAAAGTACTGCTTAAATGTTCCAATTCCCCTAAAGATATAAATAAAACACAGTGCTCACAGTCTTGGGGCACTTGCTTAATTCAGTAAAAATTTTACAAATGTATTGGTTTTATAACAAAAATCATTACTTCATTCATTTCCAAAAAAAATGCATTACATTATAAACAACCAGAAGTATTAAGTAAAACACTCATCTCTAGTAGTAATAAACTGAAATCCAATTCATAGTTCTAAAAGGTCTGTTCTGAGTAAAAAGCATCATTGGGTGCTTCTTAATTAGTAACACCTTAGCAATAACAAAGCCCCAAACAGTTTACCTTTGGGAGTCAATGACTAGGATTGCAATTAATAGCAAAACGGCAAGAACAAAATTAAATAAGTCAGTCAAAAATCATGACACTTAATGAAAAGAAAATGTCAATTAATTTGCAACATTTTTACTGAATTACAAGCATCCCAAGGCTTTCTGAAAGCACTCGAGATAAATACACCATAAACTACCTTAGTCTCCTACTGGCTTTTCTCCAGCATTCACAATTCACTCGAAACACATATGTTTACCTGAAAGAGATGAGCCTGAGGACATTCACATTCTTACATCTCAGCAGTCCTGTTTCACTTCAGCCATGTCTAGCACCAAGCTGGGAAGGGCTACGCTTTGCAAGGATGATATTTGAGTGCCTTTCCACACGCTGCGACATCACTGTTAACACCTCTCCTGGCCTTTCAGCTGACAAACAAAAACATAATATCGCCTAGCATTCGGCTTCCAAGAAACGCGCTTTCGGGAACGGGGTGGGGGGGGGCACAGAGACAGCCCTGCGACTTCATTATTTCACACTCCAAACTTCTCTCCAAACATGAGCTTAGCAATAACGATGAAAAGACCTTAAATGGAAACTAGTGTAGCGTCAGTTACCCACGGCCTGGAGGAGCGGTCCTTACCAGCGGGGCCCAGCTAGAGTGCAGCTCTGCAGTAGCTGATCACACTGACCCAGTGGATTGGGACAGCTCCCGCTGTTTATCGGGTACTAACCCCACCCCCCACCCCCCCAAAGGTCAAGAAAAGCACCACAGCTGAGCAGGACGCCGAGGACGGCCAAACTAAATCAAAACAGCAGATTCAGGACATATTTTGAAGGTTGTTTTTCTCCATACGTTAACCGAAAGGCACGTTAAAGGAAAGGTCGTAAACACTTCAGACAATAACGCACAGCTTCCTACACGGGTGTCATGAAAGAGGCGTTGTTCTGTTTATCAAATGCAAACTCAAAAAAAAAAAAAAAAACATTCTGAAACAGCTTCAGGCACCATATTTATAAAGCTAGCCATGTTCCTTGGGGGGGGAGAGAGGGGTCACTGTGAGGTTTTAAGACCAGAAGCCTCTCAGAAGAACCCACAGCTGAACAAATTCTGCTGCAGCAACGTAAAAAATAGACTCAACAGAAGTGGAGGTCTGTGAGAATGATTTCCACAAGTTTCAGAATCAACACATCACGTGGGAACAAACAAAACCATATTCAAAACAGATTCTTCATAGGACTAATTTCATCCACGCACAAGTAATAGTATCATAATATGACTTCAGCTGACCTAGAACCTAACAATGACCAAAACCTAGAACCCTGGAGCGAAACAGACTGCAGTTCAGGACACACACACACACGCACAGGAGGATTAAATGCATATACTTTCAATTGTATATCTGATTACAAGCACTCATTTCTATTCAGGGAGATACAGCACAGATGCATGTGTATTCATTGTTAAGAAAAGAAGAACAAGCCTTATTTGTATAACAATTAAGAGAATTCACTGTGCACTCAGCAGCTATGTAACTAACTTCATTCTTTAAATAACTGTCAAGTCCTGGGTGCGTGGCACCTATACAAACATAATAGAGTTTCAGTTCCTCTTTACGGCTTTCATAACTTCCCACTGCATAGGGTAATGTGCGGCTTTTAATTACTGCGCCGGGGGCCAGAAGGCTGCTTAATGCGGCAGTTTCGTGAATCTGTCTCACACCGTCGGGCGACGTGGGAGACGAAGGAACACGCGAGTGGGAGTTTTAGCGCAACAAGGATTCGCTGTGTGCGGCAGAAGCGCTCCGTGTGGGGGGGGGGACGGGGGGCCGGCCGGCCGGCCTTGCAGCGGGCCTCCGCCTGGGAGCGATTTCCTCATTCCGGATTAACCCCTGAGCTCTGCCGCACAGCTCGCCTCTGAAAGTGGAAACGAGGTGCTGCGGAGCGACGGGACGCACGGAAAAACGCGCCAGCAGCGCAGCACTGACAGCGTGTTTAATTATAACGGCGGCCCCAGACGGCGGAGGCGGCCGCAAGCGGAAGGGCCCTTTTCAACAGGCGCGACGGGTCGCGGCACCGCGTCCGAAACAGCGGCCCGTCTTGCGAGCTTGTCGCAATAAAAAGAAACCCGAATATATTTTTGCCCCAAGTCAAAGACGCTCTGCGGCCAGAAGGGGGCCGGCGAAAACGGGCCAGTCTCCCGAGCGCCTGATATATTATTCATGGCCCGGGGATGGGCCCCGAGCCGCAGGGGCCCACGCAGGCTGGAGTGTGCCGGAGAAACCACCGTAAATATGCGGCAAGCTGAGCTGCTGAGATTACGGACCCAATGCGGATACGCGTGCTGTTAATTTATGCATCAATTGATTGATTAAAGAAACAGGTATTATAGCAAACGGAAATATATAGTTTTATGGCTACCCGACCTGCCGCCTGTATTTTGAGCTGACTGCAGTTGTCATTTATTTACACCAAGTCTAGTCCATAAAAATACACATAATAATGACACTTTATAAATTACCAACGTACGACGTGCCCTTTAAAATAAAGACCTTAAACTGCTAGTTCTTTTATGAGTTATAAGTTCCGATAGTCAGTGAGCACCTTTTGGTTACACGTTGTTAAAACGCAGAGATGCGTATTTCAGTGAATCGTCGGAACCCGGCCAAAGCGTTTTATGTTAGTACTAAGCATGCATTATCCGCGGGCCGCTGTATGGAGGAGCAGCTCAGTACCGGTGCCGGTGGACACTGCAAGCCCCACCCACTTACTGAGGGAAAAAAGAAAAAAATAAATAACACGCATCCCAGCGGCTCAAAAAAACCTCATACTCCCGTAAATAACGATACATTCCTAAAAGAAGTGTATGTGGTGATTATATGGCCATCGCCATATTTATTATTATCATTATTATTATTTACCGAGCACTGATACACTGGCCGATCTTCAGTCTATATGCAGCCTGAAAACACGTTTAATGTGTGTTTTGTCCGCGACCAGGAGAGGTGGCCGGTGTCCCAGCAGAATCCTGCAAATTTCATGCTTGTCAGCCGCTTCGAGTCTCCGGGTTTCGTGCTCACAGACCCCGCCGGCCAGCGGGGCACCGACACCCCGCGCTAGCCGAGCCGAGTCGCCCGCGTCGGCTCACCGACGGCGCGCCCCTGCAGCACAGACATCCTCACCGGGGCCCGGCCGCGCTGCCGCCCTCCTGCGCCCCCCCTTTTTTTAAACCTCTCGCCGGTGGGTTAGCGGCGTGTCTTTACGGCTTTAGCTTAGCCCGACTAGCGGCTAGCTGAACCGGAGGCCGGGACACCGGGTGGGCCGGGGGGACGCCGCTGAAAGCTGCGGTAAAGTCGCGGAACAAAGGAGCCCGGCCGGCCGGATGGGCTCCGGGGGGCTGCCCGCACTTACCGCGGGGGGAGATCGGGCAGCCGAGTCGGGCTTCAGGGAGTCATCTGGCCCGGGGTTCCGAGTGGCGAGCCGAGGTTTAACCCAACGTCGGATGGATGTTGCAGTTTCAGTAAAAAAAAAAGACACAGGAGAAGCGACGGTAAAGCGCCTGGGCGGAGTGCCGCGGATCCCCCGCTACGGCCCGCTGCTCCGGTACGCGATCGGCGCCCCCACGCCGCCCTTTCTCTCCTCTTTCGTCGCTTCTCCGCGCTTCCTGGTGCCTTGTTTGTATCAAGCCGAAGTCCCTCTCTCTCCCCCCCCCCCCTTTTCCTCTCCGCTCGACGGGTTCCCGAGGCTGACAGAGCCCAGTTTCGGGAGGGGTTTCCGCTCCGGGATGGCGGAGCTCCGGAGGGTGACGTGCACCGCGGCGCTGCGCAGGCGGGCGGCCGGCGAACGAGCGCACAAGGTGGGCGGCCGCAGCCCGGGAGGCAGCACCGACAGCCCGGACAAGGCGAGCGGGCTATGCCTGAAAAGCGGACATTCGAGCCGTGAATGCCGCCGGCGTTTCCCCGTGGATGGGGCTGGTGTGCAGTAAATGCGAGCCGCTTTGCCTATCAGATCGTGCGCTTTCCTAGCACAGGCTCTTTGTTCCAGCTATGGCTTCCTTCCAGCTTTTCCTTCGTGGAGCAACTCTGCTGACTTCCTCAGGACCCGAAAGAAACGTACAGCGTGCGGCCGCTTTAAAGAAAAAGCTTAGGATAAACCCCATGCTTCAGTGATTAAAAAACTTAAATGATTAAATATCTTAGTATGTGACGTTTTAGCGCGTAAAATCATGGGAAAATCCACAAACAATTAAGACACTGTCGTATATTTAACGTTTTACTTAGCTACTGTAACTTCCTTCATTATCCACACAATTTCTGAGCTGAATTTACATTACACATTCTCATGTCAAACTTATATTTTAAGTTGGAGTAACTAAACATGCATTTCTAAATTGAATAACGTATGTTTAAATCCATATGTTAAAAAAATAATAAAAATATGACGAAGTTACACCACAAAAGGCTGATGATGTGACAGCATAAATGTATCCACACCTTCAGATTGATAAAAATTGGGATCAGTCTATCACTCTGAAATTTGTATTTCACACATCTTTATTTAATGGTGTAACACTTCTAGTTATTAACACCCCAGTGCTGTTTTTGTATGTAATGGGAGGCAGAAGACACTGTTGCCAATGGCCACATCATTACATAAAGACACCATGGCCAACTGACTTTAATACACAGCAGCGGAGCTGCAAGGTGACAGTGACGCCGCCGCTGGTGGGTCTGTCGTATATGTCACCAGTCACGTTCCCTTTTCATTCACTCATCGCTAATTAGGAGTCGAGACTATGGGCCGATCTCAGTCAGCACACTGTAGAATAAGCTCAGAAGGCGGCGTTCGCGCCTGAGGCATCAACGCCAGAATTCTGTCACTCTGAACCAGACCGGCAACTTGCCGACTCCTCACCTGCTGCAGCTGTTCTCCATGAGGTAAACACTCGCACCATCCCATAATCGAAGCCTGTTGTTTGGGAGGACAGATACGTTAATGTAATGGAGGTTGGCAGCTAGAATGCTTAAGAACACGGATCGAAAGTCTTAAGAGAGTCTTTGAATCAAATACTGAATCTAAAATATTCATCTGTATGTTAAATCAGTATAAATCAGTGACCGGCTATTCAACCAAATAATAATAAAATATTGGAGATCTAAGGACAACTGGGAAAGATGGGCTATAGCTCTTGCTATATTGTGCCAAGAAAAAGAGATTGCAGAGTAATCAAACACAGCTGGAGCTCTTCTGAGTCTGTCTATCAGTCCTTGTCCCTGGATACTGCCCTTCATGACTCTAATGTGATGTGGCCTTTAAGGATGGAGCAGGAGGGAGTGAAATATGTTACAAGTATGAGCGATCACGCCAGCGCAGTTACCGAATGTGTTAACATTCATGGCAGGCACACGACACCCTGTCAGTCCTGAGTCCTCCTGACAGACTTGGGCACAGCACGAGAGGTGTCTGTCATCCAACAAAAATATACCCATTTAATGTCCGTGAGCAGTGCGTGGTCTGTCTTGTCTCCAGTTCTCTCTCTCAGGAATGTTCTGCCCTCCCAGTGTCAGTGTGGAGTTCAAATTCCTGGCACATGGTCCCAAATAAGTGTGCGGTGGCCAGGTCTGCTTCTCCAGTTACCCTCTGTATCCTGTCCCTCTCCTGTAGCTGCTCCCATCTTCTGACATTGGTTCCCTCACATGGGAACACGGCTGCTTGTCACAATGGCTGTACCAGCTGTAAACATAACCTCAGAATTCACAAGACATACGGAGTGATTAACCGAAGATCAGTGCTTTTAGGCTAGATTTTGGATGCACCTTCTTGATAAATATGATTAAAAAATACATATAATTATATTATGAAATGGTGCAGCATGGTGTAGTGAAATTAGTGGTTCGCACTGTTGCCTCACACCTCTGGGATGGGGCTTTGAGTCTCCGCCGTGGATCTGTGGGCTTTGAGTCTCCCTCCCCCCTACCCGTCCAAAGAAATGCTGAGGTTGATTGGAGTTACCATATTGCACGCAGGCCCTGCAATGGGTTAGCGTCCCATCCTGGGTTAATCCCTGCCTTGTGCCCATCGCCTCCGGGAGAAGCTCTGGACCCCCCGTGACCCTAAATAGGACAAATGACTACACAATAAGGATAGATTCCAACAGGTGAATCATGCCTGGGGAGCAGTTATTTTGGGGGATCTGTTTTATTTGTTATATACTGTTTTTGTTTACAAGTCCCCAGTTCTAATTATTCATGCAGTTATTTGCCGTAAACTGTACTGAAGCATACTGCACTAGTTGTCTTATAATGCGAGCAGTAGAAGACTGTTTCACATGGGCGTTGGAGTTGGGGCCTTGTTTTGTGGGTCTCACAACGAATCATCCGAACTTTACCATTTTCAACTGAACTTTAAAATGTAGCTTGCAGGTGTTTAGGATGCTCTTTAAAGGACGGAGGAGATGGAAATCATGTTCCAGGATGTATTGTAAAGTTTCAGCAATGCTTAAATCTAGCTACTAGAGGAGCCATGGACGGTATCTGGCTTCTTCCTAATGTTCATGAAACCAGTCTGGCAGGGATGTGTCTTTTTAAATCGGCAGCTATACATGGTCTGTAGCACACTGAAGAAGGCATCGCGCTGAAACGCGTCTGTGTGTTGTGTGCAGACACTTAATAAAGTTACATGAAACCAGTTTGCAGTGTGTGTGGGAGCACTGGGAATAGCATCCACACCATAGGACACACCTGGTCTTGTAAAACGGCCTTATGCTTCTTGGCCGTCACACCACCATTCAGAGCGACCAACAGACCTAATGACTCTCACTGGAAAGCCGCCCGCATCAACAGGCACTGTCTGTGGGTCCAAGCCCATCTGTGTGCAGGAAAAAAGAGCGAGGATGACTCAACGGACCACATGACGTTTTTCCAAAGCTCAGAGGTCCAGGGTTTGTGCTCTGTACACCAAATGGCAGCCTGGCCATAAATCCCCGATTTGTGAAGCTTGCAGTATTCGGTATTTTGTTGAGACTGGGTCCAGAAGCGCTGACTCACTGCTGTGGTCATTTGTGAGTCTGTACTTTTGTGGCATATCATATGGTTTTACCCAAAGTGACATATGATTGAAAAATCACTCTGAGCTGAAATAATTCTGACAGCCATGGGACTTGAACTAGCAACCCTCTGGTACAGCATCCTAATCTGCTGACACATACTGCTAACTGATATTCAATCCTACCTCACCTGTTCCCGCTGTTTTGTCCAGCCTTTCTGCCTACAAAACTCTTCAGCAGAGCAACTCATGCCCACTGGGTGGCGCTATATGAAAACCTTTTTTTTTTGAGTGTCGCTACTCATCAGAAATACCTACAATATAAAATAATTTCTATTGCATGATTTCATAATTGCATTAATATAACCTTTACAATTTTATGACTGAATCAATAATTCGAGTAGTTTGCTTCTTGTCATTTAATTTTCTTACTGCATACGTGTGCAAATAAAAAATGGCCAGACCAATCAGGGATCAGAACTGACTAATTGAGTAGTAAAACTATTTTAAAATGTGGTAATATTTCTCGTGTAGTAGCTCTTAAATGTAAAATATTGCCCAGCATAGTTGATAGCACCCCTGTTCCAGGAGTTACTGACGCGTACCAGATTTTCCCGTCCCCGTTCCGGTGTCGGACAGATGGCGCTGCTGGTCCATCAATTTGCCCTATAGTGTTATATGACGTTTAGGGGGCCGAGCTGAAATTCACGGATCGCTTAAGCTTAAGTGATGTGGATGGATGGTATCACAGAAGCGCAAGCAGAGACCGGGGAAGGAGCGCCCGCCGGCAGTAATGAGCTGAGCCCACGCTGCAGTCGATGAGCTGCGGCCAAGTGATCGCAGAAACTTCATTTTCTTTTCCTGCCATCGCTCCATCATTTTCTTAAACTCCTTAATCCTAAGACTTCTGGTTTTCAGGACGGGAAGTCTTTGTCCCACTCGCCAGGTGTACTCGGCTTTTTGTTCTTGAACTGGTCTGTCGCTTTTTTTATTCTTTACACGTTGAATCCAATGCAATGGGACACAAGATGGACCTTGGATACAGTTTGTTACTTCTGTTCGCCTACTTTATGATGGGGACGTGCCGATCGGACGCGGGGATGAACATCACGGTGGCGGTGATGCTCCCGGATAATTACGATAAGTACCCCTGGGCATTGCCAAGGGTCTTCCCGGCTATACGCATGGCGCACGAAGAGGTCCAGAAGGAGCGCCTTCTGAAGGGCTACTCCATCAACCTCCTGAACATCAGCACGGAGGTGCAGGGCAGCGGCTGCTCCGAGACCCGGGCTCTCATCATCGCGGTGGACACCCTGTACAGCAAGCCGGACGCCTTCTTCGGACCCGGCTGCGTGTACTCGGTCGCCTCGGTGGGGAGGTTCGCGACCCACTGGAAAATACCCTTGATAACGGCCGGGGCACCAGCCTATGGTTTCGATGTCAAGAAGGAGTACAAAACCACCGTGAGGACGGGGCCCTCCACCAGCAAACTCGGGGAGTTTGCATTTTACCTCCACTCGCATTTCAACTGGACCTCCCGGGCGGTTTTGATCTACCTGGACCTAAAGACCGACGACCGGCCCTATTACTTTCTCTCCGAGGGCATTTACACTTTTCTGCGACAAGAAAACATCACCATGGAGGCGCTTCCCTATTCTGCCACCGAGATCGGCGATTACAAGGAGATTATAACCAGCATTAAGGAGTCGGGACGGAGTAAGTATTAGACACACGCGTTTTTGCATTGCGTGCCAGGGAGGCCAACGTGCCACTTTTAATAAAGTTTCGGGAGATGGATCAACAGATATCGAGCAGCGGAATTGCACAAATGCAGTCCCCACATCGTGTCACAGAGAACCCGCGTTGTGAGGTTTCACGTAATCTTTACGTCTCCATAAAGAAATAATTGACATTTTTTTGTACCTGGCCCCGTGCGCCGCTGCGGGAGCTGCGCGTTTAACGGGAGCCGCGATCACGTGCCGCCAGCCGTCTGCCTTATTGATTGCTGCCTTCTGCCCCTATTCCCTTATTTATGATGGCAAACGCGTCCCAATTGCTGCTGGTTCCGGAACATTTTTTTGACAGCGGCAATGCGAAATCTTTGCATTTTAGTTGATCCTAGCGCTCATAATGGAGTTTTTGTAATTCGGTATAAAAAAGCAAACATTGTGAAGAGTAGAATAATTCGGAAAGATATTATTCAATTCTATTTTGTAATGAAACCAACTTGAATGAAGGGAAAACGGCGGCGCTGACTTGCCAGGAGGCTGTAATATCACATGAGTATAAAACAAATACAAAAGCCGCGTAACTTCGTCAGTAAATGCCTTCTCTGACTGCTTTACCATACCAGTTGTGAATTTTATGATTCTCGTAGCAACATTTATTTCAGTTCATCTTTACTACACTATAAAAGAACATTTTCATTAATCAGGCTGGCCTTTAAATGGTTATGTACTCCTCTTTGAGTACAGTAAGGGCCAGACTGATCTGCATTTTATGGTACTGACTGGTGTTCGTAGTTTTCCTCTTTCTAGCGAAATAATGTATTTATTTTTATTTTTGTGCTGACTTCTGTTCATATCTTCGCCTTTTGTCCTACATACTCCATAACAGGTCAAACCAAAGTGTGAAAACAACAGAACCGCGTGTGTCTGAGATTGCAGACTGGCCCTTAAAGTAATGTAATATTTGTTCAGAAATGTAATTAGTCCTCATTTTATTTGAAATGTCCTACATATTATAATGATAACATTAAACCATTCAAAATCCATATAACCTACTTATAAAACATAGGCCTATAATTTAATGTATTGTTATTATAATCAGATAAACTTCGTTGGAGAATGTTATAGTACATTTACATCTTGGGTCTGTACTATGTGTTGTTTTTCTTATGTTTATGCTTTATTTGGTAAATTTTTTCTTATTCTTCCATCTGGTAGACTGATTATGTAACTGCACATTTCGCGCAAAATACCAGCAAGTGCACTATAAATTCCAAAGACTGGGTTATAGCACATATGTGTAAAGAAAGGTGTCAGTAGGTATGTATTTGGAGGTTTGCTGTTCAGGGGGAATTGGAGGAAGAATGACCTTTAGATTTCTGTAACCACAGCAATGCCCCAAAGGAAAGCAAGATGTAGGAAATAAATGAATTTTATTCCCTGACGTCTTGAAAGAAGGTGGCTGATTAGATAGATAGATAGATAGATAGATAGATAATGAATTCTGAAAGAACTTGCAGGATTACAGCAGCACTACACAAATTTAGACAGTAAAAGAGAGACATTTAGACATAGGCTGAGTCATACTTCTGGAAATAAGCTGTATATTGCATTAGTAAAGTAGACTAGAGTCTCTCCTCCCTCCTGCATAACAAGAGGCAGCCGACAGGGCAGCAGTGCTGTGTGGATGATTCAGGTGCCGAAGGTGGGATACAAACTGAGCAGGCAGGTTATCCAGACGGCGGGATCGGCGCGTTAGAGCCGCAGGTGGCTACAGATATGAGGTATGAGATTAAGAGCTTCAGGAATAATGTGAAGCCTTTTATTTATAAATGGTTCAAATAGCTATGTCCAAAACATTATATAGCCAACGGCCATAATGAAAACATCAGACAGGGACTCAGTTTTGATTTATTAGTGTTGATTTTAGTTGAGTAGTGTAGTTTGTGCTTTGACAGTTCTTGGTGCAGCAATACAGCTTTTGAATAAAGTAATCGCAATAAGTTCAGTAATATTTATTAATGATTTTTTTTTTAGTTATCTATTGTT
>JAODKL010000118.1:2354432-2372072 GCA_026780765.1 Petrocephalus schoutedeni | reverse complement strand
AACTCCACACACATGGAACTGGGCCGGATTCGAACCCCGGTCCCAGAGGTGTGAGGCGACAGTGCTACCCACCGCACTAGAGGTGTACAGTATGAGAAAAATAATGTGTTTTTGGAACACTGAAGCATGTAAATCTCTTCTTTTAGGCTTCAAAAATTTAAAATTTGGACAGTGAAAATTAGCATAATAGGGCTCCTTTAATGATTGGTGACACTTGTTGTAAGTCTGATATTTCAACATTTTGGCAAAATTAATATGTGTATCAACATGACAACTATCTTTGTTTTCATAATAGCTGCATAAAAACATATATATTATTTGTACACATTTTTTGAGAGGGAAGTGATTTGCTGCCAAGTGCTGTGGTGACAGATCACGCCGCCTGGCTTGTAAAGGAGGGCACTCCAGCCATGACTGGAAAAGGGGAGGTTCAAATCAGAATTTTCTATTTATTTTCCCAACTATTCATTTACCACTATCCTAAATACAACTCTCCTGTATATGGGAGCCTTGTGTGGGATAGGATGCTGTGCCTGTAATCAAAAGGCCCTCCAATATCTCCAGGGACTGGTTGACTTTGTTTTTCCAAATGTGCATCGCTTTGACTAAAAGCGTTTGCTAAATGAATAAAAGAAAAAATACCAGCCACAGCTGACCATCACGTCTGGGGGGAGGGGTAGATTTTTGCAAGCGCCTACCTGCACATACAGGGCTGTTATCAGGAGTTATACCATATGAGCATTTCTGTTCTACATTTATGCACATTGTTGCATGTGTTGCAACCTTCGGCAATGTCTGAGCCAGCAATCAGGGCTTCTTTCTTTTCTTCTAACACTGCATGCTTCTTGCCCTTGCTGACAACGAGTAATTTCCACAGACCCCGGCACTGCAGATGCTGCCAGAAGTGCTCACTGTAACTTAACGTGAACAAACTTGAAGTCTCAACTTGCAGCTTCTGTAGCTTATTAGTTACACTTCAGCTTGATGCCGTCGCCAAGGCGTGATTGCCACGATAGCAGCTTTAAACAGCCCCAAGACATTATATAAATTAGTTAAAAATGTTCCAAAATATAATGCAGTATTTTTGTTTTCACCTAGCAGATCACATCCCAGTGCTGGGGATCGTTGCCGTTGGATCTGGTCTAGCTCTCGTAATTTTTGGAATATCAAGTTTTCTCATTTATAGGTAAGTTTTCTCCCCCCCTCCCCAGTATGAATTAGTGCTTATAGTGACATAAATCAATCATTTCATGAAAGATCATGTTGGTGCCTGAAACAATGCCTTAATGTGGGACCGAAGTTCTTTCATTTTGCATGAAACATGAAAAGACGCAGAGTAACGGAACATGGTAAATGTCCTGTCTCTGCGGCGGCATCTCCCCGTCAGCGTGGCTTCATACACATAACCATAGATGCAAGGTCTTCACGTAACTTATGAATACAGTGCTGTGTTTGGCAGCTGGCCTGCAGCTTGTGTGGGGGATCTTTAAGCAGGAACAGAGCTTTAAACGGGGGCGGGGGGGGGGGGGGTTGTAGGTACTCACATATGGTGCTGATGAAACAATAGGTCTAGTGTGCAGCTCAGCCTGGCCGTGGCTTCCAAATGAGGGCCTTTAAATAGAAAAATATGTCTTTTTGTAAAGAAAAAAATGTTTTACGGAGTTTCCTGCCCCGAAAGGCCCGGCTTCGCCATGGCGATGAAATGACATTTCCATTCTGGTGCGTAAGACTCAGCTCCAGCGCCAGGTTGATTTTTTTTCTTTTTTTTTTAAATAATCTTGCTTGTGTCTTTTTTTTATGAATTTAATTGTTTTCCTACCCTTTCTTACTCACCGAGCAGCGGTGTTGACGTCTGTTGTTGGGCAAAGGTGTTTAGAGGCTTTATTTATGAGGATATTTTGGTGCACTCATGGAGCACATGGACTTCCCCCATGATGCATGCCTGAGTTTCAGAGCCGATTCACATCAGACAAAACACATCAGCTGTATGTAGATATTCTATTCTGTTACGGTATGGAGCAGAATGTGGAATCAATAGTACATGTTCCCAAAATGTTTTGAAAGAGCTGTGAATAACTTTGCCTTTTCTGCTCAAAATTTCCTTTTGTCATTTTGGTGAGTTTATTGAAATATTTTATGTGGATTCAAATGAAAACATTGCATCTGCCACTTCAGTATGGATCAAAGTGGGATTTGTTTCAGAACCATCTAAATTCACGGTATCAAAATTCACTGCATTTTACTTCATAGTAAAAACTATAGTAAAAGCTTTTAGCTTTTTCCTTTAAGGTAGCTAATCTGTTTTGCAATATAAATTAACAGAAACAGGATGGGTAATAAACTGAGACTTAAGGGCATCACACACAGCAACTGGAGGAAATGCAAATCTGATATTACACTACAAAGCATCAAAATGCTTTCTAACGTCGCAAGTCTAAAGCCGCTCTCTTTTTACTGCTTTTTATAGAAGAATAAAATGGAATCTGGAAAAAACAATTCCCATGTTCCCCTTAAAACCAATTTCAGCAATTCTGGATATTTCAGGAATTCTTGAATGCACTCTGGCTGCTCTCTGATGAAATCTGCTTCTTAGAGGAAGGGAATGCAAGTTGGATCTTGCTGATTGTGAAATTTTGTTTGAGGACTGTAGAGGAGTGTTGCTTTTCAGATGGAAAGGCTGTGTTCCTTAGTACCCTGACTGAGGGCTGGGTGATGGACTGTGGGAATCATGGTATGTATTTAAGAAAAAGCAACCTTTAGATCGGTTGCTATATTGCAGTTAATCCTAATAATTGTGTAGTTAGCAAGCTGTATTCCCAAGGGTTATGCAAATTATGTGGCAAAAAACAGGGTAAAAACTCCAATGTAGCAGACTAGAAAGTTATTTAGTCTTTTAGTTTTTTTATAATTACTAATAATTACTTATTTAGTGTGCCCTGAAAAACTTTGCAATACTCACTTGATTGTTTTTCATGTATGGTTACAAGCTGTGAGATAATATTAGTTCATTAAGATCTCAGTATTGGGTAATATGGCTTTGCCAGCAGGCTTATTTGCCTTAGCGAAACTGGTCAGATCTGATGAATATATTAAAAGTAATTAAAGCTATCCCCACTGTTCTCATTGTTACTGCACTTTTTTTAATTGAATTGAAAAGAAAGTTTATTAGCTATTAGCACAGGTACAGAAGTATTGGACATTAGAATTTCTGCATGGGTCCACCAGTCAAAACTTAGAAACAAGAGATAAGTTTGACATAGAAAGGTGTATTAAAATTACATTTAATTGATGAAAAGGTGCTTCTATGATGAATAAAGGTACAGATGGAGGGTGATTTAAGACTCTAAATTCCATCTTTGTTTTGGTAAAATTCCAGCTTTGTTTCTGAATAGAGGTAATTGGATTTTATGTTGATCCCAATACTGCAGATTCCAGAAAATCCAGAGCTGTAATTAACCCCCTTCCCTGTGACCCAGTAATGATGAGCAATTTGACCCTTGCCCAAGTAAAGTATGACGGAGCCGCGTGTGATCTGTCATGTGTGATCTACCGTGTGTGGTCTGCTGCGCGTGATCTACCACGTGAGATCTGTCGTGTGTGATCTACCGCGTGTGGTCTGCTGCGCGTGAGCTACCGCGTGTGAACTACCGCGTGTGATCTGTCGTGTGTGATCTACCGCGTGTGATCTACTGCATGTGGTCTGCTGCGCGTGATCTACCGCGTGTGATCTGTCATTCCCCTCCCAGTGCCAGCCAGATTCCCTTTCAATAAACTGGTGAAACACATAGTGTAGGGCAAATTTACTATCCGGGGGCGTTTATTTATTTAGTTTGATGCATGGCAATAATTCATTTTGCAAATGCGATTTTCTTACGGAGATGGCAGATCGTAACAGTTAACCCCCTGTCTGGCCGCTCAGCGCGTAAGTAATTCTGGGGTATTTTGATCTCAAGTTGTTATGGCCGTGCTCGTAGTGACCCGAGGAAAACCAGAGAGAAAATGTATTTATAAATACTTAGAAACAATAGTAGTGGCTTGGAGATGAACAGTTATGACAACAATCAGCAATATGTGTGTCTGGCGTTCCGGCATTGTTTCAAATTAATTGTTGATGCAGTAACCCGCCCGGCCGCTGGTGCTTGGGAAAGGGCGCCATATTCGCGATCATTGTCCAGGGGTCCCAAAGGCCCCGCACGCTCCACAGATCCCATACAGCTTGGGCTGGGAGTCCAGCAGAGAGATGGCCATGTGGACCCGGCTGCCCCCAACACAATCGAGCCATTTGCAGAAGAAAAGGGAGGCGGAGCAAGCAGCTCAGCGTGGCCCACCCTCGGCGGGCCCTTCATGTGCTCCCACCGCGAGCCGTGGGGAATTTCGGCTCCGCGGCCCTAAACATATCCGCGTGACTAATACATTTCTATCTATTGCAGACGAGAAAGTGTTTATGGCTCACGGTTTTAATCCGTTAGCCAAATTGGCACCTTAATAATAGTATTTCTCTCAGTGCAGCAAGGTTTTGCTGGGAGATAATAAGCTACTAGTTTTTGCTGGTCCACCCTTGTCTGAGCTGCAGAGCACTTAACCCCCGTCACCCTCACGACCAGGGACAGACCTCCCCCGCCGCACCAGATAAGATAAGGCTATTTTACTTGCCCCGTGTCCTGCAGGAAAAACAGCATTTCTGGAAAAAGGGTGCGAGCACGCTGTAATGGCATGGGGGTCTCAGAGGGACGTGAGACGCTTTGCACAGCGTGAGGGTGAATGCCAGAGGAGTGCACTCTGGGAAACGCTTTTATAAAGTTTTATCCAAACACCTCATTAATTTAACTCCGGCTACACGCTACATGCCAAATATATGACAAGTCCTGAGTATCGAAATGCCTTAAGGAGGTCAAACAACACCTTTATTTTGAAATATGCTTTATTAAAACAAACAGGGGGCTCTGTTGGTGCAGCTGGTGTGACCAGGCAGTGGGGTATCCTTCCCCAGTGCACAGCGCCCCCTAGCAGCACGGCTGGCCTCCTTCATGCCGCCAGCTGCAAGCGCTTTGGATGCTTTTTCCCCCGCCCCACGCTCCTTTGGAATGTGTGGGGCTCCTTGCTTCCCTGTACTTCCCACCAGCCTTGTTTGTACCTCTTCAGTTTTACAGGCCAAACTACCCATAGCCTGGCCTTCAGGACCTCCTCAGTTTTCATACCAATTGATTTTTATAAGGAAAACGCTCCAAATCATGTATGTAGGTGAGAGGCAGCCCCTCTTCTATCTGGACCAGATGTGTCGGTTTGCTTCAAGGCCCCGTTGCATGTTAATTGCAATTGTAAACTGGGCACCAAGCTGCTTGGTGTCTAAGAGTAACCCTGTAGGAAAAGTGGAGGAGACCAGTCACCTGTAACGGTCGGAGCATGAAATATATTGTATATGTCAAGATATGTTGGACTGGTATAAGTCTGTTTGAATAATATATTCTAGACTATAACTGAGCACCAGATTATCTCATCTACGAGTAAAAACCATACTAGCTGGATTCAGCATAGGCACAGCATTTATTGTGTATTTAATACATCTTGTTTAAAACTGATCATGTTTTAACTGCATTGTTACACTCACAGTAACCCAGCTAAAGGGAGAGAATGTTTGTGTATAAATGTACTTCTCACCAAAGTGCATTGGGATTGTCTGAAATGTTTTAGGGAGCTAAACCTTTTAGTTTAGTTCTGTCTAGCTTGGGATGTGTGGTTTCTCTTTGGGGTACTGGCCCAAAGTTATTTGCCACTGCGTATGATGTCTCCAAAGGCATAATGGAGTTTGATTCTCTCTCTTGCACTTCACTTATCCAGTACGGGATGGCAATAATCTCAGGCAGTGTGGTCAGTGGGGGGTGGGCAGATGGGATGCCAGCCTAGTGTTAAAACAAATTCCTCTTTTTTCTTATTTGTGAAGAAAACTGAAGCTGGAGAAAGAGTTGGCCGGCATGTTATGGAGAATCAGGTGGGAGGACCTCCAGTTTGAAAGCCCAAACAAGTACCACAAGCGTGCGGGAAGCCGGCTCACACTCTCACAGGTAGGACCCTCGGCTGTCCTCAGCTCTGCCTGCTGAAAATCTGTGCCAGTGACATTGTGCATGACTGATCACCAGGAAAGATGGTGGGATGGTCAAATGAGACGAGATGACTGATTCAGAGACAATCCCTAATTGTGGGAGGTAATTGAGATAATCTGGGCTATAAGAAATTAAATGGTGACAAGCAGGCACTGAATCGCCTTGTCATTTAGGAGTTAACGAGCTTTGTACCTTTAGTTCCGCAGCTGCTTACTAGGCTTCTTCGTTATTTTTGTTTCAGCTGTTTTGTAGAAATGGCAACGAAACTCAGGCAAAACTAACAATTCTTTGCAGGGATTTTGAGGGCCGTGGGAAATTCTCTGTCCTAAAGAAGTTCTAACTCAAAAGGACCAGAACAGAGCTGAACAACTTATTGAGGAGAAAGATGGATGTGAAGTTTAGTAGGCACAACGGATATTCTGGGACTCCATATAAATATGTAATATACCAGTATTAAAATGCTTCAGTATTTTTGGGTTAACCTTGTCTTGTCCAGTTTGATGGATATCTGACCAACATTTCTTGGGTTAAAGAAACAGAACAATAAATAGTTAGCTAAATGAGATTTTTCTGTTTATGAGTAACTCTTAATTTTGCCAGGGCTTGTTTTGTTTTGTTTTGTTTTGTTTTAATGTGTTAGTTTGAAATTTTCATACAAACCATCTATTGTTCCTTTACACCTTCTTGCTAACGTGCATATAAAAAGCACATTAGCATATGTACTCTGCTGTATTCTGGCCCAGAAAAACTGTCAATTTTTTTGCTAGTTAAGACATTCCTGACAGTCGTCCAGTTGGTTAATTTAAGGCGGGTCGGCCTTTATTCAGTTTGTGGCGGAAGGCACATTCTTCCTTGATTGTAAAAATAAACGCAGGCCAGGCCCTGAATCCTGGAGATAACTGCACTTCTCAAAGCCTGCCTGCTTTGTGTCATATGATGCTTCAACTCCGTCCTCTTTTCTGTTCAAAGACACATGCCTGTAAAAATCTCCGCATATCAGCTTAACAGTGCAGCACATTTACATGGACATAGAGCCATCATCATTTTTTTCCTCTGTCCCTTTTTTTCTGAAAACATTCAATCCAACATGGAGTCATTGCAAGCCAGAGCATGTTCCGGAAGCATGGAGCACAAAGCAGAAATGCGAGTCAGGGAGCCAGGTCGCACCATGAGGGATTACACCGAGACGTCAGACAGGCAAACACACAGACATGCAGACAGACAGACAGGCAAACACAGAGAAAGACACAGACATGCAGACAGACAAGCAGACACAGAGACAGACATGCAGACAGACAGACAGACACAGAGACAGACACACAAACATGCAGACAGGCAGAGACAGGCAGACAAACATGCAGACAGACACACAAACATGCAGACAGGCAGAGACAGGCAGACAAACATGCAGACAGACAAGCAGACACAGGCAGACAGAGACAGACACACAAACATGCAGACAGACAGACAGGCAGACATAGAGACAGACACACAAACATGCAGACAGGCAGACACAGAGACAGGCAGACAAACATGCAGACAGACAAGCAGACACAGGCAGACAGAGACAGACACACAAACATGCAGACAGACAGACAGGAAGACATAGAGACAGACACACAAACATGCAGACAGACAAGCAGACACAGAGACAGACACACAAACATGCAGACAGACAGGCAGACACAGAGACAGACACACAAACATGCAGACAGACAGGCAGACACAGAGACAGACACATAAACATGCAGACAGACATACACACAGACAGATAGACACACTTACTCTAAGACAAGCATACACACATGCCCACATACACACTCTCTCATACACACAGACAGGCAGACACAATTAGTCTGAGACACATGCCCACGCATGCACTCTCTCATACACACAAGGCACCTAGCAACCAAGGCAAAGAATTACCTTCTTATATAGACAGTAACTTGACACTGAACATGCTTATTTCTTCTGTAGTAATTATTGTCCAGATTCTTTGTTGCAGTTTACAAATGATAGATTAGTGTGTTCAGATTCAGTGTCTGTTAAAGTATTCAGACCCTTGCACAATTTGCACATTTTGCTGTTTTAAAGCACTTTGAAAGAAGCCATTGATGTTTATTTAGTCCTTAACTTTCTGCATGCCTTCACTGTGGGTAATAGGTTGTTAATGGAAATGTGAAAAATATAAAACTCATATTGATAGCCAGGGTATTTTAGGTGGTAGCTAAACAAAGGCAGGGTTGCTAGGGTTGACATCCATCCCTTACAGTATGGGATCACCCCATACTAGAAAATCGACTGCTACGTCCCGTATTATAAGGGACAGGTAGCATTTCTATGGGAAAGTAATGTTAATAAACAAACAGACTGAGTGCTCTTTACACTCACAGTATATCTCCTGACATAGGAAGTTAAAATCAGGAGGAAATCATGAGATCTCTAAAGCTTTCAGGTTAGGTGGAGGCAAAACCTGAACAGCAGAGCACTAAGAGCTTTCAAAGCATGTTCGTGATTCAGAAATGCCCATCAAGGAATCGCTTTGGTGCAGCGAGTCAGAGAGACATTACGCTGTCCGTGTAAATTCAGGAGCCCAGTAAGGAGGACAGTCCTCTGGGATTTTATCGGAAGGCCAACAATGGGGGAGGGAGAAATGGAAGCTGCAGAGAATGAGAAGAAAAAGCGTCTGTCAATATGGAAGGTGCTTCACAAATGCCTTGATGTAGCAGGAAGACATTAAGGAACTCATCTCAGAACATCCCAGCTTGCCCCCAATGAAACCCGGAAAAAATGCAGTGCGGTTGTGGCCAAAAACATGGCCCTGTTCGTTTAGATGACTTACATTCAGATCTAGCAGCAGTGGTTTTCCTAGTCAGACACGGGTGGCCTCCTGGCAGCTTCCAGGAAGCCCGTAACGAGCGAAGGCAAGAATGGCCGAGCACCACAAAGGCAGGTATTAGAGGAAATCTGGGAGCCTTTTGAACAGGGCAGTTAGTCGAAGTGAGCGGCCAAAGCCGCACCGGAGTGGCTTAAGAACGAGGACCGACCTCCCTTGAGCGGCAACAGCCGTGACTCGTCCTGGCTTCACATCTGAGGTCCATGTGAAAGCATAGTTAATCCCCGGTCTGGAGCAGAACTGCCAGAGGAGAGGGCAAAAACTGCACTAAGCCAGTGAGAAAAGTTGGTGGGGGCTTGCAGGTGTAACAGTTTTCACTGAATATTGGCTTGTTGGGTCTGAATACTTGCGCGGTCGACACTTTCTCTTTCGTGTTTGATGGCATATACTGTAACCTACCTTCAGCATGAGCACAGAAGCTTTTAATAAAATGCTACGTCTCGAAAATGTGTATGCATTGTTTTGTAACTCCACGCAATGGCACACCGTAGGGGAAGTCGAAACATAGCCACATGGCCTGTACTTGGCATCTGAAATGTAGACCTCTTCCCAGCAGCACCGTTACTGCGTGTTACATAAATGACTTACATTTGAATTTGGTATTGTTCTCAATGCAAGACTATCATTATGAAGGTTAGGCCTGTTAGCTAATTGTGCATAAAGAGGGAAAAGGAGCTATTGTGAATAGTGACAAAAGACATCAGAAACAATTCATTTTTAGGGTATCTTGGGTTGAACGATGTGAGAGGGCAGAATGTAAAGCTTATAAAATGAAGTCAGCATGCCAGATATCCGTGGAGGGAACGCAAATGCACGCAGGCACACACACACCCGCATGCGGCCAAGTAAATGCGCACGGACACACATGGGCGCGCGCGCTGGCACCTGCCCACACGAACACAGTATCACCGAGCAATGGGCCGTGACCCCAACCGCACGTTCTGTGGACTTGGACCGGGAACAGATAAGGTTCCCTTTACAAACATGCATGGTGTTTTGGCACTTTTTCGCGTTCTCATGATCACCCTCCCGCGCGAATACAGCTCATGCTGATAAAACTATATATATAGATAGAGTCATCTGCAATGAACCACTTTCCTAGTTAACCACCTACCCGTAGAAGTGGATACCTGTCAAAAATCCTAGATTTTATGTGCGCCCATAGACTATGCATATATACGCACCACTGTTATCAATATTTTTGGTTTGTGTTCAGTATTGGCGCGTTTCTTATGGATGTGTGCTTATCCCAGCAAAGCTGCCGGTTGTAATCCCAGTTGGAGCCCCCCGCAGCACTCGGGAGCCTTGATTGCTGTGGGAGACGCATCCTGCTGCTTGAATACTTTCAATTGCTCTGAATGAAACAATTGCCTTCTTATTAATAAACTGTCTAGTACAGCCGTTAACGGGTGTTTTAGTGACATCAGTACTAAAACTCCTGGCGCAGCAAAGAAATTAAACCTAAATCTCCTTTAGGGCGAGCTATATTTTGCAATTAATTTTCAGTTTTATTGTTTTAATAAAAATGGGTCTAAATATGAAATGATTTTAAATGAAATGCAATACTCTTCATTTAAGTTCTTTTTTTTCATCTTACATTAGGCTTATACAGTTGTCTAATTAACAAAGCTGTAATTATGTATTTAAGCTTAAATGGAAAGTACATTCAGTATATCCATCAGGAATTATATCCATAATAATATTACTCATTCATTTTATTCAAATACTTAAACTGAGGTACTTATATTTTGTAGCAAAAATGATATTTATAATCACCATAATATGAACCCTGCAATGACTAGGCCTGCGTATTTTATTCTTCAACATTATTTAAAACAATTACTTTTTGTTAATGGTACTGTCTAAATGGCGCTGTTCCATTCTACTGTCTTAAATGTTTGTTTTCCTTGTTCTAATTCTTCATAAACAAACATTTAAATCCGCACTGTATCCCAGGTTACAGGCTTATAGGTTACAGTCGATGTAAAACTAAAAACATAAATGTACTTCACTCATTCAATACATTTTAAATGTATTCCATATTGATTAACAGGTCGTTAAGTGACATTTTGGTGGCCCGCATTCCTTAGAGTAGCACACAGCCATTTTAATGGTCTTACTTTGATTCCCATCTCGTTGTGAGATCGCCTTCAGCTTCCTGAACGGCTGCACTGCGGTCCACCGCCTTGTGACAGCAGGTGACAGCAGGCTTCACGGCCGGGAAGAGTAATTGGCACCGGGGATGCTTTAAGTGAGCCAGGGTGCAGTACCAGTGCCGGATCCCCGTGGGCTCCTGGTCGATAGCAGTGACAGCCATATCTCGCCCTGTCCCTCCTTAAACTGACATACATCGCAATAATGCTTTGGAAGGGACTAGATTATAGGGACCAGCATAACTGAGCAAGAAATTCATAAATTACGGAACGTTATGATAAACAAAAAGTATCATTATATATGCTTGTCAGCCGTTACTATTTCAACTACAGTGTTAAAATATAAACCACATAGTGAGATGAAGTGGTCCATATATAGTGCATCGGCCATCCCAAGTTTCCATGGCAATGACTGTGCTGTTCGGGACTTGTGGTGATGTTGTGTCATAGTATTGTTTTGCAATGCTTTTGCACATTTTGTTATTTTTAGTTTTTTTTGTTTTGTTTTTGTTTGCATATGCAAGGATATGATAGTCTGGGTTAATATGAGACAGAGCATTCATGGAATATGTTAAGGCTTTCTATCAATTACAGTGGAGCATCTGCTCCACAACTCATAAAACTTTCATTGCAATGCCATTAACTATGGCTTTTTTATGCACCATTAAAAACAAAAAGAAACGGAGGACCAAACGACAACTTTGGCTTTAAAGGTTTACGCACACAAGCAACATCTGTGTAAAAGAGAACCATGCAAATATCTTACTTTTCCCAAAAAAGTAAGTAAAAGACTAACCCTCAGAAAATTCGATCTGATTGTGTCCTGAACTGTTGAAATTAATATGGCATAGTATCAACTTCAATTATGCTACAGTACCTCCTCCTGATGTGCATTTCCTTACCTCAGTCACTCATTTAACCACAGAAAATAATGAACATCATCCATGACACTCTGCATACTATGCATAATCACATCTATAAAAGATATAACCCCGGCCTCTAAACCGTTGCTGTGTGTACTGTCTGCGCACTGTCTTGCGTTTTGCAGATGTGTTTGTACCTGTGCACTTTGTGTCCCTTTTCTGCTGTGTGAAAGCAAATTCAGCCTTGCGATCAATAATGTCTGTCTGTCTATCTATCTATCTATCTATCTATCTATCTATCTATCTATCCATCTATCTATCTATCTATCTATCTGTCTATCTATCTATGTAATTACAGATTTTACATATTCGTACAAGTTAAGTACACATTTTACGATAAGTAGTATGATAAAATAATTTTTATTTAAGCAGATGAGTAAGCGCTGCGCCTCTTTGCGTTAGACTCTGCAGAGTAGATGTGGTCCCCTTAATCCGCTCTCCCTCACTCGTTTCAGCGCGGATCCAGTTACGGCTCGCTGATAACTGCTCACGGAAAGCATCAGCTGTTTGCAAAAACAGGCTATTTTAAGGTAAGGTTGGATGCTGACTTTTCCGGCTCATCCTCGCTGCTGTCCGCCCACACTCGCATGCACAAAGGCAGGGAGTAGGCGAGCTGGCCGCGCCGGTGCAGCAGTGCTCCAGGGCCATCGCGATGCGCGGGCTCTCCGGAGTTACAGGCATTACGCTTGTTTCCTCTGTTATGAAGTGTGTTTTGCTTGTGAATTTAATTACAGATGTGGCACGCAAAACAAATACAGGCTTGCCTGTGCATTACACCCTGCTGGTAACAAATGTCAGTTTTTTTGTAATCCATAATAAATAAGAAAATATGCAAGTCAACAGGCCAGTGGATTGTTCAGCAGATGTTGATATTTGGACATGTTCTGTCAAGATCGGCTGTCCACTTGTTATTCTCCACTGCTTTGTAAAATAACCTGTAAAGTAGCCTGTTGCTCTTAATAGGCTTATGGAATATTAGCATGGACATTGTTCTTGACCATATCCAGCCTATGTAGCCTCAGCACCAAGTTGTTTCCTGATGATGTAACATTTCCCAGGTACCTGCAGTTTTTGAGAGGCAGCCATTAACGGTGAACGCTCTGTGCTGCTGCGGCTCCCCTTTTCCACATCTACGCGCACATCCACTTCACTTTTCACTTAATACTATAACTGAACAGATGCATGAAATAAATAGCCACGTCGACTTTACGGTGCTAAAGTTCCAGCTAACTCCAACTTTTGCCAACTTTGCGTAAAGGTCTTCCCAAAGTTGGCGCGGAACTTCTTATTGTAATAGGCCTATTAATGGAAGGTGTTTTCATGTTTTACATTTTAACAAAGGTTAAACGTCCCTTTAATGCAATTAATGTCGAAAAATAGGCTATTGTTTTGTAATAAAATATTATTTTATAAAGGCGCTATATGTGTACACTACCAATGAGCCATTCAGACTTAAACCCGTGATCGTTGAACTGTAATACGACAGTGTTACCCACTGCCCTACCATGGCCTTTATTTGTGTGTACATTATTATTTTTAATTGTAGTAGTAGCTGTAGTAGTGGGATAGCATTGCTAGAATGAAACAGTTGTTAGTGGGGGTTGTGCCTAAGGTTAAAGAAATCGTTCTTTGTGAAGGAATTTGTGCTTAGGGTTAAAGGAATTGTTCCAGCTACCCATGTCTGTGGGACAACCTTAGGTATTCTGGTGAAATATCCAGGGCTGACAGTATTAACTGATAACCATTGAACCTGGAGTTTAACTATACACAATATTATATAATATTAAATAATTTTATAACAATTGTAATAATAAAAATGTATTTATAATGTTATTAACTTACCTGTAATCTCTCATCTGTGGCTATGGAGGTTATTTGGCATTAGATCTTGTGCTGGATAAGTTATTTATTTAGTAGGTCCATTAGCTTTAAAATACAGGTCAAATGTACACTACTTTTATAGACCATGTTCGGTTCACTGCCACAGAATAAATACTGTAAAAAATAGTAAATCTCATTGTACACTGTTTAAAAAGACTAGTTTCTTCTTAAATTGATCAAACTAAATGCAGATCTTAGCATTCGTTGTGAAGGATCTGAGCCATTGAGTGCTGTGCTGAAACTATAAATATGCCCTTAAAATATTTTCTTTCTTGAGAGACGTGCCTGTGATATTTGTGGTTATTTAGTGGACATGCTGTGCATGGTGAAAATGATCCCTGTTAAAAAAAAACAGCGCTGAAACAAATGTCTGAGAATGACCTTTTTAGAAGGCGCTCATTTGTGTTTAAACCCCAACATAAACTGATAAGTGCAGGATTTAGCTGTCTGTATACCTAGGAGCCGCAGTGTTAAGCAAGGTGACTCCCAGCTGACTCTAATTTACGTGCTTAAGTATAAATTTTTACCAGTGCCGAGGCCTCCCCATCACATTGTGTCTTTTCAATAATAACATTGCTTTCTTCTGTTCCACTGCAGACGTATTACTAACAAGTCTCTCTTCACAGGGAAACCTGGTGGCCATCAAGCATGTTAATAAGAAAAGGATCGAGCTGACCAGACAAGTGCTGTTTGAACTGAAACATGTGAGTCCCGGCATGGCGTGAATGTCACGTGGCGACTTGAATGTCGCGGTGGGGGGGGGCGGCCGCTCAGTTAGTGGCTTACGAGAACACTGCAGCGTGGCACCTAGCCCCGGGGTTAAAACACACAGAGCAAATGTGTACTGGGGGGGAAGGGGCAGTTTGGGAACCGCTAGTGGTGTATGGGGGAGCCGGCTGTGTACGCTGACTTTCACAGTAATTTTTTATTAACTTGCATGTTGGGAGGATTATTAAGCAAAGGAGCAGATGTGGAGGGTCAGATTGAGCTGAGTGTGTTTCCGGATGCAGTGTAAACGCAAAGGAATTATGGTCAGGATTGTGATGGGCCTAGAAGGGAGGATCAGTAATCGCAGATCAGCCATGGTACAGAGTGCCTCTGCAAATAAGATAGATATGTACATCCGGCACAGTGTTTAGGCTACAAAGGCTGCACATTATGGACAAAACTTGCAGCTAAGCGGTGGATAACTTCGACAGACCCCATCTGAAGTCTGTCTACTTCTGTGTGTGTGTCTCTGATACACAGCTGGTGTTTGCCCTCTGAAGACGGGCAGGGCAAATGATGAAATGGATGATTCTAGGTTGTTCTGTGAGTGTTAGATGCTGGTTGAGGCTTAGTAGCTTAAAGGGCCATCTGTCTGTCAGGCCAAAGTCCACTGGAGCAGATGGAGGTAACAAGAGCAGCCAATGGGCAAATAACACCACCAGTACACCGCCCCCCCCCCCAAACATCTGGCGGGAAAAAGACAAATGGCCACGATATTAAAATTTGTGAGCAAGCTTATAAACACCATGTAGTCTTCCAGGTCAAATAATCATTGTGTAAAAGAAACAAGACGTTCCAGCAAGTTAGATTCCTTATGAAAACATACAACTCTGCGGGCAGTACTCATCTCCAGACAAACCGAGAACCGCGAATATGTGCCGTGGTACCATATTCTGGCAAGATGGGGATGGAACATTCCACACACCAAATTGTAATTAAACGATTGTTTTAAACTGGCAAGCAACTGTTTTGTTTTGTTTGTTCGATTATTGCCAGTGTTATGGTTTATTTTGCATTATTATTTTCACAGATAAATTTGCCTGAAAAACTATAGAAGAACTTGGGATATGGATGATATCAGAGGATCTATAGGAAAAAAGTACTTTAAGAATAATCAGTTGATTGTTTTGACACTGCATTAATTGAACACAACTAATTAAATTTACAATTTGATGCGCATTTAGCAAAGTTATACATGCATGAAATTAGAAAGCAACCATTGTGACTCGTTTACATGGTAGCAGCACTATTTTTAGAAACTAATATAGAGTGCCTTTTTCACTTACATAAGGATTGGCATGGTTAGTGTGTTTTAATGGCTTTCTGGTTTATAGCTACGTAATATGACCATTTCCTTTGTGACCACATAGTTTCATAAAAATCAAATAAATATGGACTGTTTCAACTAAATGCAATTAGAGCAAATTAGTCCCATGCAGAACTGTGCTCTGGTTTGCCAGTTCCACAGGAAAAAGCTGCACGAGGAATGTTATTGTTAAAAGCATAATCATATACAAAGAATAGTCCCAGAATGTCAGCAGAGGCCTCCGTCGTGTCTTTTCCAAAGCAGCTGCTTGTTACATGCGAATATTCACTTGTTGGTCTCAGTCTGTCCTCACTGTGTCAGTCCTCCCAGTCAGGCCTCTGATTGGCCAGACCCCTGCTCTTCATAAATTACAAGTAGCTCCAGCAGAATTGCTGCTGATTGAGGTTGTCTCCTGTATGAACCGGCTTGCCCTCCACAGAACCTGCTGTCGTGTACCGATATCTGATGTAGCACTTAGATTGATGAGATGTCCTCCCTTATTCATCTCAGCTGGCCTGTTTTCTCACATGTGCGCCCATTTCCAGAAATAAACTTGGTGGGCTGGTTACAGACTCACGGTGTCACTCGGTCTCAGACTGTACCTGTGTAGTGTAACACTAATGACGTATTTTCAGGTGTCTTTATTTGTTTACAATGCAACATGATTACTTCTTTTTACTTGGTTGCATCACGTTTTACAGTGTAACCCATGAGCATATATCTATTAGCGGTTATCTTTTTGAATGTAGCATTTCTAATTGAGCGTGTCACTTGCTTGTTTTCAGATGAGGGATGTCCAGTTTAACCACCTGACCAGGTTTATTGGGGCCTGCATCGACCCCCCAAACATCTGCATCGTGACTGAATACTGCCCTAGGGGTAGTCTGCAGGTGTGCCCCCGAAATTGCCTCCCTTACTTTTTATGTTACTATTACATCATCTTTATGACTGATATAAACATGCAGTGATTTTTATCAGAGATTATTATATTTGTCTTTGTTAAGAATTATCATTCTGCATATTTACGTACTAATACATTTTCTAGAAATTGACATACAGTATGGTAGCTTAACTGCTAGCTAACCGGTGGTTTAACCTTAATGAAATGCAGCATTTATGAGTGGGACTGAAACATGTCATTCTATACATTTAATCTCTGCAGTGTTTCTCTGACTCCCTGGGATCTTGCAGTTCCCAGGATTGGCCCTTTAAGCACCATTTGACAAATGGGTTTTAATGGGATGTGTCAAAAAGCGAATGATATTTGACCTACATGCTACAGCGACTGTGCTCCTTAGAATGCAGAATAAATCATAACACATAAGTAACCATCACTTAAAATCATACTAAATATTACAGCCAAGGTTCTAAGATGAAGAAGTGTTTGCAGATACTTTGAGAATTCTTGTGAGGATCCTTTTACAAAGAACGACACTTGATGCTAATTTAGACTCAAGTGATAATATATTTTTTGCAATAATTTGTGGATTTGAGTTCCACTTCAGATAATGAATAAACATAAATGATAGTTAACCTATGGGCGGCACGGTGGCGCAGTGGGTAGCACTTCCGCCTCACACCTCTGGGACCAGGGTTCGAATCCGGCCCAGTT
>JAODKL010000118.1:2292744-2346218 GCA_026780765.1 Petrocephalus schoutedeni | reverse complement strand
AACAGCTGTAGCTCATCAGAAGCCAGGTAGGACAGAAAACCTCCTGGATAGTAGCCCTCCAGGACCGGAGTTGGTGAGCCCTGCTCTACACACACACAGTTATGGGCGAGATTCACACCCATAGTCTACGTACAAAGCACCTTTATTTGGAATGTATAGAACTTTATAAGTAAATGCATTTATGTTAATTTTATTAATGCAGCACCTTTATGAAATATGATGATGAGTCCCTTTAAAAAGTCATTGTTGTCATTTTGGTTAACTGGTTGCTAGACAGCTTTTGCAGTTAATATTTGTTTCCTGGTGATGTGGAGACTGACTCCTATGCTTTTTCCCATGTGGACAGGCCCCGTGTGCGCTGGAGTCGTCGGCCTGAAGATGCCGCGATACTGTTTATTCGGGGACACTGTGAACACAGCGTCGCGTATGGAGTCCAACGGCGAAGGTGAGTCTGATGGGATGCTGGTTCATCATACAGGACGAGGCTGGTTTCACTATGGCAGGGGTTTGTCAAAGATCCAGTATATTAATTGCTATAGCAGGATATAAAGAATTTAAGAATTTGCAGCTAAAGCGTTCTAGCTTTCAATAGATATAGGATTCTTTCCTGGTTAATGGCCTTGTAGTGAGGCTAAATCTTACGACACGTCCAGAAAGGCCATGACCAATAAATGGATGTGCAGGTCTTATGTCAAAACCTCATTTCTTAAAAATAAAAATAATCAATATAAATGTGCTTTCACAAGGCCAGACTTTAAACTATGGTCTCCAGCTGGGGAGAAGCTGATTAAAGTTGGGCCAGCTTTTGGAAGCCTTTTTGTCCATCCATCCATCCATCTATCCATCTTCTAGCTGCTTTTCCTGGTCAGGATTGCCTAGAGCCCATGCCAGGCAGCACATGGTTTGTGATTCACTCTGGATGGGATGCAGGTTCCTCCTAGAACACCATTAACAGCACTCAGCACTTACTCAAATAATTCATTTGCATTATTCCTCTGCATACTGAGTATTTGAGTATTGTACAGTAAAAGAAAATGTATTTACGTTACAATGAAAGCTATGAAAAGAGAGCTAGCTAACTTCATCCACCACACGAAGAAGCTGGAATTAACATGCTGACATCTAGTGCAGAATCGGGAGCAAAATGCCCTTCTGAAGAATCAGGTTCAGTCTGGGTAAATTTTGAATTCAAATTTTATGATTTGTTCACAATTAGTCTTAATTAATATTGGACTTCAGTTCTGGAATTTGCAACTAAAGCGTTCTAGCGTTCATTAAATAGGGAATTCATTCCTAGTTAATGACTTTGTAGTCAGGCTAAATATTATATCACTTCCAGAAAGGCCGTGACCATTAAATGGATGTGCAGGTCTTACATCAAAACCCCATTTCTTAAAACTAAAAATAATAAATATCAATGTGCTTTCATAAGGCCAGACTTTAAACTGTGGTCTCCAGCTCAGATGAAGCATGTTGTGTTTGGGCCAGCCTTCCTCACTCACATCCAAGCTGTGATTGTCCGTGGAGAGTGGGCCACAAGCAGACCAGGCGGCTGGCCAGGCGATTGTAGATGAATCCTGCTCTGATGCCATGCTGCTCATCCATAAAAATGTCATATTTCTCTTTTAATGCATGAACAGTCAATTATACTGGTTGGGGAGGGGGCATGTGTTTACTCTGGCGATGGGGCTGACACATTTGGGGAGTAAGTGCCGTAATGATAGGCCAGCTTTGCACGTAGCAGCGACCGGAAAAATCTGTCAGACCCTAGAAGTTTTTAAAGATGCCCCATGTGCCCTGGTCACATGACCAGTGGATGGCGGGGGGAGGGGGCATTAGAAAGATGACTGCAATGGCCTTTAGGAAGGACCTGGGAAGCGGCAAGCAAAGCAGCTTTGTGTCTCTCTCATTTTCCTGAAGGGAAACATGTAAACAGCCGCCGTGGGGACCCACTGCCACACTGTAGTCAGTGCTGATCTCTCTCTCTGATCTCCTGCAGGGCCACGCTGCCTCACTGTATTCAGTGCTGCTTTCACTGTCTGATCTCTCCTGGGGACCAGCTGCCTTGTTGTAGTCAGTACTGATCTCTCTCTCTCTCTCTCTGATCTTCCGCGGGGACCTGCTGTCTCACTGTAGTCAGTGTTGATCTCAATCTCTGATCTCCCGCAGAGACATGCTGCCTAACTGTAGTCAGTGCTGCTCTCACTCTCTGATCTCTCCAGTGGACCCGCTGCCTCACTGTAGTCAGTGTTGATCTCTCTCTCTGATCACCCACAGGGGCATGCTGTATTCAGTACTGCTCTCACTCTCTGATCTCTCCTGGGGACCCGCTGCCTCACTGTAGTCAGTGTTGATCACTCTCTGTGATATCCCACAGGGACACGCTGCCTCAGTATAGTCAGTGCTGCTCTCCCACTTTCTGTTTTGTCATGACCTCCCGTGTCCTCAGCGCGTCACTCCGGTGTGGCCATGGCTGTCACCCTTTCAGGAACCTGCGTGCCGTGGATCCTGTGGCGTCAGAAAATGCAGCACACCGACTCCATGGTACTTCCTGCTAAATGTAGCTGGGCGTGGGTGAGGACAGCCACGGAGGTGTTAGTGACGCTGGGGAGAAATCCGTCCACACCGTCTTTGTTCCGTGTCCGGCTTGCTGTGGCAGGGATTGAGTCGCTAATTAATTTCATATCCTTTGCTGATATCCAGTGCGTTCTAGAATCAAAGGGCCCAGCTGCTAATCTGGCTGAACACGAAAGGTGCGCAGTCTAGTTTGTTCAGAGAGGTGACTGTGCGGATTCAAAGCAGAATATAGAGAATGCAGAGCAGTCTGCGCTGCTGAGTGATGCACCTCAAAACTCAATTTTACATAACAGCAACTGTCAATCTAGGAAATCTTACAGACTAGAATTCCACAAATTCTGTGCTGCATCCACGTGTTCCTTGTGCAGGTCTTGGTCTGATTCTGCATCCACGTGTTCCTTGTGCAGGTCTTGGTCTGATTCTGCATCCATGTGTTGATCTTCCCTGGTTCTCCACCCACATCTTGGTCTGTTTATTCAGCCTTATTTAAGGCATTTAAGGCATCTGCTAATGTTATTTCTGTGCTCTACAGCCTTGAAGATACACGTCTCCTCAGCCACCAAAGAAGTGCTGGATGAGTTTGGCTATTTTGAGCTCCAGCTGCGGGGGGATGTAGAGATGAAGGTAAGGGGAAGATCACAAACAACAAGGGCCGTTTGCTGACTGGGCATTATGACAGAAGGATTCTGCGAGATATATTATAATTTATTTCCTCATGTCTGCACTGTTTCCTCAGATGCCTATATTTGAATTTATAGTGTTTGAGGCTTGTGTGACCCATCTTAGCTAACTGAACCTAACTGAATTTAGCCAAGGTCCAGAAAGTTCCCCAGAAGTTGAGTGATGTGCCATGCAGCCCTTTAGAATCAGAACCAGAACATTATTTATTGGCCAAGTATATTAAACATACAAGGTTTTTGTCTTGAGTGTGTGGTACAGTACCACAGTGCTTAGCACTTAGCACGGTTGCTTCACACCTCCGGGACCAGGGTTTAAGTCTCCACCGGCTCTACGTGTGTGGAGTTTGCATGTTCTCCCCATGAGGTTTCCTCTGGGTTTTCTGGTTTCCCCCCATAGTCTAAAAGCATGCTAACTGGAGTTGCCAGATGGCCCATTTCCCTGCCCTGCACCCATAAATTTTCAGATGGGCTGCAACCCAGCATTGGACAAGCGGGTATGGAAAATTATTGACCATTTTGCTGGTCCCTGGAGGATGGGCTCCCGCTTTGGGTCTGGTTCCTTCCAAGGTTTCTTCCTTCTAGAGGGTTTTTCCTTGCTATTGTCGTCTATGTTTTGGTCACTGGGGGCTTCGGACAGAGATAATAAAGCACTTTGAGGCAATGTAATGTTGTGAAAATGCACTATATAAATTAAATTGAGTTGAATTGAACTGAAGTTTGTCTTGGTGGGTGTGCCCCAGTATAACATACAAGACAATCCACATGTATGTGCAATTATGTGCAAAAATGTATACCTTACTGTGCATGCATTATATACAGAAAACTGACAGAGCGGACTTTCGGGGACAAAACGGTGTCTAGGACCTCGTCGGTAGTAATAACTCAGAAGCTGATAAGGAGCAAGGTCCCATCAAATCGATACGCTCAGCGCCTCCTGATGCATTTATTGATCATTGCTTTGTTTTTTGTCGCAGGGGAAGGGAAAAATGCGGACATACTGGCTGCTTGGGGAAAAGACAGACGTCTATGTGATCTGACATCCCCTCTGCCGCTGTGTGGAAACTGAGAACACCCCCACGCAAGAACGGTACTTTATTTGTTCTAGAATAAGTATTGAGGAGCGTTTCCTTTGCGAGAGGACAGCGGGAAGATTTCCTAAATTATGTTTGAAAATGCTGGCCGTTACAAGTGTGTTTTATACCTCCCGAAACGCAAACATGTAAAGACGTTTTTATGAAGAACTTTCCGCCGCGCGATTTCCAGTGATATATTTTTATTTTTGTGTTCACAGTATAAGATTTGTACAACGTGTTTGTAAAGCAACAACGTTTTAATAATGTTTTCATGCAGAACACGTAATGGGTTGGGGAAGGTAACATGTCATGTTTTATGTGATCGCTGGGGGCATTACAGATTCAGAGGTCAGAGAGACCCAGTCCCATGACGAAACACCATAATGCAGCATAATATATGTATATATGTATAGCCCAGATATTGCGAAATATTTTGTTCAATAAATTGAATCAAATGCAAATGTGTCAGCGGCCCTTGATTTATTTCCCCAGGCCCAAAGTGTTTTTGATTAACGTTAAGTGTTTCCAGCCTCTGTTTATGTAACCCTCTCTGTTGGGTGGTATTAGCATCATTAATGATGCAAAAAACACACACGCAGTTCTTCAGAAAGAATTGAAACCACCACATACCTACAAACAATATTAATTTCTCTAACTGGGATCAAATACCCCTAGTCTGGCCTACATAAACAGCCAAATTTCAAAAAGGAAATGTGGCAGTTTATGTGCAGGTGAGCTTTAAATCTACTGTGTAAAATACTGTTACATGTTTTGGTATTTTAAATTAAGGAAGTGAATGGAAACTGACTTACATGCTGTTACAATGAAACAAAATGAAAATGTCCTTGAGCCTGTATGAGGACACAGGGTCAGGTGACCCAGGGGATTCTTGCTGATTGGCTGTACCTGTGCCTTGTTGGCATCTGGTAGTATAAACCAATCTGCTCTGGTCTTTTACAGGCAGTAAATCTATCCAGGGGCCTTTCCTGATTCCTGTTACATTGTGGTATTTCCCTTTGTTCTGTTTTTCTTTGTTATTCCCTCTTAAACCACTCCATTCACTTTATCGCACTTCCCTTCTGCATCGACCTCATCGCGCAGGCCCCTGCAGTCCTAGGCAGGGGAACCCTGTCAGCATGCCCCATGTCACATGACTCCACTCTTTGACCTGAGTGGAGGGAACGTCTCATGCTGCTGTAGCTGCCAAACGGCACATCTGTGGCCAGTTAGAGCAATGCGGCAGCACTGTCTTCATTAGGCAGCTGGCACCCTAAGCGTGGCATCCAGCCTGGCGCCCAGACTGGCCGCATCGGGGATTCAGACTCCTCTGTTTGAAATAACTCTTTGGACGTGGCTGGTCTCCCCCCCCCCACCAAATGTGAATCCAGAGCAGTTGTGCCTCTGTTTTGGATGTCATTTTGCAAATGAGTGGGTGATAAGCTCACATTTGGGGTGAAGCAGACTTACGGCCCGCGGGAGCAGGCCGTGCGGATGGACCGGCCTGCCAGACAGGGCAGGCTAAGCCTCTGGGCTATGGCGTGCTCTGTGGGAGGAGGCGGGATACAGTCCATGGGTCTCTTCAGTGCCCCCTGGTGTTGCTACATTTTCAGGTAGGCCTAGTTCCGTCTGTCACGATATGGTGTGTGGGCCAGTGCGTGCCACAGAGGGTTAGATCAGAAGGTCTCTGGTCCAGATCAAGGCAGAGTGATTCCCCCGTTGGGCCCCTTGTGCTGGACCCTTAAGCCCCAACTGCTCCTGGGGCTGTCTGACCCTGCTTTCACAATCGTTTGTCACTTAGGATAAAAGTACCTGCTAAATCAGTAAATTGTAAAACTTGCAGCTGAGTTTTTTCAAGCAGGTAGCCTTGACTCCTAGCTTCTATAGCATACCAAATGTGCAAAGTCTTTATCGGTCTCAATAAAAGTTTCCATAGCAACATAATAAAACTACACATAATAATACTGCTCAAACTCTGGAGCGTTAAGAGCCAAAAGTGGCTGCTGTTTCCTGCTTGCCTTTCCACACCATAATCAAGCGCCAATTCCCTCCATCGAAAGCACCAGTGAGATAAGCACTGCATGACGGATTCCTTCCTCTGACTCTTGATAAAGTCACTTCTCCTGGGGTTTTTCGATATAGATGCAAACTGATTGGTACAGAAACAGTTTCCATGGTTGGTTCCTGATGACACTGGTGCTTGTTGTTTTGCTAACCTATTAAGTGAATGCTTGTTTTGCAGCTGATCTAGGGGCACTGATTTGGGGGAGATTTGGAGTTGGTACTTCACCCCCCCTGGGGCTGTAGACCGGAAGCAGGCCTAACACCAGTGTTTTCTTCTCCTGAGATTGCGAGGGTTTTGTGGTTAGGGCTGTATACTGCCTGACCCTGTGTCTCACTGCAGCTCCCTAAGGGTGAGTGCATGAATGGATGGAGGTAGCATAGCTTGCTTGGGATGAGGGTAAACTGTCAGTGTGGTCTCTGTAAGATATGCACAATGATTCACTTGTTAACGCAGTAGGCTGTATGCTTTTGCGGGGGCTGTGTTGCACTATGCTTGTTGGGTGGGGGTGTAAAAGATACCCCTCCCCTAGTGACTCCCTCCCACATTTCAAAACAGTGCAGACTCCCTGAGTCAGAGGCTTCAAACTGGAACCGTTCACATGTTTGCCATGTGACCTTCATGTACTGCAACCATAAAGGTGAACATCAAAGTGCTCAGGCATCACCATTTATGTGTCCGATCTTTCATGAAGACAGCTTACTCCACCTATTGATGGAGATGGCTTACTCCCCTTATAGATGGAAACAGGTTACTCCCCCATAGATGGAGATGGCTTACTCCCACTATTGATGGAGACGGCTCACTCCCGCTATAGATGGAGACGGCTTACTCCTCTTACAGATTGAGACAGGTTACTCCCCCATAGATGGAGATGGCTTACTCCCACTATTGATGGAGACGGCTCACTCCCGCTATAGATGGAGACGGCTTACTCCTCTTACAGATTGAGACGGGTTACTCCCCCATAGATGGAGATGGCTTGCTCCCCCTATTGATGGAGATGGGTTACTCCCGCTATAGATGGAGATGGCTCATTCCCCCTATTGATGGAGACGGGTTACTCCCCCTATTGATGGAGATGGGTTACTCCCGCTATAGATGGCGATGGCTCACTCCCCCTATTGATGGAGACGGCTTACTCCCCCTATTGATGGAGATGGGTTACTCCCGCTATAGATGGAGATGGCTTACTCCCGAATAGATGGAGACAGTGAAATGCTGACTATTGAAATGATGATTCAAATCCCAGGGTCAGTAGAGTGATGTCACCGTTGAACCTCTAAGTATGGTCCTTAACCCCCAGTTATTCCAGGGACTCCAGGGTCTCAAAAACATGTATGTCGCTTTTGAATAATAATGTAAATGCATTTCTGCCGTACACATTTCATAGTTCCTACCCTGAGCAGAGAATATCGGAGATAAACACGACTTAAAAACTTGGCAGAGCTATTTTCCATTAAGCGTGGAGGCTGATAATGGAGCCCTAAGAGCTGCTGGGTCTGGAGAGAAGTGGCCGTGTGGATGAAAAGGCCACTGAGCACATCTGACCCCGCGTGACGCCGCCTGCCCCCGTCCTCACTCTGCAGTCCTCATCGTCCACAACCACAGACCAAGGTGGCCACAGACATCATTCCTGTGTCATTTGCTGTGGCATTATCTTAGAGTCTGGAGCTGTTTGCTCGTCCCACCCTTGATGGTGCTGTGGAGTACTCTGCAGGATTCATGGCTGTATGCATACCATCAACACAAAATCAGGATTAAAGCAAAGCAGGGGTAGCATGAGGTTGTCACTATGATTACTTAGTCCATACTTTAATTAAATTTCTAGGATTTGTTCTCTGGTATAAATCAGTATAAAACCTGTGAGACATTCTTTAATAAAATGTCATCAGATGGATCTGAAGTAGGACAAGGACTTCAATCCTCACCTCAAAGACTGCAAAGGTCATGGAAAGGATATACACATGGGCATTTTATTTAAACTTCTTTGTCAGATGCATAAAAGTCCCTTTTTGCAGGGATTAAGGTGATTCATGCTAGGATTGAATCAGGATCTGTACCAAACAAGCAGGTAAGCAGTACAGATAAGGGCTATCTGTGCTGAGTATTTGTATCAGTATACAGGTATAGGTGTCCTGACCATTCCTTTGTATACATTACACATTACACACACACACACACACACACACACTTGACATTGTACATGCACACACAATACACACACTTCACATGCTATACACAGCTTTACAATGCTGTTGTATCGCTATCGTCATCATAAAATTGAAAAATCGCATGATAAGTCCCTTCCCTAAAAGTTGAACCACTGTAACTCAGGGGCCACCTGCACTGCATTCTCACAAAGAAATGATTGATCACACTTACAACACACTTCATCCTGTGAGACTGTCATCAGTGACCCCGCAGATTAACAAGTGAGATGTGGATGTTTGGAAAAGTGATGGAGTTCCAAATGGCACTTTAGTCCTCCTGCATTATCCAAACATCCTTCCCAGCAGCTGATTTTCATGCAGCGCAAATAAATATATGCATAAATAAACGACTGAATAAATAAATATCTGTTTGCATCATATAGCTATTTTCAGGCCATATTTTGTGGTCTGCCACAGTGGCCGGCTGTGGTTATTTAGCAAATATTATTCACTCTGGTGCCAAAAAAGTCATAGAAATAACCATCAATTATGCTGTTTTGGTTTTTGGAATTCCCGATTCTGCTGGCTACTCTCTGAGCCAAACTAAAAGACATTCTTAAAACGAAGCCATTGCTAATAATAACCAGAATTGTTAGCATGCTGTTATATGTTACCTTCTTGGCCTCTGACAGTACTGCGCTTCCTCACTGAATGTTAATTGGTCTTTCCCTCCTGGCCACTCCCACCAATAAATCTGGCACCGCCCAGCCTCAGGCTCAGCAGAGATACAATGATACATGTGGAGGTCAAATAGCAATGGCTCTTAATTTAGTAAATGTGCACCCTTTATTTCTTTAAAATAAAAGTGAATTCTGACAGATTGACCACTGTTTACAGGTTTATAAATCATCCATCCATCCATCCATCACTAGCTGCCTGCAGGGTCAGGGTCAGCGTGGGAAGTGCCTGGGCCAGAGTATCAGCCAATCACAGAACAACACATGCAGAGAGCCTGTGGGGCCCCAAAGGGTCCTTAGGTAGGAGATGCTGAAAAAGCATGTTTTGCTGACCAGCTAGCTAGCTACAATCTTACTGTACTTGCTAGCTATTTATTTCATTTTGAGGCTACCCCTAAGTGGTTCTGATACACATTAGTAAGTGTTGGTGAACACCTTTATTAATATCAACCTAAATATTTCAAAATACCTGCAGAATATAAATAAAGACCTGTAAAGGCTATAAGGCCCCATAAAGGCTGTAATCGTAATGCTCACAATATAAAGTGACTAAAAAAAATACTTAGTGACTGCTACATTTCTTGGTCACAAACAATACAGCAATTTTAAATAATACCAGTATTACTTGTTAGAAACGATTACATTTATACGTTTCTCAGCTATAATTTACTTACAAAATGCCTTCTCATTAAATGAGATAATGGGAAAAAATGCTTCCTAAACCTACTTGTTTCCATAGCTACTTCGTAGTAATCTCTGCAGCGAATAGCATTCTGATTGGAGGTCTGAATCTATGCCACATTTGCTGTAATCAGGAATTTCAGTAAATCAGTATAATTTCTGCATCTTCAAAAGGGTGCATTTAAAATACCTGCGCGTGCACAATGCTGTTGGGTAATTGTGCTGAGACACTAAGGACAGGAGATGAATGGATGTCACCAAGCCAAAGGCATGACACGGCTATGTGATGCTGTTCCAGAGACCTGCAGCTGGCTGTCTGTCTCACAAACCCATCCATCCATCTTCAGACTCCTTTTCCAGGTCAAGGTCATGGGGACCCTGAAGCCTATCCCAGGCAGCACAGGCTCATGGGAGCTTTACTTACACAAACATGTTCTGAGGGCACAAAAAAAAAATGATTGATTTCAGAGTATAAACAATCAGATCTTGTGTCAGACGTTAGACTAACCATTCAGATGTCTTGGTCCTGCCTCCACAAGTTACATGGACCCACCTCTTCTACAGTCTGATTGGTTTGTCTTTGGACTGCAGGAGGAATCCATAGAACACAGGGGGAACTCTACAAACACAGAGATTGGTACCCCTAACCGTGGCGCAATGAGGCTACATGGCTACTCACTCAGCCGCTGTAGCAGGACTGCTGACTGGCAGTGGCCATAAATTGATTATAACTGGAAAGGGCCATGTGTGTCTAATATGTCAGGAATTTTAAATGGTAATGATAGAAATGTTCACAATCTCATTTCCTCCATATAGTCAAATTCCCACCCACGTTTCAGACAAAGTTGGTTTAAATTTCTCTGCACATGTGACTACACACTGAGGAACAAGGTACCAACTTATACTTGTCCCAGGGGCTGTACCTTCAAGGGTCTGCCAATTGTACCCTTAGCTGTAGGTAATTGTACCTTTTACATAAATGGATTATAAGGAACATTTTTGTACAATTGGGGGTACATTAATGTTGTTTGTACCTTGGGGATGTTCCTCAGAGCCCAGAGACCCTTGAGGGAAAGTTTTAGGCCGAGAATGACTAAGGTGCCCTTTCTGTAAGAGGATTGTTTTCTGTTATTCTGATCCAATCTGATACTTGTATTCGTATTTCCATATTTTTTAATTGTTGTAGTCACTGAATCAGCCATTGTGACTGACTGTAGCCATTATCTACTTAAATGTGTTACCCATGGGTCATATCCTGCCAGAGAAACTCGTGCTTATAAGGCATGCTTATTTGGCAGCCTCATCAGAGTAAGCCTAATCTTTATGAGCACTATCACTCTTTGGCATCATGCTTTGGATGAGCTCAATGAAATCAGCCAACCAGAGCAGCTGAGTCAACTACATTTATGGTTATTGAAGCCAAAGGCATCTCAGTGCAAAGAAGACAGGTCTACTTGTATATTTACTTTGCTGCTCGTACTGTCTGCCATGTCATATTTACCAAACACAGGGGACTCCATGGCTGTTATATACAGTGTATTTGGGGAAAAAATGGCACTGTGTCCCATCATCCTTGTGCAAACTTAGAAGAGAGGCTCCACCACTGGTCTGCACTTCAACAGCTTTTACTTCTTGGGTCAGCCAAATCCGGCCAACTTCACCATGTCTGACAATCTCACTGTGCAAATTAAATGATATAAAAAGTTCTCTTTCTAGGAATGTCTAGTGAAAGTAGCGATTACAGTATGGAAACTTTCAAAGTGTCCAGTTTTCCTGATGTTCCCTGAATGTTATCCCAGTTCTACATCTACAACTACAACTAAAATATAACATACATACACTTATAGTATACTATAATATTATAGATTTATAATAGATTTATTATGAAACAATATTTCTCAAAATTAATTGCGCTAAAAGGATGCACAAGTAATAATTTTATCGTATTTACATTGACAGAACCTCTGTTAAAATGTAAAACGTTAACGTTCCACTAACGTTACAGCAAGAATATTCTCTGCCAACGTTGAGAAGACCTTGAGAAGTTCTGGGACACTAAGGACAGGAGATGAATTGATGTGACCAAGTTAACGGGGGGGCTAGCATCATGTCCCCTTCTTAAATATGGCTACATTAGTTATTTTATGCAGATACTATATTCATCTTGCAATATTTCTGGAATACAGCTATATGCTTATAATTAACACCTCAGGAAAGGCCATTAGCACCCAGGAATTAGTTTGTTCAAGAAAGGCTTGTTGTACTTAAGTCTCCTCAAAGCTAACCCTAGACAATGTAGAAAATACCATCGTATAAGCTGTTTGTGTGGTCTCCTCTTCAGTAAACAAAATATTATTTTATTTTCTTGTTTCTTAGTTTTTATGTCTCATATGCATCAAAGAGCAGTTTTAAATAATCCTGACTATTGTAATATTGAGAAGAAAAAGCATCCGATATAATCCTTATCGTAGGCAGCTTCCCCTGGCCATCACGCCCTGATTTACATGCAATGGATGGACCCGGCCAGCGCGTCCTGGTGGGCGTGCTGGAGCGTGAGTGAATAGCCATTTCTGCCATGAGATGGAGATTCAGCCTGGCGAGGGTGAGGAAGAGGTGCTCAGCTAATGAAAAACGCGTGATGAAAAGGCGGCAGGTCGGCGAGGGGAGCTAGCTGCAAAACGAACTAACAAAAAAGGCTGTGATAATGGACCGGCGCTGTTTTGTAGCCTTTGGACTGGGGGAGTTTTCACCACCTTTTTAAAAAGACATGTTTGAAAGGAGCCGTTTCATGAATCTCCTCTTAAACTGCTCTGCTGTTTTCCTATGTGGCTGCAGCTGCCTGCAACTCGGGCCCCCTAGCAGCCTATAGAGAGCCAAGAATTTTTTTTGGGTGGGGGGACACCAGAGGGCAAGAGTGAGCATATTTATTATGATATTGTTTTTGCTGGGATATAAATCAGGAAGACGCATCCTATGCTTCCCTGGTGCTAAAAAACTTCATGAGTTCATGAGTAACTCTATAAGTAAGCAAGGAAAGCATCTCCATGCACTAATTTTCCAGAGTCTGTAGCGCGCCTGTTTATTGTTTGTCTAATAAGGAATGTTTGTTATCTTATGTTTGTTATTCTTGTTGTTATGCAACGTTAGGCCTGTTGTTATGTAACGTTATGTTTGTTGCTATGTTACGTTATGTCACGTTATGTTTGTTACAATATGTCACATAATGTCAAGCTGTGTTACGTTGCGTTAAGTAGTCGTCTTCCCTCTGTCTCCCCTTAAATTATTAATGATTTTACAGGAATCTTTTTGCACTATGTAAATAATTCCGTAACTCTGCCTTCAGCACTGTAACGTCTGTCCTGTCATTAATGTTGCACCAGGGGTTCAGGAAGAATGTCATTGTGCCCTGTACCTGGGAGAGATGACTGTAAAGCTTTACTAAACTTTACAGGCTGCCAGCCAAGTTTGAAATAATCACTGCTATTTGCAGTAATAATGGTCTTTTACCTACAGAACTTTCTTCAGCCATCCTAACCAAACTTTATATTACTCTAATAACTATACAGGCTGTAGATCAGCACCAGCCATTCAGAAAATGGCTATCTTTCAAAATTGTGTTGGCCAGCTATAATAAGCTATTTTACAAAATAAAATGTTATTACTTCAAGTTCCAACATGTTCTGCCCAAATGAAGCTCTTCTCTGTTGTGGAAGAACACGATGATGACCGTAAAGCTCTCGGATAAGAAGTGCGATTAGGACGTCACAGTGTTACAGTGAGGTATTCAGCCACAGCCTCTGCACCGCTGGCCCAGCAGAGTTTAGGGCCCCTGGAGAGGTAAAATAAACTATCCACAGGTTTCCCCCAGATGCCAATCAGTGAGGCATTACACACTGACTCAGGCCCACCATCTGCCTCATGGTGAAACCACGGCAACCAGTAATACACTGCAAACGGGCACCATCCCCGTGCTGTGGGACCAGGACCTCCCAAATCCTCCTCTGCTGTGATGATGCATACCATCACAACTCTTAAACTTGTCACATTTCAAAATACGACCTTGAGTTACTGTTACCAACGTCTTAAAAAGCATGTCAATTCTGCTGGTTTTCAGTGAGGTCTTTTTCCAGTTAAATAACGTGGTCACATTGCTTTTTATATCTATTTATAGTGCCCTCTTATTTCTCTTTGTGGCCATTCATCCCGAATGGTTCATCAAACTGCATATATTACTGCCGCATTGTCTCCAGACATTCAGGACAGACTGGGTTCCAATCGTGTGGAAGTCTCCACCTTCCCCCTAGTAACTTTTACTTATTACTATGGCCTGTCTCTCTACTTGGGTTTTGCTTCAGTCCATATAAAGTTGCCTGCTCTAAGGGAGTCACCATGAAAACTTCCAAAACCTTACGATACGCTCTCAGATAAATGTGAGTGATCTCTTTGGCTGGCTTTTCACATTGCTGTCCATGCAACTCTATTGTTTCTTCTGGACATCGTCAAACAAAAAAATCGAGGCATCTAGGCTTCGTTTTGCAGGGATGTGTGCAGAAGCACAAGGAACACAGGCAGGCAGCCGTTTTAAACGTGGGAGGCTGCATACCGGCAAAGGGCATTTCCCACCGCTGCCAGTCCAGTCCCTGTACCAACGTGGGTATCGCTAAGCAAAGCTCTGGCTTTTCCATGGAGCCTAAAAATGCACGCAAAGAATAAGACTACAATCCCAGATTTAAAGGGATTTAAACTACGATTTAAAGGGAAGTAGTTTTTGTTTTTGCTGCTACAGTCCTCCATATACCCCACATAAACAGTGTGTGGGGACAGTGTCAGTGAAAGCTCACGTGGTGTCCTAGGCCAACGTCATGAGCCAATTCTACTTTGGGGGGGGGGGCAACCCTCTCAGAAGATAGTGCCCTGGGTGTTCGTCTACGTCACCTAATGGGTTGACCGGCACCGTGTGGTGACCATGTGACATTCTTTCCTCAGGTGTCAATTATTAGCATATAGTTGTGTCAAGGACATTCCTAAGATTCATTCTTGTAACAATGCTGAGCTTGATGACTATGGCCAGAAAGGATCTCCTCTTTGAAAAATGATGATGCACATCATTATGGAGCACTGCAGAGACCAGCCATGTGCCTGTGCTGTGGTGGGATGTTTATGAGAAGCTGCATCCAGTTCGTGCCACAGCACCTTCATGGCCAGCCAGCTACCATGACAGTTATGAATGGGATTTAAATCATGTTGCAATTTGGGTTCCAAACAATCCATAGCACAATAAACATCGACATGCTCATTTTGAAACAGTCTGTACCATCATTGAAAATCACTCAGTCAATCCCAAATGCACCGAGCCCTCACAGATTATGCTTATTGTCATCATCATCGAGCCGTGTGCTGATTGGTGTGCTGAAGGTACAGTTTTTCTTAAATGGAGTGTCCCTGGTTCTCACAGGGGAGACACCCTGCAAAAGAACAGATTCAACATTAAGCCGGGGCCAATAAGATGATGAACAACATGACACTCATATTTTAAATCCTTAAAACTTCCGCAAATAGGTGCAAACATGAACCTTGAAAGTTCATACTGCTAACATGCTGCTCTCGTGGTAACTACACGTGGGTTACTCTACAAAATCTACAAAATCTTTTGTCCAGGCTTAAATTGAACAAGATCGACTTAAAGTAAAGGTATGATTCAAGGCACTGTATGAATAATGAATGGGAAGTTTCACCTAATTAGGTGTCTAATCAGAGAAGGTTAAGGTTGTATGAGGGTCATTAGGCAGACTGAGGTTCCAAGTATCAGCATGGATAGTGAGGGTTGAGAATGGGGGTGAATCTCAATATGCATACTTGACCGTACTTGTGTTTGCATGCACCCGTTTCACATCATCTTCCATTGCTAAAGGCCAATTCAGGCAAAAGGTCAACAGAGACTGACAGAATATGCAAGTCCAGGCTCAAGAGCTGCACTGTGGCAAAGAACATTCTGGCCTTATGTGAGGGTACAGGCTCACGTATGCATACTGTATTTATCTGAACAAGCATCACACCTATACATATTCCTTGATTCTAAACACGCAGACACATGGCTCCCCACAGCTAATGCACCCCTTTGACTCACCATACCTCCCAGTAACCATACACAGGCGCTAGATATTTGTTTTATGGAGAGCCTCTTATGACTGAACAATCTCCACCCGCAAACAAGGACGCTGTTAAATGTCTGGACCGTGACATTTCACGACAAAGCAATACTGTTCGTTAATCTGCTTCAAGGGCCATACTGCATTTTCAGAGAAACCAGAACAGGATATAATAATTTTAGAGCTTTGTTTAATTGAGGTATAGTTCAATGTCTACTTACAAGTACCACTATTGCACTCAAACGCGAACCGAAATTGAACTTTTGTACACTTCTTTCATTTTATTTAGAGTGCTTAATTATTTTAGCCTCCAGACAATTTAATGAAAACTTTGGTTGGAATAAGGGCATCCTACAGCCACATCTGACATATAATGCTGCTGTGGTTAGACACCATAAACTGCAGAAAACAAATAACATCTGGCAAATAATTTTCTAGGGTGTATTTTATTGGTTTTTTGGTAGTAGGTGTTTCAGCTACTGTCCTTCAATGAAGCTACAACCAGCTGAACTCTATAAACATTTGAGAGAAAAAAAGCTTATTTTTAAGATTAGTTGTAAATGTTTTGCTTTACTATAACCAGTTTCTTGTTGTTAAGGTGCAAACCATTACTCTACCGCCTTAGGAAGACGTCGACATGCTGAACAATTCAAATGAATTCATGACACGTCTCTTTATCTGAAGAGAAAGTTAATTTAAGCCGATAACGCAACAGTATATTTTAGAAAAAGGGTAATGAGTTGGGCTTGTGCAGACTGATGTCAGTTCAATGTTCTTTTCTGAATATTTAAATAAATAAAAATGAAACGGCAACTGAAGCGTGACACAAAGCCAAAGATAACCGGGTACAAACCGCAGAAGGGCTGTCAGAAGACGTTTCCTGTCACACCGCGCAGAGTGCCGAGATAACGGCTCCTTTTTAATAACGCATGATAATTAACCCAGCAACTGACATGACAGGCAGCCAGTCCGTCCTGAATTCGCCACACGGCTTACAGCTGTGACAGACCGCAGAGACTAACGGACAGCCGTCCTGCCTCGCTAATATACAATCGGCCATTAAGCTTTCACGACTCTGTCGCTGGAAGTTCAATGGACAGATTAAACGTATGAAAAGTGACATATCTTTTTAAAATTAACAGATGGATTTGTATATTGTATAAATATGGATTTTCTTTAACTGTAGCTACGGATTCTGCAGTATAAACACAAGGCATTGATGATTTAGCTATTTTCTGAATCAAGGGCAATACAATACCTACAAATCCTTCTGTGTTTGTTTAGGCAATTAAAGGAAGTCTCTATGTATTAACCTTTATATATCCATATACATGCCACATAACACCCCCACCCCCCGTTCCCGCATGAAGACACAACCAGAGAAAATAAAATTATAATAAGCATATAAATATAAATATTATAAGTTATTATAAGTAATAAAAGCCACTGCAGTTGCACAAAAGTGAAGCATAAAACATTCTAAGCAGGAAGAAAATAAAATGTTGGTTCACTGAATTTAATTTATTTTGTGGTAAGATATTGCTGAGAAGTGACAGAATTACCTGTATTTTCTTATGATTCTCGCTCCAAAAGGTTATTGCTTGCTCAGTTCTATAGTTATGTTCCTATTAAAAGAAATCAAGAGGAATTCAGAAAATGAATTTATACTGCAGGATTGTAAAACAGCCATAAACCATACCATCCATCCATCCACTTTGTATAACCCCTTATCCTGTTCAGGGCCTGTGGACCCCGGAGCCTCTCCCAGAGGCTAAGGGCACAGTAAGCCATACCACAACACCTTAATCTACTCTCATTATTGAATCTTCTATTCATCACTTTCTGGCAAATGTATTTTTAAGTAAGCATGGAATGTGTTGTGTATGCTACATGTGAGCATTATTTCCGTTTGTTTCAGTATGATTTATCGGTGATATGGTCTTCCTTGCGGGATAAAGAATTCGGACTGCAAACTTGGTGAAAAAAATCATTCAAATCGTTTTCTGGAGTAAAGCAAGAATGGGACAATAAATAACAATAGTGCTGAAAACCTTTTAGGAGTTACACGTATACTAATTACATATGCCATAATCACGTACATTCACACAAAATACTACTTATGCAGAGAAATAACCATTTTCGTAAGGAGTCTATAACATCTAATATAACATGTATAACATAATGTTCCTCTAATATTCTGGTAATGGTCACTTACCCAAGGAGGATCTGGGAAAGAGGATTTAAATCCTTCTACTCTATAGTTGTCTTTTGTGGTGGAGACAAACTCTGATGAAGGAAGAGGAGGACTCAGCTCCTTGCGTACCTGTTCACTTGGGAACATAGCGGAGAATCAGGAACAGGCCACAAAGGCGATTACCTATACAGGCCAAAATCAGCCCTTTGTCACGAGTTTGCTGCTCTGTGCAGTAAACCCCAAAAAGAATTTGGTAAACGTCAAGTTGGTGTTTATCAAGTGTAAGGTATACTAAGCGACTATCTGGGTGTCAGAAATGCATGCAAGCAAAGGCTTTCGCATTTAAATAACCTCGGAAATATTTTCCCTATTACCAGTGCAATGCAAGTGTCCATCTATTAATCTGAGGCATGCGTCCATATTCATATCACAAACGGTAAAAGTAGCATCCCGGCAATGAAAAAAAAAATCTAGATTCTCTTTCTGGTTTGATACATGCAAATAAATAGAAGTGAATGAGACCTGAATCTCGATTGCAAGCATGACCTGGAATGATTAATGTGAGAAACCTAGTCTGGCCTTGTTGTGGGCCGGACTGCTGCACTGGTCAAAGACTCGATGGCCCATGACTTTGCAATATTTTATTCGTGGCCTTGACTGTAACATAGCAAATATTGAAAGTGAAGAACTTGCGGTGAGAAGCACTTTGACTTATTACAGCGAGGCGGAGAGTGCCTCGCCGGTCTGCTGAGAGACCATTAATTTTGGATTTAGTGGCTGCACCTGTGAGTAGTTTGGGAAAGAGCCGGAATGCCCAGCTTGCAGGGTTTAAAAGGAACTCCAGCTTTGTCCAACAGAGGCATGAGTGAGTTTGATGCAAAGAAGTGTTTTGGCTAACTGGTCATTTTTGGGAATATAGGGGCTGCTCGTAAATGAGCAATGTTGCTTAGTTTTGTTCCTTGGATGCATGAGTATAATTCCGTCACTCTATAAGCCCAATTTTGTCCTCTTCCCAGCCTGTTTGAACCCCTTTAAAGTGATCCCCAGAGGACAGTCTCGCGATGAGGGCAAGGTGTTGGATTTTAAAAATTTTTATTGCAGATTTTACGTTAGTCGCATCACTTGAATAGTGTGTTTGGCCAGCCCCGGGCAGAAGATGATGAGCTTATGGGCCACTTGGACTATTCCTCTGCCTAATTTCAGTGCTTTCTTTTTGATTTATTTGCTGTGGAGTGCAGAGTGCAGGTTGCAATAGCTTTTAATTAATGGTGTTGCCATAGCTAGAGTGTGAGTGTGCGGTGCATTGTGGGAGGATTAGGATAATGTCCATAGAAAGGATTGGAGAGTCCCCACAAAGATACACAACTGCCCCCCCATATCCACGAGTGATACATTCCAAGACCTACTGAAGATATCTGATAACAGTGAACCATCCACGGACCCCATATATATACGTGATTGTTGTGCACTTAAATATGGTGATTGATAACGACATTAAATACAATACTAAAAGTACATTATACAGTACTGTACAACTGTACTGTCTCAAATGAACAAATGGTTTATGACATTTTATCCTAATTCTCAAAAGATGATAGAACAGCGAAAAAATATCATGTATCTGGGACTGACGAAGCAACGAAAATCATGCTTTGTATACCCCTCAAGGGACAAAGGGCCAACGAAAACATGACTTTTTTGTTCGGATTACTGACTACTGTAGATACCGTGTCTGTCTGGCTCAGGGGCACGAAAGCCATGCCAAGTTACTGCTCTCCTACTGGCAGATGCTGTGGCCCTGCTTTTATAGGCTAGATTATAGTGCACAGACTCTCATGCTCGAATGACTGGTCGAATCCCTGACATCTTGCTGCTGTCACCACCTGTGTGAGACTAGCTTCACTATGAAAAATAGTGCACCGGTAAGCTATCAGTAAATGGCGGATTTCGAAAATTCCGAATTTCCACCATGGCAGCCCTCAGCCTTTTTCTTCAGTGGTCCGTCTGCTCCAATCTTTAGCCTACAGCTCAGACACATCTGGCAGCATCTTCCCAGCTGTGATTTGCACAGCATCCCCAGCACACATCTAGCTGACTTTGTAGCCTCAGGTGATGTTGAGTGTCCTGGGTCTTTGTCTCGGGCTCCGTTCCGTCTTAAGGCCTTGTGTTCGAAAGCCTGCAGCCTCGGGCATATATGACCATTATAAAAAATATGAATATTTCTCACGGCTTAGAAGCAGCTTTTCCCCACTCCTTTCCCTGCTAATATAATCTATGCTTCCTCGCCGACCCAAACGATCCCAACGGTTCCATGTCCTGCACCTGTTGAGGGCGACTGTGCAAGGCTGCGTGTGCAGGAATGTCAGGCAGGGTGGCACACCTCCTAATGCGAGGGACTGACAATCAGAGGGTCCCGTCAGAGTTATGCTGGCCGATTTAACTCCCCCGTTAGAAATGTATGTGAGATTAGCTAGGTTATAAGATCAGATGCCTTACTGCAAAACAGTTTCAAATAAAAACAATATGTGGGCAATCTCTATTAAAATATGGTTAATATAGCCATTATATTATGGTGTATTATAATCATTTTATGAAAAGTGTTCATTTTAAAATACTTACCATATTGTCTGGTAGAGGTGTTTTTCAAAATGTTCTCCTCTCATTCCTAAAACCAAAACCAGGAATTTATGCGAAAAGCTGTACTTTTCTATCCCATAAATCATTTGAGTGAAAGTTTTTATTTTTAAAAATCAGCCTGCTATTGTACATTTTTTATTAGGGGCAAAATGTTCTTTTCATTTTTCAAGTCTGATAAACAGAGTTTAACAGGTAATCAGATCAAACTGTTATCTCTGGAACATTCTCTGGAGCTATTCGAGGTCACTAATTGGTCCATTTGAAGGATTGGAGACAGGGTGCACAGTGTATCTGGCTTAAAACCCCAAAAAGGTTTTGAAATGCCACACTCACCTCTCTGCCTCACCCCAGGGCCTGTGGGCCATGTGAACTCTGCCTTCATAGTGGTGATATCTTGGAATTTGGCTGTAATATCTGAAGATAGGATCCCTTTGTGTCCATGTGGCCTGTGAATCTGCTCTCTGTCCATCGTCGTGTCTAAAAACGCAGAGGCTCTCTGAAAACAAATACAGATTTAAAACAGGTAAAACATCTCTTAACCTAATTGAGGTGAAATATCTAGTGTGCTTTACACTATCAAACAAACCTGACCTGCTCATTATGGCTCTTTGGAGAAACAAAAAACGTGTGTATACACTGATGCGCACACTCCCGCGATTTATACGCTTTTAACACTGCAGCACTACCAGCCTTGTAACGCACGAGGAACGCCGCTGCTTATTTTGCCCCACCGGCGAGACTAATTAAAACAGAGCTTTTTTTAGCACAGTCTATTATAGTTGGCATGAATAACAACTGCAGTCTCACCACACGCATCCCTAGAAGCGCGACACGGCGCATGTCGCCACATACCTCCTCTGGCCAGTTATCCAGAAGACACCTTCCAGGTTGGTTTTCCTCCAAAGCCTTAGCCGATCGATTCATTTCTTTACAGTAAATATGAGCTCACTTTTTGGCCGATCTTTTCGTTTTGAGCTGATATAGGCCTACAATAAATACAGCTTCACATGCGCGGGACGGTTACCTTAGCAACGGTAAACAAACGACTGCGTGACGACGCATTAGTGACTGGCTGGATTGAATAAAGCCATTACCATCAGGGGCAAAAAGGACAAAAGATATTTTAAACACATGATTCATAACTCAGAACATAACTCAGTACTGATGTGCGCAGTTTATAAACAAAATGGTGAAATCGTAAAAAATGTTAAACTTTTTGAAGGTAATTGTGTTTTTTGCAGTGCCAATTTAAAAAAGAGATCGATTCCGTAATTACATTTATAAATAAAATTAGTCTATTTAAATAAAACGCAAGGTTTTGAACTAGGTAGCAAATATTGATGATGACCTTGCCCACAGCATGGCGTGATATAAAATAATGACATTTAAGAAAAAAAAATATATTGACCATTGTGCCTCTTAGATTACTACTGTGGAAGATTGTGTGTTAAGAAGTTCGGCACATTTGTAAGCAGACAGTGCTCTCACGAATTGCATTTCACTCGTGTGGCTGAGCCCGGCTTTACATACGATATCAGCCGTTTCCCATGGTAGTATTGATTTTCCGTCTCTGGTCTGTTCCTGCTTTGTGGCTCGATCTAATTGCACTGAACAATCAGCGGTGCTTTGTAAGATATTAATAAAATACTATATAATATATTATATATGAAATATATTGATATACTAATATACACTGTATCAGTATCTTTTGGCTTGGTGGTACGAAAAGGTAGAAATTAATCTAGATGACCGCGCAATCAGAAGAGTATTAAACTAACAAGGACACACCGTAAGTCACATACCAAGAAACAAATCACAAAATGCAAACTGAATCAAACTGAAGTAAGCATTATTTGTTGGACTGCTACTAAAGTAAACACAAGACATTCTCAGTATTTGGTGCAATATTAAATACCACTCCCAAAAATATTAAATACTACTCACAAATACAAATATATTTAAGCCAATGGCGTTTTTTTTATTTAAAAGTGTTAAAAGAGTTGTAAAAAGTAAGCTTTAAAGACAGCACCAAAGGCATCACCTATAAATACTTAAATTTTACAAACTTTATTAAACGCACTAGGCATTACCTTGGTGTTTTAAGTCAGTCAGCCAATAGCGAGCAGCCTCTGCGGGCTTTCAGCCAATAGCGAGCATCCTCTGCGGGCTTCCAGGCAATTGCAAGCAGCCTCTGCTTTCCAGCCCATGGAGTGCCAGGCCTCAGGCTAGCTGATAATCAGCAGCCCAGTCACTTGAGGTCAACCCTCTGGCTTCCGTTCATGTGCACAGCACACAAAATGAACATTCTTTAAATACCTTTCAACCAATCAACAGACCCGGCTTATAAAAGTCCTTTCCAATCATCTGGCTGGTTTTCATTTCACCATTTAAACAGTGTAGCAGGATTGCTTGATTGCTGAAAATGTGTTGCTTCAGTGAAATGAAAATTAAATATGGCACCTTTGATCATTTACAATTCTGATGGCATATTGGGTCATTTCTAAATAAGGGGTGAACAACACGGTTATAAAAAATCTTTAGTTAAGTGATGAAGCTGCCATATTCATGATTTTTTTCGTTTAAGGTTGGGGGGTGTTTTTTTGGACTCTGAAATCAGTCTACAGGCCAATCGTAGCAACCAGCTCAGAGTTGGTGCCAAACACAAATAGGGAACATATGCTTAGTAAGTCACAGCTTCACCCCCATTCAAAGGAAATATAAGCTATACAAAGAACCTTCTTATGCAAAAAAAAAAAAAAGTTATCACTTTGGCCAGACGATAATCTGGAACAGATACCTGAGCCGCAAAATCAGGTGCTACGCAATTTACAGTGTGCATACCAATTAGCAACCCATGGTTAACAACATCAAGAGCAAAGATGATATTAAGCATTTTAAAAAATTACCTATATCATTGTGAGTGTTTTACCCTTTTTGCCTCAAGGGCAACCAGTTTTTTCAGCATAAGTGTCAGTGGATTTTACCAGCTTTTACTTTTATCCTTATAATTCAGATGGCAAGTGGTTCTATGCTTGTGATTGGAAGGTCGATGGTTTGAGTCCTGTCCTAGGCAAAATAGTCACATCCGGGCATTTGAACAAGGCCCTTAACCTCGGAATGGTCCAGGGTAATTGGCTGCCCTGCTGCTTGGATCCAAGCTTTGCTCTCACTTGTGTGCGTCTCAAAGAATTGCAAGATGGGATATGTGAGAAGAAGCTTTGGACAAATAAGGGCATTTCACTGCATAATTCCATATCTATATTTATCTAAGTGGTTTATCTATAATTAGACACCACTATGTTGGAAGTGTACTGGGAGATATATAATACTTAATGAAACAGTCATCAAAGAGCCCAGTTGAGAGGGCTATGGAACCATTCAGCACACCATAACTGGTGCTTATAGCTGTCTTGAAGTGTCATTTTCCCATGATGATAACTTGTTACCATTGGTTAATGTTGTCTCTGAACATCAGCCAATTAAAGTGGAAACTCATGACCATGCGCTTCGTGCATTTTTATTGATCTGTTGGCTATTTTTATACATTTCCCTCAGCCACACATCTTGCTTTTTGAAACGGGGTATGGCAAACTAAGGCTGCCACCCAGCACCTATGTGGGGGGTCGGGTGCGATGATTGGGTGTAGATGGGGAGTCCCAGTAGGACAGAGTCAATATGCCAAGCTTGATAAAATCATGCTGCAAACAGTTGTGCGGTTCTGCTGATATAGTTTAGACGTATGACTATTTTTGAGTTACCCTAAATTCACTTTCTCTTGAGTGTTTGACTCATGAGGCTATTATTATTATTATCCTGTCATACTTCATATTATTTTTTATGATGGCTATAATCTTTACATCCTTTGTCAGGAATGGTCTCATTTTTACACCCTGTTCTTCACATTTGACGTTCCTTATAAATGTCATTTGATCTCTAAGTGTGGCTTCATCAGCAATCAATACTTGTTAATGTTTCTTCCACCAAACTAGGGTACACAATACCCGTTATATGTGACTTGTACCTAAAAAATAGGTATGGAATGGTATGGGTTTAGCGTGCATCCCTGTCGACCTTCCCTTACCACTCTGGAATCAGCTTCTCCGTACTCCACCCTGACTGTGGTTGTCAGCATAAGATTCTTAATATGCTCAGTGATATTATTCCCATGACTCTGAAAACACTCCATAGTTCGACATGATCAACAACGTCAAGGCTTTGTTGTAGGTGATCAAGCACATGTTGACCTTTGTCTGCAATCCTTTTTTCCCCCCAATTATCCATAAATTATCCAACAAGGACTCATGTTACTCGGCCTTTTCCAAATCCAACTTCTACATGTAGCTATTATCTTTCTATGTGGGACTCTCATCTACGCTGAACGATCTGTTTGGCATGTTGTACGATGGGACTTAATATTATAACTGCAATCAAATTCACATCACCTTACTGACAACACCTGAACACACCGATTAGCTGGCTAATCTTCCAAAAGGCTGCAGCTGCCTGTTTTTTTGAGACACAGGTTATTGATGTAATTTTAAAACCAGCTGTGCTCCACTTTCTCAAGCAGCACACTGGAGACATCAAATGAGAAGAGACAAAATTCCCTGGTTTGAAAAGAAAAAAAAAACTTTTAGGGTTCAAGGTCAGTCGACTTGGGGGTGGGAGGTGTTCCAGAGAGACCAGAATCACACCCTCATGCATATCGTTTATTGTATCATATTGTTCAGTCAGTGTAAATGGAGGTGTGGTACTAGGTGATGGATGTTAACCTGTGTATGTTATTTCTTATTGACATGGCAGCGGAAATTGTCACCTTAGGAACTGCACCTTGTTCCTCGCAAACGGACAGGAAATCGGCAGAGTGTCGCTCTGGCTTCCTTCTTCTATACATTATTGTGAAGCCCTTGTGAATGTGAGAATAATTGGCCAAATGTGTGCATGTTAAAATCCCAGCACACATATACTTGCGAGCAGAAAGATGAGCATCTCTCTCCGGCTTCTCTGAGCGAGCCTTGACGAGAACACCTCCAGCCGTCGTGGCTCCAGTCGGCATATCCGTTCACCTTGGCAGGACGGATGGAGAGAAGGTGCCATGAAATACATACATAAACGGACACGTTGCGGTCATAAACCACACGGGCTGGTCTGTTTATATGGTGGGAAATGTAAACGGTACAGAACACTGTGCTCAGATCACAGGAAGGGAACATTATGCTCGCCGTACAGCTTTGTGATTTGTCAGGGCTCTCTTCAATGAGAATACGCAGCGATCACTCAAATCAAACTATTTTTTCCACTGCTTTTTTTAAATGTACCCTTTGCTTTGACAGATAGCCTGCCTGACAGAGAGGAGGCAGCTGATCTGTCCCCAGAACACAGTGAGGACAGAGTAGCTACTCACTGTGCATTTCCAAAAGAGACACTCGGGATGTTTGTGGGCCCAGGAGGGTAAACACTAATTACTAACAGCTGTCGGCAGAACGGAGTAAGGTTTAAATGCCGTTTCCTGTCTGTCCATTCCAGACAGAAAAAAAAGTGTCCCTTTCTCCGCTCTCATGCGTAACCCACGTCTCACTGGCCCAGGAATATCAGCTCAAACAGATTTTAGCTACTGAGAGAATTTAAGTAAGAATTTGAGGTTCTGAAGACACTGCATGTGATGATTCAAAGAATCCTTCAGGTTCCTTCCCTAACCGCCTATTAACCATGTTTCTGAGAAAAATATTGTAACATTAAAGCTTGGAATCGTTTAAGACTGTTATATTTAGTAACATGCAATGATGACATATTTCGCCTTTTGGATGTGTTATAACTGAATTCAATCAACTTGAAAGACAAAGGGAAATGCATAATGAATTATTCAAATTAAATAAAAGATAAAGGTATGCATTTAGAAGACGGGAGAAGAAGAGGGGCTTCGAAAAATTTATCTTTATAGTTCAAAGTGATGCATAAGACGAGAGTAAGCCACAGGATTTCAACATCTGTCAAAATCCAGCCAATGAAGGATACACCGTTTGTTGCCTTTTACCGTGTTGGATTGCAAAGGGCACAATCACCATTTCCCGAATCAGCAGACCCTGTCACAGCAGCATGTGCATCTCTTTTTTGGGATGATTATCATAAACATCTGGAATGGTGATATGTAGTCCAAGCTTACCTGCAATGCTGCACGCTTACTGCAGATGTGTTAGCGTGTTTGCCGGTCACGCCTGAGATGAGCGAGCTGTGGCCAAGGGACACACCGCAGACGAGAGAGCAGTGGGAAAAAAAGGTGATTTCTAAGGCTGCCAGCCTCAATCACGCCATTAATGGGGAGGGCGTCCTATAAAGAACTAATGAAAATAAAATTATTTTTACACCTACCGCCAGACCTCTCATGTCTGCTGGCTCTGCCACTCTCCATCGTCTTAACAAACTACGGATGATCACACCGTAATTATTAAGGATTAACATTCAGATTGTAGTAGTGTTTGCATCACAATGTGTGCATGATCAGTCTAAAGCATGGGTCTCAAACTCCAGTCCTGGAGGGCCAGGTCCCTGTACATTTTTGGGTTTACCCTTGTTTAACGCATCTGATTCAACTCCTCGCAGCTCCTTGTGCTAATTACCACACAGCTCTTCAGCTCAGTCGTTTGTGGTGGAACAGGGCAAGAACGAAGCTACACAGGACACCGGCCCTCCAGGACTGGAGTTTGAGACCCATGGTCTAAAGTCCTACCTTGGTAAAGCAGGTAAGTCAGAACGCATTTTCCTCTAATATCCAGGGGTGGGTTTGTCACTTTGGCCTCCCCTGTCCCACAAGTGTAGTGACAGTTTGAGGTGAACAGGGGGCACCCTAAACATTGGGGCCCCACACAAATTTCAGTTTCAGTGGCAGTAAAAAGTGCCACTGCTTAGGTCTGTCCGCCTGGTGTATTACAAGTCAAATTCAAAGACGTGTCTTTATTGATTTTTTTAAATTAATAGTCAAATCAACTGGCAGGGCTAATTTGCAAAATCACTGAAATGATTCTTGTATCATCTCATCTTTGTACACTGACTCTCCTTTTGTATTAGATTTGCATTGTATTACATTAACTGATTTCTTTTAGATAAATAGCCTAGTCACAATGAATGAATTTGGGTTTCTTCCAAGCAGCACAGACTTCTGAGCATACGATCGTGGTGCGTGATAAGCTCACAGAGCCAGCGCCGGCATCTCCCTCCCTGTCCTATAGTAGCAGGACATAAGTGCTGGTCACGGTGCTCATGTCCTGTGAATATGGCCATTGCAGCTCCAGGCCTCTTGGCCACCGTGGTTTCGGCAAATTTAAGCTGGAGTAATAATTTGTAGGATTCACTCATATATCACAGGATTTTTTTGGGAGAGAATGAAACATAAAGTTTTGTAACCATTTCTTGACAGCATTTATTTTCCATCCATCCAATTTCCAATTGTATTTTTATATATATTTTTAAAATATAAAGTAATACATTGCATCACAGTTTTTATGAACTGTAATCTGTAATTCTGCATTTTCATTCGCATATTTATCTACAGTACAAACTCCACATTTTTATATTTATAGCATCTACAGTATGCACAGTAATTATTATTCTTGCGGCTGCCATACATTTGCACTACTATTATCTCCACTGCCACAAACTGTACCATAATGGCTCTTTGATTATTTGGATTCTTACCACTTCATTATTATTATTATTATTATTATTAGGCTTCAATAATAACAGATGTTATTACCATTTCTATTTGTAGTGTGGTTTCTTATTATTCTCTTCTTTTGATATTATACATAGAGGTGATTTTTATGTAAGGTACTGGATGTCTATACTTCTCTTGGGATCAATAAAGTATCTATCTATCTATCAACTTTAGAAAATGAACATGAGAATGTTTTCTATGAGCAAAAAAAAAATGAAAGAAGGCCTTATTATTTTAAATGTCGGGCTTCTGGACCCAAGAACAGCCTTGGCACCAAGAGGTCTAATGGTGCAACCAAATATAAACTTCATTAAAAATGTTGTTTTAAGCCATGTGTTGTGATTTATTACCTCAACATAACTGACAAAGTGCATTTCATTTATTTAATGTACAAATTTCATTCATGCCTTCCTTGGCTACTGCTTTTATGGGTTCACTGCATTCCAAGTGGGAGTGAGTGCAAATTAAATAAAAAGCAAACTTCTCAGACGGGCCGTACTCCAGTTCGCTGTGATAACCTCATCTAACCCATCTTGGCACACCTCTGCAGCAAGAGCCTGGCACTGCGGGGATGTGTTGTGGGACACAAGATGTCTCCATTCAAAAGACAAAATCCAGCATCACATGGCTGGCAGGCTGATCCCCCCGTTGAGGCCTTGAGAAAAGCCCTTAACTGCATCAATGGCTGACTCTCAGAGCTTGCCCAAAGCAGAATCAAACTGAGCGGCTGCTTAGCAAAATCTATTCTGGTCTGCAGAACATTATTATTTGCCATCATTACAATGATGGATCAAAGCAAGAAGACCATAAAAATCTGGGGAGAAAAACATCAGCATGTGTCAAATATGAATGTGCATGGCATTATGTGTGTGATAGATTAGAGCACGTATGGCGAGAACATAAACTTCTGTAATGTTGCCCAAAGTTGATGTCACCCTTATCCTGCGTTTACAAGCAAAACAACTATTGAATGTGCTCTGCTGTCAAGCGCGGTATTTAAGCAAGTGACCCCCAAATATATTATAGCTTGTGTATTCCAAGCAGTATAAATTTGATGATTACAGTAGATTTACAACAACGTTTACAGATGCAATCAGAAAGTACAATAATTTTCAACAGTAATTAAAGACACAGTAATGGGCTACCTTTCAAACTTGAAAATTTGGGTCTGAACTTGAAAACATACATAATAATGTACAGCCAATGTCCTTGTTATGTTTGCAATAAACATTCTCAATAATATGTGTACAGACACACACTGTGTTGGCATCACCCGAATGTTTTTACACACAAAAAGTCTTCTTCAGGGAACCACTGGGTGTACAATCCCTAGAAAAGCAAGGGAAGAATTAATTAAGACGACATGCTTCAGAGAAGCTGATCATTTTCCAAACCTTACACACACCCTAGTGACCACACATAAGCCACGCTGTTAAAACTAGTGGGTGGGGATAATGTTGTTTTAAGCCCCTGCAGTACCAATGTTAGAAATGTGTTTCATTTCGTATTCCCGCTTTCAGTCTAACCAGACAGCTAATTTTAGGACTAAGTGGCCTGCCAAGTCAGTTCAAACCTTTAAACATGTTTTTTTTATGTGAAAAGGAATCATTTTGCCAAGAATTGTCAAGCATTATCTCCATCAGTCTTTATTGATACAGATTTTTAGGTTTTTTTTACTTGTTGTTGATATTTTTTATCTGGGCATAATCACGCTGGCAGAAGTATTATCCCCAAAATGTCAAGGATCTGAAATACAATAGACACTTCAAGGAAATCAGTGTATTGCTTATGACGCAGATGGGGATGGACTGCACAACCTTGCGTCCAGGGAGTAAACACCTCTGGCAGTAAATCATAGACATACTGCAGTTGACTGTGGGAAAGCGTACTTGTCTAGTTGCCTTTGAGCTCAACAGTCCTCCAAACAAGGATATGAGTACAGACTTCATAAAAGCATAAATGTTCTTTAAATGCTATATTCTACGGTTTCTTCACCAGGATAATGGGAATTTGTCTACCACTGACTTGCGTCTTGAAGGTTTTGTTGGCACACAATTAACAATTTAAATTGTAATTACATGGTAATATTTTGATGTTTGACAAACATAGCAACACAGCCTATAACGTAATGTAGGTACCAATGATGTGCTTGTGTTGCTGCTCTTTGTCCTGTAATTATAGGGTTGATCATTTCAGAAGCTGGAATCCTCCAGAATTTGGAAGACCATGGCTATTCATGCAGAGCCCATGCTCCAAACATGGCCTACAATATCACTTAAACATCCTGCGTTTCATAAATTTCATCATAGCACATACATAATCCTCTTACATTTATATTTGTTTATTCAGGTATGAAAGATGGATGGTGGATGGATTTAACCAATGCTTTTGTCCAAGGCCACATAATTAAAATGAGGCAGATGATATATGACAAGTATATGACTGTTAGAGAGCAATTTGAGTCCAAGTGTTGCTAAGCTGAGCCTTCAATGAGTGACCAGTAACACGTGCAAGATCACTGTAGAAATAGCTATAAAAACACTACAAACAAAGTTCACGGTTTCATCAGAATCTCATCATTAAGTGGACAGTCTCAGATGTAACAACACTTCTCCAGCAGTGACTCTGAAAAATGCTGAGGTAACGACATTGCGACATTGAGAAGGGAAATGGTGCACTGAAATACACACAATCCTAAAGTGTCTTCTAATATGGACTCGACCAAAAATATTAAAAGAATGTTTAAAAAATAATTCAATTAAGTTGTTAGCATGGCATTGTACATTTTGTCCAGCTCAGTCCACCCCGTACTACAATAGAGCAGACACACCCACACCAGCAAACATCTGTGTGAAAAATCAGGAATCGAAAAGCTTCTGACAATAGCAATGGCACCAAAACAAGTAAAACAGTTTTTGGAAAAAAAGAGCAAGTTACGAGCACGTCATCATGGTTCAGGTAGCTGTTATCTGGCCCTGGGTGTGGAGTCTCATGTTTTTTCTGGGATTCCATCTGTGACACAAAGACGTGCAGGTTAGGTGAATGGCCTTTAATAAATGTATGAACATAGCGCCCAGTATTGGTGAGAACTGTAATTAAAGCTTAAAATGCTGTCTTCAGTAGGGACAAGGAGTACGAGCTTTAAAATTAAATAGCTAATATATGTAAAATTGCATTTTCGAGAGTGCCGAGTTGTACTACAAAACTAAGCTGGAGTTTTTTTTTTATAGATTTTAAAGCCTTTTTCTTAATCTAACAAAGTGAACAACTGTGAGAAATCTAAAACATGCTATTATTCCCCTAGATTTAAATTTCAAAAATCAGCATTAAAATATTTAGCTTTTCTTTGTTCTTTGGCCAACCTTCGGGCCAGGAGTGCAGAAACATACCCATTTATTTGTAGACGTGTGTGGGTGGCTGATTGGTTGGCTGACAAAGTGAAAAAAGGGCAGAAATCGCTGGGAAATGAATTTATTTTGTTATTTCCTTTATGGGTGTTCTTACCGCTCGTTGGAGCAAATCACCCCCAACACACTCAAAGAGAGCATTACGTCAAATATTATACTAACGAGACATAGCCAGAGTGTGTAGGAGGGGCTGAGATTAATTAAAGGTAGAAAGGAAGAAAAGTAGAATCAAATGAAGCTAGAATGCATGTATGGACGTGGTGGTCTGAGGAGAGGATCTATTTGACTATTGTATTGTTGTGTAGCTTCATGCAAGGCTGAGGACAATGTTACAGCCAGCTGGCATTGTGAAGAATGTTGTTTGTTATCTGCAGATACAGCTGAATCTCAAAAAAGCACAGGGAGTCATTCCAGCATAATCTGCTCTCTTCTGACTTCTTAGGGCTCAGTTAGGAATATCAGATAATGTGTTTTAATGTGCCTTGCTGCAATTCTTCAACATGTGAGATACAGATTTAGGGCTTGGTGTGTGGTTTCATAAACCCTTAAACGGGACAATTAACACCGTCCTGCCTGTGTATGACTCAACAGTCAAGTTAAGCAACCCATCCATCCAATCACTGATCCAGTACAGGGTCACAGACGGTTAACAGATCATCAGCCATATCAGAATGTTTACCAAACGAGGCATGAATAAATATTAAGCTTTATTTAGCTTTGAGAAAAGTCATTACATTGAAGCTACCGATGGAAATCAGCTAATTACTAGCTTGTTTTAAGGTAAACATTTAATGGACCGTAATTGCTCAGTGTACTAATACAAGTATGAATAAAAGGCACAGCGAGCTTTTATATGTGTGTGTATAAAAAGATTAAAGAATGTTGTCGTAAATTCGTTTTATGCGTAATATATATATATATATATATATATATATATATATATACACACATATAATACGAATTTACGACAACATTCTTTAACCTTTATATATGGTAAGGTTGAGAGTAACCATGTCGGTCACGTGACTCGCGTCGCCTCGCGCTGAACGTCGCCGTTGAACCGAGAGCGAGTGACTCTAGTTCTGTCCGTTAATACGCGCCATTCATCACTGTTAGAACTGCAGTCTGTATTTACCTGGCTGTAGTAACCCCTCAGCTGGCGTGGTGCGGTCTGGCTCCCGGTGTTGTTTTAAGGAGGTCCGCCGCCGTGTGCCAGGGCGGCCACGTTATGTGAGAGCCTCTGTCTGCCCTCGGAGCCGCGTCAGGGGCCTCATGTTTGGCTTGGCTCTCGGCGGTGCGGTCAGCCGGCTCTCACGTTTAACCCCACACAGGCGGCCGTCCCGCTCCAAACGCATTTTTTTCCAGAGGAGGTGAGCACTTCAGCTGCGGTTAGCAGGGGGCACTTGGGAACGCGCATCCTCGGAGGCGAGCACGCGGCGAGACTCCCCGTTGTCACGTTTTCTCCCCTCACGTGGACGGCACGCGGAGAGACTCCCCGCTGTCACGTTTTCACCCCTCACGTGGACGGCACGCGGTGAGACTCCCCGTTGCCACGTTTCCCCTCCTCTGTTCCTAAATGCAGGACCTCGGCGACACGACACCGCAAGTCGCCTCTTTTCCCGCTTGACCGTTTGGCACACGAAACATAAATACTGGAATATTTAAGCCAGAAATAAACGGAGATTCTTTCTGTTTACTTGAAATACCGGAGCCCAACTGCTTCTGCCGAGTAAAAGGGCCACGATCCAGCCGCCCCTGATGAAATACAGCCTCCTGCCAGGTTTGTTATACTTAGACTCAGAGTATAACAGATAGTGGTAAAATCACGAAAAATTCATATTGTCAGACGTTTACCCAGATTTAAAAACGCAACAGGAATTGTCTTTAAATATCTTAACATCAAATATATTCAAGCATCAGTTTACTATATTTGTTAAATACGTAAAGCTTGAAGTACTAGAAGAACCACTGAAGGAAATACATTAGCTACAAATAATGAATAAAACATATAAAATACTGATTTCATGTTTGTATATCGTTAATGAATTGTAACTCATCATTTATCCCATGCAGCTACTATATTTGTTACTTTATTTGTTAATTCTGTAAATATCAGTGAACTTCTGGAGGAACTACAAAGGAAATATTGAAGGAACAAATAATGAATAACACGAGTGAAACACTGATGTCTTGTTTATCCGTGACATCTTTCTCTTTAAGTACAAACTGCATTTCTTTATGATTTGTTCATGATTTGTACTAAAGTAGTAACTGAGTTATTGTGTCCCCTTAACTAAACTGTTACTTTTACATCTCAAAAACAAACAATATATTTTAAATAAAAAATATGAATGCATTGGGGTTTGTGCTACCACATCTGATACATTTTCCCTCTTAAGCTATTCCACAGGGGTCCATCCATCCACCCATGCATGCATCCATCAAGAGCACACAACATAGAATGTTCTGGGAGTGAGGGCAGCCACTCCACAGCCCGACTTCATGGCCTAAGAGAAAGAAGAGTTTTTGGCTATTTCATTAGGTTAGTCTACCCAGTCCAGGGTGGGATCCCCTTCTGCTCCCAGACACACTTCAAAGTTCGACAGGTTGGATTATCAGAGATGCTGTAATTGTACTGAGTCTGTACTGTGGCACTCCTGTTAGCTTTAGCCTGGCCTTCTCTGACCTTTCTCAATAACAAGCTGTTTTCGCCCTTCCAATGACTGGAGTCTGTCCCAACCGGGTGTTTTATTGCTTATTGCACCATTTTCTATAAACTCTAGACACTATATTGTGTGAAAATACCAGGAGGGTGAATGTGTCTGAGATGCTGGAACCATGGGCGTAAATTACGGGGGGATGGGGGGGGGTCATAACCCCTCCAATAATCATGTCTCCCCCTAAATGGGTGAGGACCTCAACCCCCCCAATGTTCAAACCAAAGGTACGCCCTTGGCTGGAACCACTGTGTCTGGCATCAGTAATCACATCAAGCATATTTTCTGCGGTAGTGTAGTTTAGTCTAATGGTAACTGAAGCTCTTGAATCATTATATATTGAATTGCAGCCACATAACTCACTGGTTGTAAGATCAGGCTGTTTGTGTTAACAAGCAGGTGTACATTAATGTACTGGCCACCTAGTAGTGTGTATACCTCAGAACAGTCCCATCCAAAGTGGCACTTAATCTAACTTGCTATTGTAAGGTCTAAGTATGTTAGTATATACCAGTGGCTTGCTGCCCTATCCCTATCTGGAGCTGTAACATCTATGCTTCAGAGTGACACCCAGTAGAGCTAAGTTGTGTTGAGTTCTCCTGCTTAGGTCCTCCATGGGCATCCTCCAGCATACTGAAGGAGCTCTTGCATAAGGGTTAGTGAATCTGGCCCGCAGTCTCTGTCTTCCTGTTCTTCTCAGAGTTTGTTTAGTGGCCAAAATCCCAGTCTATGATCTAGTATGATATTTGTATTTTCTGTACTGTGATACTTTTGGAACTGGGCTTTGTGTTGTTTGGACTTGATGTATGAGTTATGGGTTTTTTGGGGCCAGACTTGGGTTGTTTCTCCTTAGTTAGGCAATGGCTATGAGCGTTGCTCTGTTCTGATTTTCCTGTTATGGTTTGTTTGATTTTGTTGTTATTTATGTGGACAGTATCAATGGGTAGATTATCTGTCCTCAGAAGTTCTCTGGGGTTTATTCTGCAATGTCTGTGCAAAAATGTCATTTTAACCAGTTAATTCATGGTCCCCAAAGGCGTCATATTTTTCTTCTCAAGGCTTTGTGTCACAGATGGGCGTTACACTGCACTAATGCATAGGCTATGCTAGGCTGTAACCTAGGGTCCTGGCAAACACTAGGACAAATGGAAATGTAACTTAAACTGGTTACATTTGAATGTGCATGCTGATGTCAGCCTTGGGCCCCTTAATAAATTAATCTGCCACTGCACTGTATAATGTGAAATCGTTTGAGTCCACAAGAAATTGGTTTCTACAGCTTATTTTCAGTAAAAGCACTCCGCTTCATTTTGATCTTGCTTTATGGCTCATCGTAACAAATTGCATGACTAAGCAGAGGAAAGACCAGCTCAGATGAGCAGATGGGAAATGTAGGAAGCCCCTGACATGTGGGCCCCACTCCAGCGGCCTCTACCAGCCAACCATTCCTCTCCCTGTTCCAGAGTGCGGCACTAACTGCCGTTGGAGTGCCCTTCAGAGGCAGGGAATTGCTTTCGATGGGTGTTGAAGTCTAATTAGGATGAACAAGTATTGTTTATCTTTGCATAATGTGAGTGACTATGATCACTGAATGTGCACAGGCTTACATGAGGGAAAAATCGCACAGCTGAAAGACGGAAAATGGAGCTTCGAAATCATTTAAGAATGAAATAAAAAAATGACAAATTCAGGTGTGTTTTTTTAGGTTTATTTAACAAACTCTTTTTTCAAAAATTACATATGATTCATAAAGCAGGATCAAACGGCCCTTGGAGCGACTGGGGGTTAAGGGTCTTGCTGAGGGGCCCAACAGTGAAATCACTCCTACACTATGATTTGAACTGACAGCCATCTGATCAGAGACACATTGTTTTAACCCACTGAGCAACACACCACACCTGCTTTTAGCACTGAAAGATTTTTGTAGCACCCAAATTATGCTAAATGTCACCTGACAGGGATAATTTAAAGCCGCTTTGTTTCCATGTGAGCGCTGTCATTATGAAGGACTGACTTTCATATTATTCACACAAAGACATCAAAGTTATAATAAGTGTCAGGGCCTAGGAACCAGGGGGACGGGGGGGTCTGCCTTTATAATATGTTGTGTCCCCCCCAATATCATTAATGGTCTGCTCTTCTTTCTCTCATTAAATGCATGAAGAAACCATTTTTTAATGTTCAGGTTGGATAATGAATGCTCCTGGAGAATGTGACACTTATCTAGGGCTCCACGGGATAATGAGCTTTATTCTAGTCTGCTGCAGGTGTTACCTGAAATACATGTGTTTGGGAGCTTTGCGAGTCCCCTGGCCTACGTGCTGACAGAGCACATTAGAGGATTGCCCACTGAATAATAGTGGGGCTTCAGCCCTCCTCTCTTGGTCTCAGAGTTATGCAAGTCGTCTCCCGTGGTAACCAGCAGTCCGATTCGTGTCAGGCGGACACTCGACTGCTTGTATGAGGAGCTGGAAATCTGCTACGGCTTTGTCAGCGGGGGAAATACTTTCATTGTCTTTGACTCTTTAGGCACTTTTTAGACACTATAATAAAACATGAAACAAACAATACATGCAAGTGCCGAACCGGAGGGCTTTGTGTCTATCTCAGTCTGTGCTCGGTGGCCTTTTCATTAGTATACATTCTACCTTTGCCCAGGGGCTTTAATATTTTTGGGATCCCCCTCAAAAATTCACTTTGGGGCCCACCGCTAGTGTAGTCACTGTTTGTGGCCCCAAGGCTTGGGGGCCTCATGCAAATGTGTGGTATATGTAGTGGTAAATATTGCCACTGCCTTTATGTTGGACAGAGAACAAAGACTTGCACTACTCTGCATATGTGCACTCCAAGTAATCAAACAATTCTAAATACCGTTTATATTTATATTGAATGTACTGTATTGTGGATGTCGTACATTTTTTATTGTATTTGTATTTATGGGTAGTACCATGGGGTGGGGGCAAGGGAAATGGTACATCAATGTACTGTTTACTTATACATGGATGTGTTGACAAGAAAGAAGTCTTGAGTTGTGAGATTTGAAATATATGTTTGTTTTTTTCCCTGCGATAAGCATATTTCCCAACTGTCATGCCACTCTACACTAGTTGTGCCCATCACTGATGACATCTTGGAGAACCTTCTCGTTGTTTTGCTCACATCCTACACATCAGCAGACACTATAGTTGTCTCTAATGAACCTGTCCCTCCCCTCGTCTGCAGATTCCAAGTGAGGACGTTCGATGCCGCTCACCCAGTACCTTACTGCCTTTTACTGTGACTTGGGCTTGGTATATCTGTATTACATGCCATCAGCACAGGTTACTTTGCCTATAAGTTATGAAGAAAAAACATTTTTAAAACTAGAATTAGAATGCTATATACATCCATCATTCGTAACACAGGCGTTGAAAATTATTTTAAAAAACAGAATTGCCATTATTCCGCATATGCAAGACCTGATATATCCAAACACCACAATTCACTGAATGCAAAGCTACAGAGAACAGTTTTTTCTTTAATTAAAAATGAATTTTCAGTTTCAATTGGCAAATGGAGTGTGGAGTGTGTAGTACAGCCTCTCTTTGTGCATGTGCCAGTCAGACCCTAAGTGGTAAAATGACTCACATGATTTTAAATGCAGGAAACAGTCCAGCGTTCATTATCTAAATGCACGGCCATGGGCTGCCATCACCGGCATGGCCTGTCATCGCTGCTCTTTTTTGTTGCTGTCATAATCTCCCAGAATGCCTAGCAGTGAGGGACTGAAGGTGTAACTAAGCCTTAGCAAAATTACCCAATTAGCAATGGCATGTAATTATTTTTTATAAAGATGGGCGCTGACACTGCAGATTTGGGTGAATAATTTCCCCTTGCCTGTCTGCAGTTGTTTCACTGAAGATTAAATAAATTGAAATATTAAGATTGCTTATTTAAATATGTTAAAGTGTGGAGCTTGTATGTTCTCCCAGGGTTAGTGCAGGTACCTCCGATTAGTATTTCAGTGTGTAACCTGTGATGGCCTGGCTTGCCATCTCCTTGTTCCCCATGGTTTCTGGAATAGGTCCCAGATGCTCCATGACCTTCTTCTGCAGTGTTTCCCAACCCGGTCATCAGGGACCCCCAGACAGTCCATGTGTTTTGCTCCCTGACTGCTCCCAGTAAATGTAGACTGTCTGGCTGGGACCTGGGAGCGAGCAGAAATGCAGACCGTCTGTGGGCCTCCGAGGACCGGGCTGGTAAACACTGCTCTTTTGGATAAGCCTTATGGACACTGGACCCTCTGAGTTTACAAAAATAACTCACTAAGAGGAAGAATGTCATTGTCATTTCTAATTATATCCCTCTGTTCAAGAGGTCAAAGAGCTATCGTGCTGTCACAGTCTAACAGCATCTTAGTAAATCTATTCACTTGAACGTAATTTCCCATAATAGCAACACAGACTCTGCAGCTGGCTTTGCATGGGCATTGCTAAACCTTAATATTAATATGACATCGTTGGTTAATGGCAGTGAATGATGTATAAATGTTGGATTCGTGAAAAAAAGCCAGAGGTAAATGGGGAAGAGAAGCACATCTGAATTGGTGGAGGGGATTTAAAAGAAGCTACACATTGTAGGGACAGGAGAAAACCTGACCAGCAGAATTTCCTCCACCCTCAGCCTCCTCCTGGCAGGGTGTGGTGGCTGGAGTGGTGTGGTCATCATCTAGCTATTCCTCCAGATTTTCAGCAGGTCTGGTGATCAGGTCTCAGTCACAAATGTTTACTGTGGCTGCATAGCCCGAAGTGTGGCAGCCTGGGTGCTTTGGGGGAGACAAAAAAGTAACGGAGGGTTGGCTTTGAAAAGTCAGTGTAGTATCTGCTGGTGCTTTCTTCACCATGTCCACGTGGTCTGGGTTTGACATCACAAGTCTAGGTTCTGTTCCATGTCACTGAGCAGGATGATTTTATTTTCTAAAGTAGTGTTCTCATTGTGCTCCTCGGGGAACTCCAGACGGTCCTCGTTTTCGCTACCTCCCTGCTCCTGGTATGAGCAGAAACATGGACTGTTGGGGGGAGGGGGGGTCCCTGAGGACTGGGTTGCGAAACACTTTGTTCTAAAGTACAGGCAACAAATGATGAGCAGTTAATAATAACTGCTTAGGAAGTTGTGACTTTGCATATAATATAGCATGTGTTTTGTGTGGGGTTGAGCTGGGCTAATTGGCATCTCCAAATTGGCCCATAGTGTGTGAGTGCGTGTGCCCTGTCACGAACCCCCCCTTTTTCTGGGAGTGTGCCCCTGGATATCCATCTCCAATGCCAGGAGAGCCTCGTGCGGCCTCCACGACCCTAAGATGGCTGGATGGATGGAAAAAAACACCTCCATCCTTAGGTAAGAGAAGGGCCAGTGTATCCCGTCTTCAGAAGGTGCAAGAATAGAATACTGTATAAGAAAATTAAAATGAATGTTCTTCCCTGAGTTCAGAGACCTTTAATGGGTGCTATGATGATGCAGCACGTGCAAAGGCATTGATAACCAATTACATTCTTTTCACATTTTTTTTGTTAGTTAATGAGGTTTAAATGTGTGAGGAAGGCTAGTTGACCAATTTTCATCACACAGTGACATCACTAGCCCAGACAGAAACAAACACTCACCTTAAATCAAGGTGAGTAAGGTTTAACATCCTAAAAAACACCATTAAAATCCCAGCCTTTTGGTGAATATCGCAGTCTACACTCACTGCACTTCTCTATTAAACTGCTCTTGTTGTACGGCTGGGTTTTCAATGTTATTATTATATAGCTTAATAAATTGCATACCATATAAATGCACAGGTTAATCTATAGTTGGGTTGTGCCACCCTGGTCCTCAAGGAATCATTCAAAATTTATGAAATACACTTTAAATACAATAATCATGTAGCTGCGGATATGGTCAGGTGTGGACTGCATTTGTGCCTAGTTGAGTACATGACAGCCAAATGTGTGAAATGTGTTAATTGTCTCACTTGTACATTGCTTAAGAGAAGAGGGTCTCCTAAACAAATAAATGTGAATGTAAGGTGAAGATCCACCCCCATGCATGTGAACCCCCTCAGCCTGGTGTGGACGCTGTCTTGCTAACCACACCACCTTGCTTCTCATTTACACCACAGCTGTTTCCCGACCTAAACCCTGTCCACGTAAGCGGTCTGCCCCTTCAAACACCATGTGTCATTTTTCAGTTTATTACCACCAAGGTGAATCCAGGAATAACAGCCAGGATAGCCTGGAAATGTGGCTTGTTCTTCCGTTCCCCGCTTTGGCTGTCTTTCTGTAACGCTTCCCATTTTCCCCTTCGGCATTAACGTCCCTGTTTTTATGACTGAAAAGTGCATTGAAAGTCCGACACTACTCTTTCATTGAGGTAACGGCCATATAAGTGCTCCAATTTAAATAAACAAATATGGCAAAAAAACTCACAACTGTCTACTGAAATTCAAATATTGATTCGATGTAGTCAGACTGAAATCTGTTGAAAACCTCAGTCTCTGACAAGGCAGTCAGTTGGTCTGTTGCAATTTATTTAAAAGGATTAGAAGACAAGCATATAAAAGCTCCAATCTATGATTAAACTGTTTCAACTTGCAATCAATCTGGGAGGATGACTGGGTACAACCACAGCTTGCACCAGTTGATCAAATTCACTGAACAGACAATTTCAGTGAGACAACTGATCATCAGAACTGAATAATTGTGACCTTTTATCTCTGAATTTGTTTCAATGTCACAATCAAAAAATCAAACCTAAGGCTTTGTATCAAGCATCCTTCTTTATTATAGTTGTAATGTTGAAGACTAACATCATCTGTGAAAGCTAACATCATGACTTAATGTCTCTTTTCTGCTTTATTGATGACGTATCACTTAAGTCGCCACATCTGTACCAGTTAGACACATGGAGAGAAAGACTAGATCAACCACAAATTGAATCTGTCATCATTATAGTTTCAAGCAGGTCTTTATCGATTCTTATTTTTACTCAGGTCAGAGGTTTTAGATTGAGATGGTCCTTAGAGTATGGAACCCCACCAAGACGCCCCACCGTGAAACCAGCCACGTTTCATGTAAGATATGTAATCTTTTCATGCAGTAAACACTATAGCTTTGCTTGAGGTCCCATCCACTCATGACTTGTTTAATACCCTTTAATACCATAACAAAGGATGATGACGTCCTTCTACATGCAACGTGGCTTCTTCTGGATGTTCGGAAGCATATAAGTAGAAGAACGCCTGAGATGCAGTCAGACCAACGGCGAACACTTGAGCATTCCAGTAACCAGCACTGTGCCTGAGCATCTTTGGAAATGAAGCTCTACTCGCTTTTCATCGCCATGGTCCTCTTCTCAGACTGCTACATCATCTCACCAGTGATGTCCATGGGCAAAGCTGAAGACTCCAACTCGGAGCGAGAGGCCATGAATGCCTTCCTGAACGAAGAGCCAGCCGAGGGCCCTTTCAGTTCCATGATTCCGGGCGGCGATTCTGGCAGAAATGCCGCCAACAAAGGAGGAGCCTCGAGAATCATCGTGGTGGCAGATGCTGGACTATGGAGAGGCCCCAAGATGCTTGAGAGGGGCGTTGCTCTCATCAGGCGTGGGAATCTGGGGGCGGCCGTGCCCCCCGAGGACCTCCTGACTGCTGAACGCAGAGAGGCCAGCCAGGACTCAGAGCTCAGCATCCCCATTGGCAGAAGAGACACCATGAGATGTATGGTGGGACGAGTCTACCGACCCTGCTGGGAAGTGTAGAGGACGAGAAGTATGCCCCAGCTAGCACAGCACAGTACGCATACTCCTGCACTGTTATTGGAATAGTAATATACAGTATGTAGAATATTTACTTTATTTGTGATGCCTGCAAATAAACAATAATCGTAGCCGAGTTGTCCTGTGTTGTTTGAGTAGTTCATTTGCTCTGATTGTGTGTAGCTACATGCAACAAATGAACTGTAGTTATCCTGACTGTGACTATTTGTATCTGGTGAGGTTAAACATGAGCATATGAGGAGATTGTGGAGGTGAATATGAACATATGATGCTTAGATGCTGTTTGTTTGACTGTTAGAAGTGAAAAGGACATCAAATGTGGTTTGTGCTCTACTGCTCTTAGGCAATATAAAATACTGCATATAGAAGATAGCCATATATATTTAGCCATACATACTTAAACATAGAAATGTAATCACACCAGTGGGACTGAACATGATTTAAACATGAAACAGATTTTCATATTTGATCGATAAATACTTAATAAATACAAAAACTATGAAAAAGTAACTAAATTTAAATAAAAAATTATGATTTATTCACAAGGCAGTAAATTGCATAACTTTATTTTTATTTTTAACAAAAAACTGAGCTCCTTGAACTTTCAGTGCGATAATTCCCCTCATTATTACTGCTTTGCCTCCTGCATGTCATGTGTTAATTATTATTGCATTCTGCACGATGTTGACTTTAAAGGCTGGATCAGAGCTAACCTTTCCATCTAATCCAAATGCGCTCATTCTTATTAAAACACACACAGGAGGTGCTCGGATTTAACTGAAAGGCCGAAATGTAATTCCCGGCCTCAGAGTGCATGCAGCTCCATGTGTAAACGGTGTAATCCACTGGCTATAGCTTCAGCAAAGCCTCTTCAGGAGCCTGGGGCGGCACGGCTGCGTTTTAATAAAGACCTTCAACTGGACCGACGTAGTTTTGGGAACATCTGCTGTTTGTGGGGGGGGGGGGTATTTATTTCATCATGTCTGTGACATGGAACCGGCACATGGTAAATGACACAATCAGGGACACCAGCTCTGACTGCTTAGCTTTTATTGTTTTCAATCCAGGGAAGGTGCTCCTGGGGGGGGGGGGGGGGAGGGGGTCCAGCTCCCCGGTCTTAAAGGGTAATGTGACTGTGACATATGGCTTCTTTAAAATTATCTGTCAAATCAGTGAACATCTGTCAAATCAGAGGCAGATGCCCAACACAGGCTGCAGATTTCTACATTATAAAGGTTACCGTTTGCTAATTGCAATGCCAATTGTGCATTATTCCAAGGTAACATACAATGAGCCGCTGTATGGCTAACTGATGTGTGTGTGACCGTACTCTTTTTGCATGTTCCATCTTGCGCTCCATGAAACAGACGGGTGGCAGCAAGCTTAGGGCGGGGGGGAGCCCAACAATGGTATCAGTCTGCTGGTACTGGGATTTGAACTAGTGACCTTCAGACCAAAGACCTATTCTACTGATCTACGCACCGACTCCTTAACAACTATAAATTTAATGTAACTGTCTGTCCACAGCTTTGCATGGACCATGAGGCACCATGTTGCATTCTGGTCGCTATTTCAAAGTGTTCAGAGAATTTAACAACTCTCAGGTTTCATGCTTTGGCCTTCAGTGGGCAGTAGGCTTGGGTGTAGCTCATTTTCAGTTCAGCAGAGGACATCAGCGTTGGAAATATGGATACAGAGACACTGGCACACATATTCTCATAGTACTTGCTGAAAGTTCTCAGAAACCAGAGTGTTTTCCCAAATAAGGGCTGTCTGAACTCCATGTCTGCCCCATTAGCATTCAGGGACAGATGTTGCCTCATATTTTTATGCAAAGTGTCAACAAAACCAGATACAAATTAAGGAGCACTTACACTACTGTAAATGACTTACTTAAAGAGTAATATACCTTTAACATTTTTAGGGAGAGTATTTAGGGACACTTGCACTGAATCTCAGTCTTAGCAGTTTACCCGCTCTTAACCTCTGCAAGTGGTTTATATTTCCCCATAAGTATATAGATTCATTCATAATTTATTCACCATGTTTCAAAAGGTCAGAGATGCCTTGCATGTTGTGGTTAATATTAATTACAGCATATCTGTAGTTATATACTAAACCTATTGCATTACAGATCACAAAGTATAGCATAAAATCTTTTTATTTGATGTTCTGATGCTCTTGTGTGGCGATTATTTTCTGCTTAATATTTCATCATTTGCAATGTATGCATCAATAAATAGTGTTTTAAATACAGTGGCCTTTTGGTGATAAGGATAAGGCACCCTCTATACTTCACGTAAGCCTAACCCGCCCCCACTTCGCACCCTCCAGGGTACATGGGCTTGCAGTACAAAGTGTAAGTTTAAACCGTTTGTTAAAAACAGCTTTGCAATTCCACTTTCTCCCAGCTGAAAGGGGAGATATGTCAACCATGTCAACAAAACGCATTTCCCGGTTGTTTGTGCTTGCTCACTTCCTCCCAGAGGCTCTGTGTCCTCGGACGGCACCCCCTCCCGCCCCCACTCCATCAGCACTATGCAGGGCCTGTCAGCAAAGCCTCTCCACCGGCCCTTCATCAGAATGAATAATTAAGCAAGGTCACCAAGCACCATGAAAGGGTAAATGAGATCAGTTCCCTGTTTAGTCAGCGTTGGGCTGAAGACAGGAAATCACCTCTTGGGGAAAAACATATCGGAACAAAGCGCTGCGTAAAAAAGGCCAAACGAAAGACATGAAATGGAACATGGCGCCAGATTGTGCCGACTAAAAGGCACAAAACTAAACTGGAGCAAAGAAGGCTGAATGAAAGACATGAAGCTTGGAGTAAAGAAGCTCAAACGAAAGGCACAAAACGAAACCTGGAGTAAAGAAGGTCGAACGAAAGGCATAAAACGAAATGTGAAGTAATGAAGTTTGGACAAAAGGCAAAAAATTAAATGTGGATCAAAGAAAGTCAAACCAAAGGCACCAAACGAAAAGTGGAGCAAAGAAGGCCATATGAAAGGGATGAAACATGGCTGAAAGAAGGCCAAACAAAAGGCACGAAATGTGAAGCAAAGAAGGTCGAACGAAAGGCGCAAAACGGAATGTGGAACAAAGAAGGCAGAATGAAAAGGGCAAAATGTGATGCAAAGAAAGCTTGAATGTAAGACATGAAATGTGGAGCAAAGAAAGCCAATTGAATGGCACAAGATGAAGCAACTGAACTGATCACAAAGACAAATGCTAACAGGACGAAAGCTTAACAGCCCGAGGAAATCCACCATAAAGCATGCAAACACAGTTGTTTTTACAAGTGAGAATATTACTTTAAGTTTAGCAAAAGTAATTGTGTAAGCAATGCCAGGAGGTATATTTAATAATCGTATGAAAATCTGCCAATAATAAAACAGAATGATATAAAAAAGCATATGAAACATACAGACAGAATATGGGTTTAAGAAATGCAATTATACAAATGTTAGACCTTTATTTCATGCAAGCAACAGCTCTTGGTGGGAATACAGAAAAATATGAATACATACATAGAAATTAAAGGTCCAAGTTCAATTCATTTTGATTATACTTTATATAGCGTCATGAAAGAGCCAGTCAAATAGAACAAACAGAACTGCAGGAATGTGGTGCAGACAAAGAGCCTAATTATTAGTTCTTATTTTTCAACGGCAGGCAGGGATTGGCTGACTGTGGCACAGAAATCAAGGAGCTTGATTAAAAAATTGCAACTGTTACCTGCAGGGCCATGGGAATGTCATCAGCACTGACATTCTGCGTTAATGAGGGTGAAGCAGCATAGAACACTCTGGAACTCTCTGTTGTATACCAATCACTGAGAATGATGGGCAAGTGGAACAAACAGTATGGACCAACCCAGTCAAGTGAGGCAACGGCCACAACACCAAACACCCATTCCAGAAATGCTGCCCCTTTGCACATAGGGTTCACGTCAACAGTGGCGTTAGGGATCTGCGTGTGAGCAGCTTGTGTTGCACAGTCATTAAAATATCAATAAGCCAGAGGACAACCGGTACTGTAGGAGGACATAGCAGCAGGATCGGAATGGGGGCCTGCAAATCAGGCCACGGTGGAGGGGAACCACTGGTGGGCTGTCAATACATCTGAGGTTTGAGTTGAGGCTCCTAGCCCTCCAGTTCATGGTCAGCTGGTGTTTTCCCCAGAGATGGAAGAAAGCCAAAATAAAGACATAGATCTTGACACGGAATCAAAAATAGACTAAGTCTAAGGCTAAAACTGTTCATCTGATTGAACCCCATCCGCCACTCATGTCCGTTGGAACGCTTTACTGAATTTCTAGTAAACAATGTATCCAATTGCATATTGGAAAAAGAGATGTTTAGCTGATCGTTAGCCCCATTACGTTATGATCAAGGTCTTTGTGTTTCGGATGGGTTGGATTTTGAGTTTTGAGGCGTGCTATTGATGATGTTTCTTCTGTAAGTTGTTGCTATGGAACCAGCATCCAAAAATAACCCAGAGAAATAGGATTCATCATAGAGCACAACAGAAAGATGCTATCGTTCAGGCATCTGCTAAGGTAGCATGATATGAAAAGAGGAAAAACAAATATATACACTAGAACGCTGAAATATTGGCAGTTCTTTGTCAATGGTTCCATTTTGTACATAACACTGACACTTTCACACTTTCAGAGGTCAACAGGAAAAAAACACTAATTCACTTTATGCACTAATTCACTTTATATATAAGGCATTGCCAATGTAACGTTGAAATAGTTAATTTAATATCTAAAATTAATGCAGAAGTTTGAAGCAATGGGTTGGCGCCCCGCCCTGGGTAATTCCCTGCCTTCTGTCTGTAACTTCCAGGATGTTTTCTGAACCCCTGTGACCCTGCAAAGGACTAGTGGGTACAGAAAATGGATGGATGAATGCATGGATGCATGGAGGGATAGAAATGGAAATCAAATGCAGCAATCTTACCCCAAACTTGTTCCCAAAACTTTGAAAATTCCATAAATTACTTCCATGTATTATTAATAGATGGAAATATATCCTTACTTTCTGAATGCATCTTTACACTGATAAAAAAAAAAACAAATCTTAAAAATAATCTCAGAAATTGGCAACACTGGATTGGCCTAGTGTAACCGGAGCCAGTTGAGCCAGATAGTTCCAGCTTACATTGTGAAACAGGAAAGATATTACTTTTGGAAACATATTTACATAAATTATCTAGTAAAATGAAAATGCCCCCAAGCTGGATAATGCGCTTCAAAGCAATCATAAAAAAAAAATCATTTAATCTGAATCATTTAATTAATTTCCAAATCACAGAAATGCTGGTTTCTGTTCAATGTGTATGCCAGTTAAAAAGCAAAATGGAAATGTACTGAGAGCACCAAAAACAACAGTGGTATTTAATGATTCCGTTTGTTTGAAACTGGGCTAAACCCACAACTGGTCCTGCCTAAATTGTACAACGTCAAGCAAGACAAAAGGCATGTTTGAAGCTTTCCGGAGATTATTACAAAGGTAAGCTGAAGAAGACATTTTTATAGACCCTACACGCCTTGTAATGGCAAGATGACCGATCCGAATATAAAGAAAACGTACTGTTCTTTCCGAGAGCTAAAGAAAACATCTTCCACCTCACATGGATCTTTTCAGTCTAGATAATATCATTGTAAACGTCATTAAAACATATTTCTCCTTTCCATGTGGCTTAGTGATGCACTGTATCGCCCTGTAGGCCTATATATCTTGCAACTTCATAGAGATTGTTAAATGATTATGCACCCATGCTGCCAAAAGCACGTCCTGCTGGTGCCTCCATTTCAGATGTAAGACAGGGTTATTTGGAAAAAAAAATGTACTAATTGGTGCAGAAGAAGTGTGTGCGCATTTGTGTGCTTGCGCGTGTGTTTGGAACGGATAAAACTGTCTCTCTTGAATTCATGGATGGCAATTCAGAGTTAATGTAATGGCTACATTCTATTACTTGCCAAGGGCAAATTACGAATGTGCAATGCTATTTAGAGTTGTGCATGGCGTAGAAGCATATACAAAATGTAGATAAGCTTGCGAGAAAATGGGCTTTAATACTTCTGCAGCCCGGGACATCTGTAAACTATTGCAAAAAGACTCCAAAGCTCCCTGCCCCGTTTAGCATGCATGTAAATTTAACATTAATTTATATTTCTGTGGATGCCATCCAAACCAACTGTGAGAAGAATGTAGGACATATTAAATAATGCACAAATCTGCCAGCTGGAAGAGGATTGTAGATTTGCTGTATCAGAACTGGGAATCTGGGTCCAAAATGCCAAAATAATGCGACGCAGAGAAAGGATTGTGCAGCAGTCAAGCCGAGAAAATACAAACATTGTGACCAACTGGGCAGGAATTAACATTCACAGTGCAAGAGGAGGCATACAAAAATCATAATTATATTACATAATTGCTTCAGCTTGTTCATAAAGGAAGACGTCAAATAAAGTACACACAGCACACACGTGCAGTCACCTTTTTTACTCTTGCAAAAACAATAGGCTGTGTATATTTCTACAAGTCCAGAAAAAAACGAGAAAACACAGAACAACCCTTGTGGCTGGGGGAGGAACACATAGGAAAACCAAACATTCCCCCTACGTTTGCAAGTCTGTGTAACTGTGATCAAGATTTTCCATTTCATTAAATTATACTGTTCCATTACTTATGGTTAAAATTAGACATGGCACGGTGCCAGTTTTTGATGTCCGATACCGATATTGTAAATTTGGATAGCTGCCGATCCGATACAACTCTGATACAGTTTCTGAGTCTTTTTTTAAACAGAAAACAATAAATAATGCTTTAAAATACCTTAACACAAATGCAAAACCCGTAACTGTGATATAATAAGGAAGAAACATTGCACAGAGAACGCGGTTTAGTAACACTGCTTTTTATTTAAATGTCCTCAGTTTAAGCAGCATTTGACGGATCAGCACCATCCAAAAAATCTGGAAGACAAGTGCAACTGTATACAAAAATAAAACATAAGATGACATAAAAGTATCTAATGAAACATTAATAATGAATCAAATTGCAATTTTATGCGAGAGTTCAAAAACCTCTTCGGTTTGGAAAAACACAGGAACTGCAATTTAAAATAATGCAACATAAAAACTTTTTGCCTTGGAATTCTAGTAGTTTAATAGACAGGATTAACTGAATAACACATTGTGCAATGTCACGATTGTAGGGGTCTGTAGCAGCCAACAATGTAATAACTACCATTCATTTAATAACAATGCCAATAGCATAATAATTTTCCATTTTTGTGTAATAAAACTCCATCATGTATTAATGCGTTGTGATATGTTTTTGATTCAGAAATGTTAGTATAGTATTGGTAAGTTATTACTACATCGGACGATGTGTGTTTCAGTTAATTAATTGTCTTTTAAGCTACTAGAAGTCCGAGGGGAAGTCAGAATTCCGAGATAAAAAAAGTCAGAATTTCAACTTAGTAAGTCAGAATTCTGAGATAAATGCCTGTTTTTTTCCACTCTAGATGCCGGAAACGGGCTTCCATACGTTATACATGTCGCAAGTTTTGTAATGCATTTCCGTAATTTTTAATGGAACGTATTACATTTTTTATTCCTTCCCGATTTCCGATCCAGTAATTTAGGCCAGGATCTGACCGATACCGATACAGAATATCGGATCGGCGCATCTCTAGTTAAACTACTCTGCTTCTCATACTATGCATCTTTGAGTGCATTTTTTATGTTCTAATGAATTACTAAAGACAGTTTCAAAAGGAAAGTAAATTTTTAAAACGGATTTATTTTCATTAATTCCTATAAAAGTGCTTGCTCTCTTGGCATGTAAATTGTTCAGAAAGAGCAGGAATCTGCCTGCATGTCTTAAGAGGCCTCAGCTATTATTGGTAGAGGAACAGCAAGGGAAAGGTTAGGTGTCCATTCAAATGGTTGAGAGGAGCGCTTTGTCAAGGCGCGTCAAGCGACTGCTGCTTTTTCTCACCGTATCCGCCTCCAGGGTACCGGAGTGAGGCGTTTCTCATCATGGCAGAGCGCAATTAAAATGAGCACTTTAATGCTAACAGGGTACACGTAATAAAAGCTGCCTCTAGGTCACACTGCAGTGACCTGGAAGGCGCACTGTTCCTAGTAAGGATTGGTCAGCTACAATAAAATTTTGTGCTGGAAAGAGAATATTGGAGGCTGACATTGTTCTGTTTTTGGTTTCCACAGTACATGATTCTGTTGCCATTTTGCTGTTTTTGTGTTGTGCAGTGCTGTGTGACTTTTTTGTTTGCAGTTGTACTCTGTCTTCAGATCTGAAGTACTAACACATGCATGCGAGTGCTTCCTCTTCCTAGTGAACTCTGCATACTGTAATGTGGAGCCTCACATTGTTGGCATTGGTGTCTTTGACGAATAAATATCAGTTTGCTAAAGAAAAATCATCAGTTGGTGACAATGAGAAAGTAGGAAATTGAATGATTGTACTTTTCATTTAGGTGGCACTGACTAATTCATTGCTGAAATTATTTGCTTTTGAGACATGAGTTAATTGTTTTGGGTAAGTTACAGGCTTTTGCAGCTAAACCATAGTCATGTGCTTTATGCATAAACTGTTCTGAGACATGCTGTTATAGTCGTGAGAATGTTATGCATGCTTCATGAAACGTGCCAAAACAATTGAGAAAAACTGTAACGACAGGTTATATATCAGTCAAGCTAGCATAAAAGTGAGTGAGTGGTCAGTGGATCCAATTCTAGTGAATGCAGGTTTTTAACAGCCTGGCATATGTTATATGCCAAAAAACAGCATCATTTTTGGCAAGCATTTCTGCAATATGTTTCATATCAGTCAACTGGTCTGAGGAAAAAGCCATCTTCAGAAAATGACAGATTCTGAGTCATATAAATCTGCAATTACTGCTTTATCTTTGGTAATCCTTGTACTGATAACAGGATAAAGCTGATGGCATTTTTGTAAAGCTCAGGTTTAAACACAGGAAAAAAACTACATGTAAAGGAATGTAAAGGCCTTGGTGATCATAACTAAAATTGAGCTGATAAATTAACAAATTTTTTTCACAGAAAAAAACAGAGTAGACAGACAGATAGATCAATAGATAGATAGATGGAATGAGAAAGCCACGTTCCATAGATAGATGGATGATACCTTTAATTGCCTCCTCAGGACAAGGTCAAAAGAGGGGACCATGAATTACATTTCCTGTTTCCAAAATGTGCTCATGAACAATAGCTCGCTATAGGTGATTACAGTCTGTCATCGTCCTGCTGTAGATACTATATACATGCATATAAAGCCACATGAAGTAATCGTGGCTCACTGGTTGCTCTTGCTGGCTTAGGCGTGCCCTGGCCGTTCTGCAATGAACTTTCCAGCATTAAGCACGGGAAAAGTGAGCTATGAAGGTCCACTTCCACCTAAAGAACGGAAGCCTTTGGACCAGACACGGCACTGGAAAACAGCTCTGTTTGCCCATTAGACAGTATTTTTCCTCAAGAACCCAAGAAACATACTTTTCCACAAACATCCACAGCCACCATAGCATTAAATGTGAAGTGCATGGAAATTTGATCATTTCATACTTATTTGTCACACTGAAGAGAATTTAAGACAATAGTTCTTATTTCCACTAGTAATTAGTAAAATAATCACTGTGCTGTTTCATTTTCTGGTGAGTGGGTGAAAGTCGATATTTGGCTGATACCTATAACTTGCAGAGGTCATTTCATCACCATCCTATCTGCTTTACCTTTCCAGTTGACCAATGATTAAAGTTTAATTATAAACAAGGAGGCCTTTCAAGTCGAGTCAAGTCAGGGCAAGTGGGCTTTATTGTCATTCCATCCACATACAGGTACAGAGCAGCATAAAATAATGCTCCTCCCGGACCATGATGTAACATACAGACAACGAGTGATATGGGGACGGTTTTCACAGGACATAAAGTGCACAAAACACAGGACAAACAGGGGCTGGACACCAGGGTTTATACACAGTGCAATGGGTATGTGAACAATAAATAATATAACAGCAGCATAATGGGGAGGAATAAACATAATGACTAACTAACAATATACTAAAGGGAGGGTTTTCTTTAAAATCAATCATAACATGAGACAGATGCTAAGTGCGCAAAGTGCTGTATTCACGTCGAGGGTGGAACAATACTGATGATTCCCAGAGTTCTTCGATTATAAGCTGTGGGCTGCCAATACAAATTGGAAGAGAAATGTCTTCCGCTGACGCTGGTGTGTGAAAGTCCTCCCTGCGCACACACTGCAGTTTGCTTTGGATATGAAAGCAATCATGCAGGAATGAACAGAGCCCATTGTCTGCTGCACCTTCCTTATGCGAGCGTTGGCAGCATTACAGAAGCCATACACGCGGGGCAGGCTAAAGCGCGGGACAGGCCCGCCGGCACGGCTGTCTTCACTTGGCCCTCAGGGGGAGCCCTGGGGTTCACCGCCATTTTTCGAGCGTGACACAGGCACCGCCCGCTCTAGCAGGGGCCCCCAAAGCCACAGAAGTGGCTGGGACTTCCCTGCAGGCACTTGCTAACGCATTCTAGGGTCACTTCTAAATGCGTGCTGTAGCAATGCCACCCCCCAGTAAACAATGACAAGTGAAATGTCTCTCCAAATGAGCCTGCAGCAGTCCATTACATATCACGTATCTTAAGTCCTCTTTGTGGTCTAAACCAGAACGGTATCCAGTGCATTTTCTGTATTTAAAACAGAGTCACCAGTTAAACTGGGTATCACACACAGAGCAACCCACGGGACTGGATTGGGATTAAAAATCAGCCAATCGGTCCTAGATTGAGAGTCCCCCACGGTCACTTTTGGTGGGGGGGGGGGGGGGGGGG
>JAODKL010000118.1:2246427-2292644 GCA_026780765.1 Petrocephalus schoutedeni | reverse complement strand
GAGGCTCTCATGATCATTTTAATTGGGGGGGGGGGGGTGATGCATTTGGCCAGATGACCAGTTCAGGCCTGCACACACATCTATACTTGTTCCCTGATCTTGAATATGTGACGTTCGCAAACAGCACTGGCACCCAGTCAGCATACCTCATAGTCATTACACCTCATTAACGGTATTTAAAAGAAAAAAGCACAATGTGTCAGTTTTGAAGGGGTACCCAGAAAAACATATTGACATCTGGAAAACATTTAATTTTTTAGTGGTTCCACTGTTCAGCTCTAAACATGCACCATTATTAATAACTCTACACCTCTGAATGCCTGCGTGCAGTACTGCAAACAGTAGACTTGTTCTTTGTTGTGTATACCCTGTTACGTTTTTATTGGGAATCATTATAATTAGAGGACCAATCTGGCATGTGTAATCTGATTTACACTTCAAGTGCCTTATTAAACACTAGTCAGTTTTACTAATGTCATTACACTCAGTTCCTCTATTCTTAAGCTGCAGACAGATGCTTTCAGTCAGCTTGTTTTTGCTCGTAGAAATTAATTAACGCATTAATTAAAAATAACGCAATATGATTATTAGCATTATGAAAATTCCGCACCAAAATGACAAAAGCAGATACTTAAATTCACAGGCTTACAGGATATAATTTAAATAAGAATAAAATGTCTTCTTTCGTGCCTTTTCTGTACATTACCATATCTGCAAGAGATGCATGTTTGTAAACTTTCTGTAAATGTGTTTTTGCAATGAGCCGCCGCGATGCTCTCGGGAGCGGAGCGGCATTGCCGCGAGGTAAGCGTGGAGGCGCAGCCGGCCGGCGCTGCGCGAACACAGACGGGCCCGAGAGAGCGGCTCCTGTCCAAAGACCCGACACAGGAAAGGCGAAGTCTGGCGAGCGCTAATCTGGATAAAGGGGAAAAATGTGGGTGAGGAAAAAAAACACTTACGTAAATGTGAATGGAAAGAGAGACCTCTGTTGGTGGCATGGGGAGAGATTAATTAATTTCGGGAGAAATCAGATAAACGCGTTGAATTGATGGAGTTTTCTGCGATCTCAATCAGTATAATGTGGCTGCATCGTTCATAATCGCTTTTTTTTTTTGTTATGATTTATGACATAACAAAATTCCAGAATAGGCATATTAAAATAATTTACGGTTTTAATAAATATCTTAATAATTAGCATTTCTGAAAAGTTAGTGTATAAAACAAACAATATTTATACCTTTTATTTAAAGGTTCTGCAAGAAAGATCCTTGAATGGGGTACCCAATTCTGTCAGAACTGATTCTCATACTTGCGGAGGATTATTAAATATGCATGAATTTATGTCTGAACAAGGTCGCATGAACCTGAAAGCTGAGAAGTGTGACACACGAAAAAAGCCTGATGGTATCGCTAGACGTGCAGACGAATATGATGTATTCATACCAATCTGCCTGGTATCAGCCAGTGGTTATACTGCACGGTCAATGCTGGCAGCACAGCGCAGTGCAGCATTAAATAAAACTGCTTATAAATGCAGCTGCCAAACACAGAGGCACTTTACTGGCACGTAGGTTATACATATTAGGTATGTTATTCAGCATCCAACCAGTTATTACTGAGTAATATTTGACAGACAAATTTAACATCTACAGTGTTCATGTGACATTTAGGCCTATAATCAGGGTTGCCAAGTCTCACACATCTGGCATGAACTCACACTTTCAGACTTTCACGCTCACACAAGAAATCTTACAGATTAATCGATATTACACAATTACAAACCTAAAATTAGCCGCATAAAAAAGCGTTGGGGTAGTTTCTGAACTGTATAGACTATTTACAAGGTAGTAAAACTGTTACATACATGTAAATGTGTTTGCAGTGTCGAATTGAAAATCTCACTCGAGCCTGCTGACCCAAGTTGGTAACCCTGCCTATAACACATATACACATGTCTATATATAATACAAACACACATGACTAATCAGCATGACTAAATTTATATGGTAATATACCATGACTAAACAACAAAATCATCAGTGTTGTTCTAACACCCAGTGAAATACCACTGATGATTTTACTATTTAGTCATATCACATTAGCATATGAACTGCCAATTTTGATAACTTGATGACTGGTTTTGTGACTGAACTATGAAGTAACGTGTTCCAACACCCTTTCATTTGCTGCTGTACCAAATCAATACCAACAAGGTGGCAGATCCGAAACTATTAGTATTATTTTTGCAAACTATTACATTTTGATACCCTCTGCAGTCCCAGGGCTGGCTGCACAGGGCAGATCCATTAGCAAATAGCTATAATTTCCATGCCAAAATAGCTTTAAGCAGCCCTATTACCTAAGTGAAATTGCATAAAGTATTTAAGGGGCCACTTTGCCAACATGCTGCTTTGTCCCTGACACAGCCCCCGTAGCACCTGCCTGTCTACTGAGGGGGTAACTGGACCCAAGGGGAGGGGGGGGGGGGGGGGGGGGGGCAGGTGGGAAGGACTGTGCATCATGGGGGCAGCATTTATGCACGGCAGGTCTGCTGTAGTGTGCAAACGGTGGCCGCTGCTATTCCCAGCACGAGCTACTCTCCCCGTGCTGCATAAATCTGGCATTTGGGCAGTGGGCCCCTTCCAAAGTATGACAGCAGAATATCTGCTCGATGCTTTCCCCACACCCACTGCCCTGAGTGTGGGCGTTGGATCCTCCAGCAATTCCTACGTACGCCAGCACAAACCGCTTTGGTCTCCTCCGGGACGGGAGACTGACCCAGGAGATCATCTTCTGACCCGTTCTTCAGGCCTGGCCGAGGGACCATTTCTGCCGTTCTGCACTGAGGACACAGAAAATCATTGTGGCCTCCTTCGTTTTGTCCTTCAACCTTAGTTACAGGACACAGGGCAGAATAGAGCAGGATGGACGAGAACCGGCGTGGTGGTCAGGAAAAGAGAGTGATCTGAGCCATGAGTACACTTTACCTCTAATTGATGCAGAGACCCTTAGTAAAGCAGAGTATGTGTTCATCTCAAGGGGGAGTTTACGCTAAACAAATTAAGCCCTTTTTATTTATATACCTAGTTTATTTATATACTTCCTCTTATATGATGCTTAGGTTAAAACAGAAGCTTAGATCTCCCTTGCAATTCCAGCAGATTGGGGGTGCCTTCTGAACACCGTGGATAATCTGAATGTAGCTCATTCGCACAGCAGAGCAGGCTCTCCCAGAATAAAAGGAATGCCTTGTTACTCTCACAGGCCTCGGGAGAGAAGCATATGGAGAGACTGCTTGTAAGCTCTCTGAGGTGAGCTCACCTCCCGCTCCCTGGGTATGGGGGAATGCAGACTCCTGTAGCATACAGACTAGATTTGCCAAGCTTCGTATCGCAGGCTTGAGTCATGTTTGCGAAGATCAAAATCAGGGCCCTATAAATACACATAGAAATATGTGCTACAGTTAGAATTACTCAGCAGTATTGCAAAGGGCACATATTTCCTGAGCCAGTGTTGATATTTTGATTCGGATATTTCCCCTGATTTGTTAACATCTCAGGATGGCTCCTGATAGCTGCCGTGGCCAATCACAGCCGAAATGAGCGCCGCCTTATGAGAACTTCAGCTAATGAGCGGAGCTTAATTCTCTGTCAACACTAACAAGGTGAAATTAATTAGGCACAACCAATGGCCCCTGCAGTTTAGATCATTGCTATTAAAAAGAAAAAGGCTCAAAGTCCTAAAGCAATATTGTGATTTTAAGTTATTTTAGTGGGCACTTTTGAGAAAGGAGGATCAGCCAGGCTCTAAGTGGTCCCCTGGGTTTTGAACCTATAAACTTTACATCACTGGGACAGCATCTGAACCCACTGAGCCATACACTGCCTGTCAGATACTTTGATTGGGATAGATTAAGCATCACTGGGTATTAAGCTGGCTGTAGTTCCATCTATCCAGTCACACATTGCCCCTCTAACCCAGTAGTCTCCAAGCTTTTTTATAGTGAAAACTGTTTCTACTATTTACAATTTTTACTAAGAAAATAGTCTGGTGTGCTATCGAATCACAATGGTATGTTTTGCAGACCAGGAAGGGGCCCCCAATCGATCAGTTAGCCACCATTGCTCTAATCGATTATCCAGTTTGGGGTCACAAGGGCCATACTGCCAGTCTATCACTGGGCACATGCATACACACAGTCATACACTGTGGGAAGTTTACAACAGCTTTACTCACTAGTGTATGGACACCAATCCTAAAATCTTTCTAATCGTTTCAATGTGTTATGAAAAAACATCCTTATCTCTCCAGTTCATAAGGCTGACATTATGCAAAGAGATTCTTTTGAGCCATTTCACAGGCTGCCGACGATAGCTGTAAATCCCAGTGATGCACCAATGCATCACGCGCAACGCATTAAAATGCGAGATGCACTTTGTCACAGCGTAGAGCTGCTCCCTAACCGGGGTCTGTTGTGGAGGTGCTACGGAGTCAGACAATATGCAGTAACACCAAACACAAAAGCAGAAACTAAACCATAGCTAAACTTAAAGTGTTTTTTACAACAATATGAGTGGTTCTGGGCAGCCTTCCCGCATCAGGTATTTCAGCTAACTCCCCCATTCTGATGAGTACAAGCTCCACGCTGTGGCATACGGTTTGATATGCAGAAATCAACTGAGGCCCTGCCTGGAACTCTGAAGGCAATCCTGACATATACGCATACAAATATATGCAAATAGTATACATAATTTACAATTAAACTGCAATTTAAAAAAGTTTACATACGACTACACTCAGAACAGTTACCTGTCGTGTCCTTAGTGGCGAGGAGTAAAACCTCAGAGGCCGCCTTTGAACAGGGACTTTATTAAAGAAATTACAGAGGGGAATAAGTCCTTATGTGGACTCACGAATAGGGATGCACAGATCTGACTTCTTCTGTCCTGATACTAATACCTGGGCTTCAGATCTCGGCTGATACCGAGTACCGATCTGATACCAGTTGACGGAGACACCCTGACAGGACCCTGCGTTTGGGACAGCCCACTGATGGTCATTCTGTGCATGTGTAGCACAAGTCAGGGAATGGATGCTTATCTGTATGTGATCTTGACCGTCCTTTTGTTCTATCGTACCCCTTTGACGTCATCTTCCATTGCCCAGTACAGTTCCAATACTCAACAACAAAAGTATGAAGGATAGTAAAAATCCCCGGAGGTTGTTCCTACCCAGGACCAAATATCAAGGATGCATCACCTACATCCTCGCCAATGGGAACAAGCTCATGATTCACTGCATCCCAAGTTTGTTCTTGGGAGGCAAGTTAGCAAGACGGCTCTTGCCAAGAACACAATTATGATCATTGTTTTCCTGGTATTGATAAACACCTGATCTAAAACGGCAGCTTCTTTTAGACCTTCCATTTAGGCCCCCAACACGGAAGCACTGTCGCAAGACACCTGCCAATAGAAGATTAACAATTGGAATACTGAACACTAAACAGATAGAAAAAGTAAGTACAATACTGCTAAATAAACAAAACTAATTAACTGTACTGTTTTAATGTGTGTTTTGTAGGTATACCATGGAAATGTTTTATGCATATTTAAGACATTGCCATCCTGGGTAATCCCTGCCATGGGATAAACTCTGGACCCCTGGAAAGGCCAAGCGAGCTTCCTGTGTGTACCCAGGTAAGCTGGCTAGTGAAGGGCAGCGGTGGTTCGATGAATGTTAATGGTTATCACAGTGTTTAACCGGGACAGCATCCAACTCCAGTCACAGTAAGTACACATCCCACTGAATAAAATGCTGATAAAGATTAAACATCTATTAACATATTACTATAAGAAGTACTAAATTAGTCCTGCTCTTAGTATATAAATGGCTGTATAAGACTGAACCTGTTCAAACATGAATAGTTAGACTGTTTCACATTAAATTAGGATCATTTCCGCTCCTCGGCACCGTATATGAAACGGTTCTGGTCAGAAATAGCGGCCCGTGGACTTTGGCACTGAAACACTGCATCTCATGTAAAGGCTCATTCTAACAGCCAAGTGTGCAAGTTTTCCCCAGCAGCCAAACCAAGACATACTTAATGTGAAAACTTTATTCCCAGGATAAATTACTTTGAATGAAGAAAAATATTTTTACACTTTCAAAAAATGGAGTTTGCATGCATCCCCTGAAATTCGTGCTGCCGTTTGATGATTTCGATTGTACTGCACAGCAACACACTCAGGTTTATTTATCCTGAAGGTTTATCTTGACTAACATCTACCCATAATTTGAACAAAAACCATGACACTAAATATCAGCCTTTCAGGGCTGTCACAGAGAGGCTATGGTAGGCCATTGGATGGCTTAGACTGAAAATGTTTATTAAGTGTTTAGTAAGACCACAGCAAGTGAAAAAAATGTGCACACATAGCATTCGGACTTCTGCATTCGTACGTATGGTTTCATAGGAAGTTCACAGGGCTGAACACCATATTGAACTTCATGTCACCATGCTGAATGCCATGCTGAACACCGCTCTGAACATACTGAACTCCATGCTGAACACTATACTTAACACTATCCTGAGCATCATGATGGACACTATGCTGATTGTCATACTGTACTGAATTCTGGGGGTGTTGGACTCCATGCTGAGCTCCATACTCAACAAGAACTCTGAATGCTATACAGAACTCCATAGTGTACATCATGCTAAACACCATAATGAGCATCACCCAAAATACCATGCTGAACACTATATTGAACACCATACTTAAGTCCATGCTGAAGACCACGCCAAGTATCACTCAGAATACCATGCCGGACTACATGCTGAACACTATACTGAACAATATGCTGAACACTACACTGAGTATCATGCTGAGCATCATCCTGAACACCGTACTGAGCATCGCACTGAGCATCTAATTGGCAGGTCGAGAGTTACTCGTCTTCCATGCATGCCTTAGTCACCAGGGCTCATTTTCACAAGGTGCTCATGGGAGAGGCCAAGAAGGCAGCTTTATGACACTGCATGTGATGACCACTAACCAATGACATCTCATCTAACTCGGTCCTGAGCCTGTCATGCACATGCATTTCCCACTCGGCTATATAACGACTCTAAAGATGATGAAGAGAGGTGGCTTTCTGAGCTACGTATTAAACCCATGCCACTGAAGAGAGGGATTGCATTTCCAGCGTCTGAAATCCAGTTATTTGTTCCTTTATGAAGAATACATTAATCAGAATAATGGTATTATTCTTGCCAATAAGAAGAATAATTGTAAGGACTATATCTCCATATATCTACAAGGACTTCTCCTAGCAACAATGCAAAGCACGACCAACCGAAGACAATGAGCTGATACGTGAAACCTTTGCTTTATTTAATTAAACATATATCCCAGATCGAGGCAACATTAATTAAATAAATAAATCATTAAGTTAATCTACTAGGGCTTCTAGGCTATACTTCCCCTTCACATTAACTGGAATGTAGTTATTTTCCAAAGCCATTTGCTAATAATGAAGGTGACCTTACATGCTAGATAATCTGGTTAAATGGCATTTGAGCACTGTCTGCACACAGGGGGCGCTGCTGAGGTTCTGCAGGATCGTGACCTTCACAATGTGACAGGTTCTAGTTAATTTAATTTCCCCCCTCTGATGGAAGAAGAACCAGGAACTAATACTGAAACTAGTAGCACTTTACTTGACAGGGCACAAATAATGCAGTACTATGCTATTACTTTTGCTATGCTGTTAATTAACCACAAATTAAGTGCTAGTTATGTACTCGTCTCGTGTTAATTCATCATTAATGAATCGTGATGCACGTGTTATCTCAAGCAGTCACTGTATTTGTTACTGTATCCGTTCATTCCATAAACCTTTGTGAACTACTGAAGGAACAAGTCATTGTTAACACAAGTGAAATACTGATCTCATGTTTGCTCATCATTACTGAATCGAGACACTTTTTAATCGCAAGTAGCGACTGTATATTTGTTCATGACTTGCTTATGATTTGTACTTCAGGAGTTATTACTAAGTATTTGTGTCTCGCCAAGTGTTACCGTGAAATTCAGCAGCTGCAACATTAATATAGCTTTCGGCATGGATACAGGTAAAGTATGAAGTATACAAATTAATTCTGGTCAGTTAAGGTGTGGTCTGAAGTGCACAGTGTGTTTTTCAGTGGGTTAGGATGCTATGCCTGTGATCAGAAGATTGCTAGCTCAAATCTGACGGCCACCAGAATGAATGCTCTTACCTCCCCCCCTCCCCCAACCCCCCCATTGCGTGCGACCATGATTTCTCTCGAAAATGTACGTCACTTTACATACTGTAGAAGCATCTGGTAAATAAATGTACATGTATCGGCCATTAAAAAGTGAAAGCACGTATAGAGCAGCATTCACCAATGAAACGGGATGTTCACATTCCTAAGCAAGAGCCAGAGTTCGCTTTAAAAAAGGGGGCGAATAGCAGGCAGCCATCTTAACCTGAACTCTGCGTCTCAAAATAAACCCAGCTGGTTTTTAGGCCCTGCAGCCAGGTGGTGGTGGGGGGGTGGGGGTGTGGGGGAGTCGAGTGCTGAGCTGCTGGCACACTGCAGCCGCTTTCTTGGCGCGCCAACCAAAGATCATATGTTGATTTTCCAAGCCGTGCCTGGTGTGTACACCTTTCCTGGTCCTTCCCAGAAACGGACGAGAGGCCAGCCAGCAAGAAGCCACGAATACATCACGATCATCCATCACACATAAATCATCTTCTCTTCATGTTCCTTGTGTTTGGGGAGACATGGAGGGGGGGAATTTATCCATTCTTAAGAAAATGAAACAGCAACAAAAGGTGCCCTTGGTCAGTGTTTCCCAGGACGTGGCCCTGAGTGTTCTGTTAGTTTTGGGGCACCGACATAAAGCACATTTTGTCCCAATACATAACCCCCCCAATATTTCCACTGAGGACCAAAGAAAACTGCATCATTATTATCATGGTTGTTAACGTGTTAACAGGTGATGTAAGTATTTTAGAAATGCATATTAAACACATGAATTCATATCCATTGAAAGCTATATCCACGTTAATATGTACAGACATTATGTGCGATCTTAGGTTTTGGCGGGACATTGCCCCGTACAAAAGGACAGGGTGTGTGTCAGGTTCACGCCGCCATTAGAAAGATTCTCGAAAGCAGAGCTTGAAAAGGGCAGGATGGGAGGCAAGATCGCCATTTGGGCTAGGAACGGAGCCTGGGGTGTGGCTGTGGACCCATGTTAGCAGGACAGGGGAGCAGGAACCCCCATCTGGTACTTAACTGGTGCTCCAATTTGATTGGTTTTAATTTCACAGATGGGGCTTAAGAGCATGTCTGCCTTGTGGGTTTTCCAGTGTCACACCTTTCCCATGCCCCCTCAAAAAACCGCGGTGCTCGTGGTACCATCTAGTGGACAGCTGGCGACGTCGCAGGCCAACCTCAACGCTGTCGCGCACTCGCCACTGGCTCAATCAGACGGTCCCAGGGGACGGGACCCTGGCTCCGCAAGGTTGTGTGACATCATTACTGCACTCGCCTAATGGAGGGCTCGCCTGTCAGGGGATTCGTGAATTATTAAAGAGAGCCCGGGCACCTTATTACCCAGTGTGCGGTACGGAAATGCCCCCGGTGCATTAGTATAATATCAGTGGAAACAAGCCGCTATTGACAAGCCAGATCGATGCGGCCGTTTCAGGGCTGGCAGGATACGAGGTAGGCAGTGGCCCGCTGCTTTAAGACATGGAGAGCGGGCCATGACCAAAGGCTGCCTCTGACCCCACTCTCTTCCTGGATGATTCCCATGGCGCGCATGACGTTCGTTTGTGTGCGTTTCTTACTCAAACGATCTGAGCTGCTGCAGAGTCATTGGCTAACATACGAGCCATAACGTTGGGTTGCCGTTAATGCACATCATTCGTTTGCATATAAATTTTCTCGATGGATGTCACCGGGCAAATTAATCTCCACCCCGGCTGAGGCGCGGGCGAGATGATGCGGAGAGATGCGAGACCCCTGACGATACGCAGGTTGTCTGCGTTATGCGAGTGTGAAAATGCGGGGCTACCGATGCCGGCGGAGGGCGGAGCTTCAAACGCAGATGCCGGGAGCCGTGTCGGAACAAGCGACCCGTCGTAGAAGGAGATGCTGAAAAGGCCAGAACGTGCTGATCATTGCGGGCTGGCCTGATAACACATTAATATCGAATGATTGTGCAAACAAGCCATTTGAATTTTAAATTATGCTACTCCACTGAATGACTAAAGGGTGTGAAATGAATAACTCTAACAGCCGCAGGAATGTAAAATCTGAATGAGACTCAGGCATGAAATATCACTGTCACTGGCACTATGACCACTAAAAATATTCACAGCACCAGTACGCCTACTACTGGAATAAGTATCTGCTACTATCATTCGCTACACCCAGTTTCCCTGACGCTGCCACTGCCAACCCCAATAACACAAAATACTGTTTTATGGATGTGAATATGAGGTAATTAACCTCATGAATAATAACACTACAATTTTGGAATATAACTATTGAAGGACTCTTGACCAAAACGTACAGTTATCTCATAACCCTAAAACAGCACGCATTTTTAATGGTAACATCCATTTTGTGTCTATAAAAGAAACTGCAACAATTATGTCATTATACAGTAACACTGTCAAATGAAAAGTCATAGCTTGTTCATTTTTGTAGACATTCTGATGCATGTCGCTGTAATTTTACTGCAGCTGCTGCAGGTCCATAAATGCATCACTGGTGCGTGTGACATTACAGTACAACGGCCATAATTATAACAGAGGGCATTCTCCCTTAGTGGTTGCGCGTATGCACGCACTTCACAGAGATCTACACTCAGCCCCATCAGCTGGGGCTGTTAACGGCTTCCCACCTCTGGGGCCGTGAGTCGCTTTTGCATGCAACCCATTCATCACGATTTAACTGATGACGCTGGGGGCAGGCATGTAGGGGGGGGGTTAAGTGTCTCGCGGCCTGAGTGGATGCTGAGGCTCTGCACCACCTATCCATGGATGTTCATTGATCACGTTGGATCCATTTCATTCTTGCCTTTTTCAAGACAGTACAAGCAAGGAAGCCCATAAACATTGACATCTATGTTTTTCGCACACAGCTGAAGTTGCTGGCTACATTCACATTATAGTTATTTAGCAGATGCTTTTATCCAAAGGGAAACACAATTGAGAAGGTAGGGTCAGGCAGCCCGTGGAGCAATTGGGGGCCTTGTTCAAGTGATTTCCAATGGTGAAATCACTCTGTTGACCCTGGGATTTGAACTAGCAACCTTCTTCCCAAGCCACAAACTACCCCCTATACTCATCCAGAATGGTTGGAAATGGTCCAGTAAGGCCTTTCTATGGTTTACAGCGCTGCCTTTTCAAGCATCAAATATCTGGCCCATAGTGCTGCCATAGGTCACTCTGGAGAACAGCCCAGCATCACACTAAAAGGAAGGGTAACAGGATCAAGCAGACCGCACAACACTCTGTAAAGTCTGCCTCTCTAAATCCAAGCATTTTCACGAAATAAGCCTCAAAAAGTGGTGAAGCTCCTGAACACCCAGGGGACCGTCGAACACATGGAGTGATACCCTTTTGATAGCTGAAGAGTGTCACTGTCGGTGTGAGAGGGCAATGTGTCCTGCCCCCAATCCCGAAATTAACTACAACCTAAACAAATGAGATCATCTTCACGGGCCTACAAATTTCTCCAATAAATTTTCTTCGGTATTTGCTTAGAAAACAGAAAAGAGTCCTGACTGCAGGCCAAAGTAACAGCAATATTCATAAATAACAGCTGAGAACATCAAAACACTGAGGAGACCGAATCATTTCCACTCAGACTTGGGGTCTTAGAGGAATCTGGCCTTCCAGGAACTGAGATCAACACCCCCCACCCCCCAACGCAGGCATAAAACTTTTGTTTATACAGCAATGACGTCTTATATGAAACACATACACTGCAATTCACCACCCGCCTCAGGATTAGACACATTTGAGAAGATGCCTTATTTGTCATTTGCACGATCACACTGGGAATTGTTTGATTTTATATATATATATATACATATATACACCGATGAGAGTGACACTTGGGGTCCAAGTGTAGGGTTAGCCATTTATCTGGCACCCCTGGAGCCAAGGGCAGCACTGTGATTTCAGTATTGGGGGGACAGTGACAGATACATTAAGTGACAAATCCGGCCTCTCCTATTATCGGGTATGACCTCATATGCATATCTATGTAGCCCTATAGGCTACTTATCTGTTTCAATACTGACTGTATACATATGTTGAGGCGCATACAAATGTAGTCGTCTGCTAAAAGTTTCTTCCCCTCAGCCAGTAGGTTAGATGGGGACCGATTTCTGCTGGCAAGTTTATTTACATATTTAAAAATAATTATTAGGTGGGACAAAAACCAATGTTTTGAATACTTAGTGGGATGTGTCCCACCCACTCCCTATGTATAACGCCTATGATCATGTCATTTTGGGGGATTAAGGGCCTTGATCAAAGGGCCCGTAGCCATGTGACTCTTCCACCAAGAATGGGATTTAAACCAGTGAATTTCCAGTCGGAAACACACAGAGACACACATTGCCTACGAGATTAAGTAGATATAGATAGATAGATAGATAGATAGATAGATAGATGTGCATCTGTAATAGGAGAGCAATGTGCTTGTACAATGGCAAAAAGTATTATTACTAGATATAGATTATTTTAAACCAAGTACATAAGAATCCAAGACTAGACCGATATGTGGAAGACATCACAGGCAAAACCAGCTTAAAACAAATCAATATTTGACCCCTAAATCCCCCACAAGCATTAAAATGTGAACCTGCTCATATATTGCCTTGTGGCAGGTTGTGAGTTCGACCACAGGGCAGCAGGTGAGCAAAAGCATTTTCCTGGAGGAAAAAAAGAAGGTGGGGATTAGGCATTTAAAACGAGGCTGACGAACAAACTAGCTGAAAGAATCAGCTTTAAGACATTCTAACTACAATTTAACTCCAGCGGCGCAGATCTCAGACTCTGCCCCCAACAAACCCCCGCCTCTCAGACTTTACCCAATCAGAAGGATAGTTACCTGAGTTGTTCACAGGCAATGAGCTATTGATCAATTGCCTTAATAGCACAAGAAGTTGGCTAATTCCAGCCTTCGCTATCTACAATCATCCTCTGATCTCAAAACTCCGATCAAGTAGCATTTTGGTGCTTTAATAACATTCTTACTGCTAAACTCAGTCTAGTGAACAGCGGTTTAACTTAAGTGAAACATCGTTCATCCTGAATTTACACTCTCACTGGATGTTAAATATCTCACAGAAACAGGACCTGTTTAATTTAACTTTAGTAAAAAGACACAGATTTTCTGTATGATGTTCCTCTGTAATACAACTCCTTAATATATCTAATGTATGATGTATCTCCTTATATAATTAATATTTATTTGTACATGTGAAATTTTTCATAGAAATTCTTTGAATATAATTTAAGATTTGCAAGAAAGAGGCGTATCTGGATGGGCTGTGTGAAGGCTGTGACGTCTGCAGGATGTGTCACTTGCTCTGTGATGTTTAGCTGCTATGAATAACCCAGCGGCAGTGGGAGCCAGTTCAGCCTCAGAATGACTGTGGTTAAGCAGCTTCCTCGAACCCCAAGCCAGGGCACACGGCCTCAGAGTCGTTTCGGGCGCATTATCTAACCAACTCTTCCGCTCAAAATGTCGGAAGGAAATCAGACACGTGTACATCGAATAAAACCTACATTTTGAAATAATCTTATATGTATCGTGGGTATAATAAGAAAGCCTTAGTCATTCCATCCAGCCTTTCATCCGGCTTGATACAGGGTGGGGAGTCTATCACAGGCAGCACAGGGGCTAAGGCAGGGGGCATCCTGGAAGGAGTGGAAGTCCATCATAGGACACAGTCACATGCATGCAATGAGACTCTGCAGACAGGTTTGAGACGCCAGGTCACCTAACTGGCTGAATTCTGCAGGAAACCTGCACTGCACGCTGGAGAGCATGCAGACTCTGCAGGAAATGTGTATTCCATTAATTGTCAGTGTTGTTTATGTGCCACTTTGTTTCGATTGAACCTCCTGAGCTGAGGCTTTTGATCTCAGTAAGTCAATAATCCTGATATCTGGTTACAGCCTGATCTTGTGTGCACATGTCACAGAGCACAACTTATTACCAATGCGGTAATGGTGCAGACAAGCAAGGGTCAATGTAACTGTAATAACTCATCATATATATGTGATTGGTTATAATTTGTGCAACCTATACACACACACATATGTGTGTGTGTGTGTGTGTGAGAGAGCGCATTTATAGTCCCTGACAGATGAAATGCTCGTACTTGTTGTTTATTGCCTGGCTGATTGTTTGATTGATTGATTGACTGAACCATTTAGTTGATTAAATGCTTAATTGATTCTCCTAGTAGCTGACATTATTGAAAATTGATTGAAAAACTCGTTGGCCATTTACTGATAATATATCACAAAAAAACACAGATGCCGTACCAATATTTCTTTGGACTTACTGGTTGACTTACGGTAATGGTATTAATGTTAACAGGAAGGACTCAGCGGTGTGTAAGACTCAGCAGGTTAGAATGTGATTGGAAAGCCACTGGCTCAAATTCTAGGGCCGGCAGAGTGATGTCACCATGGGGCCCTTGAGCATGGCCCTTAACCCCCAACTGCTCCAGGGACCGGCTGACCCTGCAAGAAAATGTTTCTATGGATTAAAGCATCTGCTAAATGAAAAAAAAATGTGTAATGGTGAATATGAGGTCATTTACTGCAATATACTGACACAAACTGAGCAGACATTGATCATTAGCTCAGGCAGATGGCCTTGGAATAGAAGACCCTAAATTCTGGGATATCTGAAGGTGACTGAAAAGATTGGGAAGACTGCATCATGGTCCATGTCAGATGAAATATGAAAGCAATAAGCCAGAGAATAAATATGGAATCCAGCATGCACACCCTGTAGAGTTAGCCGACAGAGCCTTGACTTCATTAATACTGCAGTTTTTTTATTTTCAAATCATAAGGCCCTTGATTGTTATATGCATATTTGATTTAAAGGTCACTTTAAATGCCATAGAGATTGTGTTTCTTGGTCAGTTCAAAAGCTGACAGAACATTTCAGAAGCACGTCAGCTGATATACACTCATCCATCTTAGCATGACTCTGAAAATTGGACTGTTCGGTACAAACAGAGCTTTGTATGAGCACTTATGCACTACTCTTGAATTTAGTGCACTTTAAGGTTTGATGATAGGAAAAATGGCATTGCTTGTTCCAGGTACCATTTCTGAGCGTGAGGATTTGTCTCCTACTTTCAGATGGGATACAGTGAGTGTCCAGTTGTGTGTGTTATGAAACTCCGATCACCAGCCCTGCATAGAATCATGGAACTCTTCCAGGATGGGCGGCTCCCGCCGGGAATATCACATCGTAAAGGAACCTTACGACTGCATTCAAGAAGACCCTGTGATTCATGAAGGAGATTGTGATCACTGTGAGCCTTGGTGAAGTGCACCATTTCAAAAATAGTGCTCTCAATTCCAAGGGTGCTCACCAGCTGCAACCTGACCACCTTCATAGTATATTCATTGGCTAGAATCGTCTCTTTGGGTAATTTCACTATGCAGACGATAAATACCGACACACGACTCTGCTGCTGCTTATCCTGTATTACAGCAACTGTGGAAAGATCAAGTTTACAGAGAAATCAGGCAATGTCTATCAGATAAACAAAGACGGCTTGCAGTTCAGAAATAGCACAGATTTCCTATTTGTAGCGAGGTACATGACGCAGTTCAGTAATTACTTTCGATAACATTTTAGATAAGCAGCCATAAACTAGACTTTCCTGGCACAATAATAAGCTAACTGATTTTTTAGCAATATTTTTATGGGTATTTTTTAATGATTTGGAAGGCACCTATTTCATTGGGACCAAACAAAACTAGCCATCATAAGCGTTGAAAATCAGGTAAGGAGGCACACTTAGAGTGTTAAAAAAAAGACGTTAAGCTCAATACTACTTCTCTAGCTGCATAAAGGTATGGTTTGGATGAAGGATGCAAGGAATAAAATATTAAGAGCCTTGCAAAAAAAGAGCTTATCCTGTGCTGCCTAGATTCTGAGGTATCCCATGATTGCAGACAAGCAAGAAACTGGAAGTTTGGAACAATATATTCTGCGTCATTGGATGATTACTCTTTTAGGTCTATTCCACAGTGATAAGTGTCCTTGCCTTTCCTTGCTATTGAACGTAAAATTGACTGAATTGAGTCTTAATCCTAAAGTAAACAAGCAGGGAAATGCAATATATCATGTCAAAACAACTGGCTCTGTGAAAATTTGGCAAGGTTATAGTAGGAGCTGATTTAATCAGATTGCACTATTTTTATAATCATGTAAGTACTTGATTCCGCTTACACCCCACCATGCCATTAGGCCAAATTATTATCCATCCATCCATCTTCTGTCCACTTATCCTAGTCATGGTCATGGGGCTAAATAATCATTATTATTTACTTTCCTCCTTTGCCCTTCCAAGGTGTCTGATATAATCCAATATCTCAGCGGGAGCTGCAGCAGATTTCATGAATCGAAATGTCACACAGAATGGTTTAAGCTAAAGAAATGAAAATGAGTAATATTCACCCACATCTCATCTGCAGATGCTCTGCAGTTAGTCACTCAGTCACCTCTTTCCTCCACGAGCCCAAATGAGTCGCGGATTTCATCTTTTGCCTGGAATTTGGCACTGGCTCTTGGAGAATTCTGTTTGACAGGCTGGCTATGAGGGAACATTATGTTCATGGGAGGAGAGGACGCAGGCGGTGGCAGATTTGGGGTCATCTAACGGAATTCATTATGATTGGTGACATCCCCTCCGGCACCAGGATAACGGCAGGGCACTGATCACCACCCTGGCGTTTTCACTAACATGATGGCTCTCTTTATGTCAAAGGTCTTCCTTTAATGGGTCCGTACTTCTGCCTGAAGGTCTCCTTAAATCAGGGAATACACAACATGAACTTTGACCTTTTATCATCTTTTATCCATGTTTTTCTTAAATAGGACTTTAGCTCACTTCATCATAACAGTACATCTCTGACATACCACTTTTGTACATCCATGCTTAAAAAACATCACAAGATCTTTCTGTTCCAATGACAGCGTACCAGCTGCTAAAGTGCTTTACGTAAGTTGCGCAAAAAATATTTTTTAAATTTATTTTAATCTCGGTATCTTTAATGGTCAAAATATTTTAGCTAGCAATCAAAGCCTAGCTTTGATTTCTTAACATGTCAGAAAGGCCTTTCAGTAATGGTCAGAAAATCGTTCGAAATGACGTGACCTTAATGAGACCTAATAACAGTCTAATGCTGTTTCACAAACACCGCCACGCTTATTCAGCCCGTGGGCCTCTGAGGTGCCTGAAATCCACATACAGCTAAACTGCAGCTTCTATTCATTACTTTAAGAGGCACTGAGCTCCTCACCGATGTCATTACTAAATTAACTGCCTGAAACCTGCTATGGCATCTTTGTCACTTTGATAAGGATAGAGATAACGTAGGCTGCAAATGGGAGCCCATTGAACCCGGCCGTGAGACACGCCCGGTGACTTTCTGAGGTTTCTATGGCTTCCATTTCACCATTACGGTTATGTCGTACTGGAAATAAAGAAAACCTTTTAGGACGGATTAAACGGCCAGAAAAATGCCCAGCATTCAGAACCGGTCTCAATGTTGGTAAGATCATCTAATTTTACATCTTAATGAAATATCAATATTAACTGTATAGCCTTGTCTGTGGCTCTGGTTTTGATAAATATAGTCACTGAATCAATTCTTCCCAAAATGGTGTTTGAGCACACCATCTAACCGGCAGAGGACAAATCATACTTTATCGAGAGTACTATCAGTACTGATACTTAATGTACTGTACTGTAATGACAGTACAATGCCACTATCTTGCATTCAGGCCCCAATGATGACACCTAATAGTAATCCCCAGTTACAGAGTTTATGTTCTATTAAATTGTTCCTTAAACTGATATGTCAGGTAAAATTAGACAATGAATTGCAGGACCCCTACTGAATAAATGTATATATGAGTAAGGACACTGCATACCAATACAAACACTGAAAATGAAACCAACTAAATCTCTCAGCCAATCAAAGACTTTTTTTACAGCACCATAAAAAGCATGGCACCATGTCCTGGAACAGCTTTACATTAAGTGCACCATCTGAGGCTGGCAACAAGGGCCAGGCTCTCCGAAGTACTGCAGGCCATATTAAAAACTGCTTTAAACTATTTGCTGACCCATCTGCTGAATGCATCCTGTCTGGAGTCCCAGCTTAAAATGATCTAGCAGAATTTAATTGGCAATCATATAGTGGCTGGTGCATCTCCAGTAGTGGAACACTACAAAACAAAATAAAATACAATAGTCAGACTGCTGTAAAGATCTGAAATATCAAGAGAACAAGCTTAGCAAATTTTAGTAACTGTGGACTTTTTGTTATCAAGTACCTGACCAAGACCAGTAAATCAAGACTTCCAGATATATTAAAATACTTCCATTAAGGGCTAAGGTATACAGAAAACCAGTGTGACCTGTCACTTTCAAGAAGCAGCGCGACTACATAGGGGTTGATGTATCATACTTTTGAAATTATCTGAGGATTTCCACACATAAACATTACACCAAATTTAGGCCCATAATTTTGCCTTTCCTGAACCAGACTGTAGTAAGCTGATTTCACCTAAGTCGATTTGTTCTAACCAGTTCCAGCTTGTTTCGTAGTGTTTAGACCAGTCAAAGTTGGTTTTAAACAACGAATACGTTGATCCAGTTCAATACAGTTGAAAATTTTGAAACCAATTTAACACCAGTTAAATATATATAAATTCCACTACTACGACGATCGTCTTCATTTCTGCTTCCTGGAGACTTAAGACTGAGACCCGAAACTTCTTTTGCTGTGAATTGAAAGGAAAGGCTGCAGAGAAAGACAGAAATAAGACTAAATAAGATATAATGTGACCCTGGGGTAACATTATTTTGTATAATCGCAATGTTCTGGCAAAGCGGCGATTAGCGGAGTCAGCATAAATGTAGCGCAGAAACGCCGATCTCTCGCACCTGGGGGAAACACAGGGTCTTTGTTTGCTTTTGCGCCACCGAGCTGTTAGAGCCATCAACTCCATAAATTGCGAAAGCGAATGCCGGCGTGTTTATTTATGCTGTCGTCCGGAGCCAGAACAGCTTCGGACCGCGGACAGCTGTACGACTCTCAGCCCCCCTCAGAACGCGTAACACTGGCGTTCGCCCGGATTCGATTCGGCAACTGCTTGGCGAGCGACAATTACTCAAACCTCATAAATGCGCAGTACATTTCCCAGAACAGATCGGTGTGCTCATCGTTCCTTATTTAATACATTATTGTTACTGTTTCAGTCATTTCCTTTATTCATCGTACCTTTACAATGATATGTCTACTTTGATGTTTTGTTTGCACCTTTGTTTCGAGCTGTCTTATTCTGTTAGATGTTACATGTTGGCTTTGTGCCGCGAGTAAACATTCCTACGCTACGATGCACAAAACGCAAATAAAGAATGTGGGATCTGCCGCGATCGGGTTCCGGCGCAGTGAGGGCGTAGCCACGATCGAGGATGGTCGCCGCCGGGTCACGCCTACTGTCTTCCTCCCCTAAAAAGGCCATATTGTTTGCATGAATGGAAAATTGAGTGTTTTCGGCTGATGAATGGATACTCTAGAAAATGAGATCGGTATGTAATATCGTTGTCCTTGGAAAAAGGCCATTGTATTGTGTTTTGTGATATTAAATATATATATTTCTTTCAAATGGAAGTGTTTTAGAATGATCCAGTATCACAGTTGCACATTATAATAAGCCCGGTTTCAGATATGCAGCATGAAGTATGACTAATACTGTACCTGAACACAGAGCTGTAAGTAAGAGCAAATCAAAATACTCTCCTCTGTACCCGAATTAACGTTTGGAGAAGTAACGCTTGCCGTTTAAATGGCACGGTTTCTTAGCTCCTATTCTGAATCCAAAGTTTAAATGGACACATTAATTAAGCTTCATTTTTAAAGAATGATGGGTTTTTCCTAGTTCCCTCTATCTATCTTTCCTATTTTGTTGCTGCCTTTTAAACAAGATATCAATTAATTAAAAGGGGTTAATTTTTAAAAATTTTGCAACGGGCATAGTTTGAATGGTATTTTCATTACCCAAATGCTGTCTGTGTAACTTTACTGTAAATGGGAGTTGCAGGTAAGCTTCAGGTCACATGGGGAACTTTAGGCTCTTCAATTTTTTTTTTCCTTTTTCATAATAGGAATCTGTCCTGTAAACTGATATCCCTGTCCAGTCATGACCTCACCCATAAAGCATGTGTTTTCAGCCAGGGCCTGGTTTTCAACGAGGCACAGCGCTCCGAAGTAACCGAGCCTAATTATGATCGGCCTCCGAGGACATCAACTAAGGGGGGGGGGGGGCGAATAGATAAGCCACCTTCTAAGAGCAAAGAGTAAATATTTATACGCGTATATCCGATAGTACTGTTGAGAATCTTTCGCTTACTCGTTTCTGCGTGGTTTTTGTTTTTCTGGACCACCTCCCCTTTTCCGTTTAGATCTGTTTCCCATTTAAATGCTATCCCAAAAGATTTGTGGTGGGGTATTTTTCCCGAAGCACCTTAATTCAGAACAAATTTGTCACTCAGCTTAAGCAACGTTTAACTTTATTTACAGTAAGACCTCACGTCTGACCATAAGCAGTGACAGGCCTGTTTGCTTAAGGTTTTGGCAAAAATCTAGGCGTTTGTTATTGCGATGGCTAGATAATTTGTTTCTAAGGTTTCCCTGCAGACCTCCCTTCAATTTCATCATCATACATCATTTCATTATCATTTTATGGCCATAAATAACGGTGACCAGTGGCCCTTGTCTTTGTAAATAAGTATAATCCTTCGCAGTTTATATCGCAATACAACGTTGAAAGAATAAATGCTAATGAATTTTGCGATTAACACGTTGAGAGTATGCTAACACCTGGGTAAAAGTTAATGAGACCATGCTAGATCTTTTTAACTCCTTTGTTTTCGCCGATTTTATCATATAATCCTTGCAATTTAATTGACGGGTAATTATTTTCATTTTCATCGGCTCCCCGGTGGGCTTGGTGGATAGACTTAGCGTTACTATATGCAAACAGCCACACGATTTTTCGCCACTTGATCGGGATGAACACATTCTAGCTGTGACTGCTCACCGTCATCGCAGGCATGCTGTGAGAGAAGCTGGTAAGGAGCGCCGAACAGCTTGAAGAACATATGTTCCTACGACTCCCACGAGAGTGAGGTGCCCCGAGCTTCCCTGAAGGCTACCCAGCTCCAGGATATGAAAGGATGCAGGCAGACGGTGTGGTGACCCCCCCCCCCCCGCCACCCTCTGTCTCTTCCATTGTTGCGTCCATTAGCCGGTGATTCTTATGGCTTGTTGTAAACATTGATTTATATACTGTGAGCACTACTGAGTGGGGTGGGGTGTAGCTTCAGCGGCGTTTCACATCTGCTGCATCCCTTTTCAATTAGATTAGCTAAACTGCGCACTTCTGCGAGGCTAGTTTCGTGGGTTCATGGAATGCTATAGCAGCACAGAGCGCAAATGAACCTGACTACTTCATAAATTAAAGGTCCATCCCCATAATGAGATTGTAGCCAATGCAGGCAAACCGCCGACGAACAATGACACAGTGCTGACTCCTAAAGGTACCACCTGGCATTTCGTCCAAGGATAAAAAGATATGTTTATTTAGAATTTTATAGATATTTAATAGATGTACCTAAAAATAATAACAACAATAAAAAACGGACGTGAATTCGCACGTATCTGAACACAAAGTTAACACTGAAAGGTAACAGTGGTAACAGCTTAAAACATACAAGCGTTTTGTAAAGTTTATTCGTAACTTTTCACATAAAGGAATGTGGCGAAATCTGTCCTTTCACCTGAATAATTCCTTTGCAGATGTTTCCTGTCAGCTACAGTGAGAAAGGGCCTCTGGCTGTGCGCCACTTGCTTTCGAGGACTTGGCCCGTTGTGCAAAGGCCATTTTTCTGCTTGGAGGTTTCCATTAAACGTACTCCATTCGCGCCCCGAACCGATCGTAGCATGTATATAAGACCGAGATGGATTTGTATTTCATTACAGAAAGTTATTTTAAAGTTTATTAATATGGAGGTGATTCGCCCATTGAAGATTAAATCCTTCCTCTCATACAAGATGAATGTATTTGGGTAGAAAAAAATATTGTCTCTATAAATAAAGGTATTTGTTACCTCTACTGATATGCTAGTAGAGGTAATGGAACATAAAACAGTTTACATTGTGTACACATTCGGGTTAGAAAGCAACACGAAATTTCAATATTTATGTTTTAGTGACATCTGGTGGGCGAGATGAAGCGGTGAAAAATCGCAGGATTAAACATTAACCGGGGTTTGTTCAGAAACCATATAGTAAATATTTTAAAAATCAATAAAATTGCATTATTTGTAGTTGTGAGCAAGCCTAATTTAGACAATTCTGAAAAATATAAATACTGAACAAATATTTTACAAAACTGATTTGTAACCATAATGTGTGAAAAAACATGACTTCTGCAATTACGCACGGCAGTGACTCAGTAACTGGTACTTCAGATCAATGCTATGAGTTATACTGGGATTATCTTAAAATACCGACCACCGCAGAATTTGATCCATTTCATTACTACAAGTCTTTAAATGATGCAGTTGTTAAGTATTTTACTTCTTTTCTTGAAGTCGACAATAAAAACTTTATTTCTTGACTCTTAAGGGGCTCGTCTAGGATGTGACCTTTATCGGGGGGATCAATTCAGACAAAGATTTACACCCCTTTTGATTATGAACCCGTACCTGGAAGCAATTCATGCTGAATAGAGTCACTGTAATGCAAAATTAGCAACACGCTTGTTGGTAAAATAAAAAAGGCAAATGTAAGCAAAGACAGTTGCGAACGTACAGCACCTTTTTCTCTTCAAGGACAGGCACCTAATATCTGCTGATACTCAGTAATAAGGGGGGTACCGGCACCAGGTACCGAATAACAAGGGGGTTAGGCCTGTGTTTCCCCACTTTAAGTACTGATTTGGAACAAACGTGTTTAGTTCTTAGCAATAAGACTTCTACACTGCCGTGAACGTCATATTCATCCTACGGGTTTTAAGCTAACCTATCGCATATACACAGTTCTAAATGCGCCTTTTTACATTCTTTTACTCTTCGTATTTTTCTCAGATGCACATGACCAGTAGCGTTAAAACTAATAAACGCAGACTGTGCAACAAATTGTATATGACTTTTACACAATTTGGGGAAGAATGAAATAACCAACAAAAATAATAGGGCTCCTGCACCGAACGCTGCCTGGACCCCGGAAAATAAACCTTTTCATGACATTGGCGTAGCGCCCAGGCTCCGGAGCGTGGGGGATGAAAGCGTGCTTTAGTAACTGCGTTTCTCAGTAACTCCTCTCGTAAACCTTTGCTTTGTCTGATATAAGCTTAAAAGCCAGATCCCCTGATGTCAGAGCCCTCGGATTCTGGCAAGTGTCCCCACATTTCAAGACCAGCGGGAATCATTTCTGGGAGACTCCTGGACATTCCAGGATTCCCGGAGCAGTCAGCGTCTGCAGCGTGTTAGTCTCTGGTTTCAGCATTACTGGCACTGACGTCTCACCAAAACTGAGAAGAGGACTGTATATGCATCTGGTGGATGTGTAGAGGTTTCAGAGCTCTTACCAGTTACTGAAGCTTACGTGTGGGGTAGCAAATAACAAACCAAAAATGAAGTACTCACTCCTGGGCAAAAAAAAAAAAACCCAAATTGCACATTAACAGTAACAGTGACACCGGCCAAGGGTGCAGCCATACATTAGGCAGGTGAACAGTTACTTGATATGTTGCAAGCAAGAGAAGGGTAAGAATAAGTGACTGACATGTTCCAAATTGTGAGTTGGATGACTGGGTCACATCTCCAAAATGGCAGGTCTTCTGGGATGATCCCAGTATGCAGTGGCATAAAAAAAAATCATGCATGTAGACTCATTTGGCACCTGTGTGGTGGAATGAACCTCTAGATATCTGAAGATCCACAGTAACTTGACAGTTCAGACATCTGAAAGCAGTAATGTCTTTAGAAACTTTGTTGAGCCCAGGCTGTACTGAACCAGTATTACAATTAAGTCACTGATGGAGACTTCCAAGCACTTATGCCAAGTTACTCTGGCCCAGGGAACCAGCCAAATACCTTAAAATGTACTTGCACAGCAAATATACATCCCACCCCCCAGAATGTCAAGAATGCACCAAGCCATGCCAAGACACCAACTAGCTCTAAGCATCACTATAAAGCAAGTGATTGACCTTTGGGTGCATGCCTCCTATGGCATTTGGCCCCATATCTAATTTTGGCAATCATTACATAAGTATATAAAGCAAATTCATACAGGCATGAAACTAGCATCCTTAGACAGCCAAACAGTTACCACATTTCAAGCCTGCACTTGAAAGTTCAAATTTATTGCATAGTACACAAATTAGTCATATACAAAAAGGCATAAAACAAGCACATAAAAACCCAGGTCTAAAATGTCACTGGTGCCACCTCATAAACATTGCTTAACTGTCAGAAAAGGACATTCCTATAGGACACGACAAATGGGAAGTTAACCCACTGAAACAGATGCTGCCATTGGGAATAGTCAGTCACTAAAAGTGGCCCCTTCATGTAAGTGACCCAAATCCCCACCCCAAAAGTTAGAGGACTAACCAAATCTGGCTCCCTCCCAGATGAAAGGTTTGGGTAAGAATTTCAATGTCAATCAACTTCTCAACTGTCAGACACAGGCTGCTTTGACCAGAACAGCCATCAATATCAGCACAAGGCAGCAGTGTTTGAAATGGCATAATTGAAACTCAGCCCTTATGAGTCACAGTATAGGATAAAATTGTTAGTACTTTATTAAAATAGTAAAAACAGCATTATGTACAGATAGCACATTGTGCTCAAACCATTAAGAGTCATTTGGCAAAGTCCTTGATGACTGAAGACTTCAGCTGAGGAATCATACTGATCTTCATCTGCTTCTGACTGGCATACTTGTTTTTAACCGCCTGTGTGTGAAGTAGGAAGGTCAGCCAGCTACTTTAAATCAGTAACAGATCCTTCACTACATTACAAGCATCCCACTCACCATGTGCTTAGTTTGTCCCTCGTTCACCCTCACCACGTTCTTAGCGATATGCCGCATCACAGGCGCCAGACAGTCTTCTGAATAACCCATGTAGTGCTGCAGGGTGGGTGTCTGCAACAGAAGGAACAGGTCCAGCCTTCGTCTTTTGGAGAAGCCCCATGCCAATGGTTCAAACCACAACTTACCCATTCACCACAGTTGAAGACCTTTAGCATCAGAGCAAAGGCACCAGAAGCAACCTGGGAGGGCGCAAAGTGAACCATTTCGTAGTCAACCATGGTGAGCTCCACAAAATACTTTGCCAGGGTGTGATGCTCAGCTGTCACCTGCAGGGGGGGGAAGCTTTAGTCACCAAGATACTATGGAAGTGCCAAGACAACAGGACTATAGCAACAAACCAAAAATTGAAGTTAGGCCAAAAGCAGGCATTAACTGATCAGTGTCAGCTACCATAGCCAGATTCATTCTGAATTCTTATGCACCCAGTTGCCCAGATTGTAATATTCTGAAACAATAAGGCCAGTGATAAGTCATGTTAAATGTGAAACCAGGGTTTCAGATGACAGGTATACACATCTAGACCAGCTTCAGTTCTAAATGAATGTTTACCAATGCACACAATTCAGGAAGATTAGGCACATGCTAAAGTTCTTAAACTTAGGACAAATACCTAATTCATACAGATCACTCAGGCTAATGCCTCATTTACAAGCACTAAACTTCTTAGCAAAATTGAGGGCACAAGCATCTACAGTATCAAAAAGCTGCCATCCAGAGTGTTTACACTGGTCATCTAAAGCCTTGGTGATTGCATGTGCACCATACAATTGCAATGTGATATTGCAGGAGGCCTTGCTTGACACTACAAACTATCAAGGTGCCCATCAGGAGTGCTGGAGGCAGGAGGACAACCACTGCAGGTTGCATTACAGCAGGGGATTAATGATGTGACCATGGAGGCCCCCCCCCCCCCAGCTTCAATGACCATACCAAGTACTGTAGGCAAGCTACACCAAGCATGTTCAGACCAGATCAGGGGCTGAGAAGTAGCTGGGAACATCTCAGGATAGTGGCACATTACCTCCCCGATCTTGGAGGCCCGTCGCAGGAACTGGAGAGGCAGAGGTCTGCCAAAGCTGAACTTGAGCACCCTGAGGATCTTCATCTCCATGTCTCTGATCTGAGCAGTGGTGTATGCACGATCAGTGACAAAGGCGAAGTCCGCAATCTCAGGTGGATACATCTCCTCGTACTTTGAGGCAATGAACATTGCAGTCACGCCAACGAGCTGCAGCTGCTTCTTTGGCACAGGGTGATCCTGGAGAGTAGTCAGTTAGATGAGATTATAAATTCATGTCTGGGGACAATAGCTTTTAAACAACCATCAAATTAACTGGTAAATATTGTTCTGAGAATGAGAACTTTGCATGTTGGAATGGCATGTAGATTCATATTTTAAGTTAGCATAAAAGCAACTTTGACTTAAAATGATTCCAGCAAGGAAACCAAAACAAACCCTGCAGCTGATGGGTCCCATTAGGGGTCTAAGCCACTTCTGTAAATGGGCAATTTGCTTAAAGCTCAGCAGCAGAATCATTTGCAGGAATACATGCCATCTCCTTGCAGTAAAGGACTGACAAATTCTACAATCACACATCCCTATTGAAAATGCATCACAGCTGCAGACTCATTTGGCACAAATGAAAGGAATTTGAATACCAATACAGCTCAATTTTCCACTGGAAAGTAACACACACACACACACACACTTGAGGTATTCCACCAGGATGCCACTTACCTGGAGGAAGCGGTCAATAATTGCCACTGTCAAGTACATGGTCTCCTGGAGAAGCCTGAACTTAATCTGGACCTGAACCAGCCAGTCAATGAGGATGGCACGCATGTTCCCAGTAATCTCCTGCCCCTCCAGATATTTGGGTCTGACACCTTGGTCAACCTTGGAAGCAGACAGTGGCCATGTTACACTTGAGTGGGAAGAGCAGAGGTCAGAAGCAATCCCCTTCATGAAGTACACCAACCTCAAGTTCACGGAGATAACTGTAAATGTCCTTCACATATTCACTACAGAGCATGGGATTGTCATAGTCATCTGCGTCGACATCCTTGATGTTCAATAAGACATCCGAAAATGCTTGGCAGAGGTCATCTGGAGCACAGCCAGAGGTTTCCATGGGTGTGGGGGATTGGGGCTCAGGAACAGCCTAGCAGGAACATGCAGCAGTTACCCAGCTAGCATAGCCCACAGAAGAAAGTCAAGATCGGTTGGAAAGTAGCACCTTTTGCAAGAGACTCGCTTTAATGATCTAAAGCCAAGCACTGGGCTAGGATAGGTGGAGGGAGAAACTGCAGACAAGCCAAGAAAGCAAGTCTTCGGGGCTACCAGGACAGCTCACCTCCACTGGCTTTGCCACTTGGACCACATTCTTTTTGCTGGGTTGCTCATCGGTAAGCTTCTCGGACTTGCTCGGCTTCCTCGGAGCTACCTTGCCCTCGAGCTTAACGTCCTACACAGGAAAGCACGCCAATGAAACAGTAGTCATTTAAAAAGATAAGAGTTCGTCATTATCCTTTACCGTTAATAAAAATAAACACGCGAAATTTTACCTTCTTCAATGGCTGCCGGGTTGCAGCAGTCTTATTTCCGATATCCCCGAGAGCCGCCCTAGGCCTCAGGGCTTGTTTCCCAGCGATTGCTGGTTTTCCAGAAGCCGCATCTCTGTTCACAGCCAGCTGAGAACTCTGCATTACATGCATACAGCATTTACAAACTGGCCCCTTCCCTCACAAAAGCGTTAGAAAAAAAAAATATAGTTAACCGCGCATTAAATTCAGCTGCAAAACGAGGAAGCGTACAAAACGGGGGCAGCAGGAAAAACACCCCCATGCATAACCTTAGCTTTCACAAAAAGAACTTAAAGGTAAGGGGAGGCGGAAATTAATTGCTAACAAGCAGAAAACACAAAGGCGGAAACCCACTCACCCGGGTTACACGAAAAGCCATGTCAAACTAGCGCCACTGCAAATACAAGACTCAATGGTTGCGTCTCTCCCACAGCATATAACGCAGACTACACATTTTTGGTTTAAATCGTCGCTCGTTCGAATCTGATTGGCAGCTTTGAGTGTCCAAAGTGATTCTATTGGACGAAATTCGTTAGCGAATGCGTTTCTAAGGTAACGGCTATCACGTGACCCATGGTTTGTAAAGTTATCTGGTGGTCTAATATTCGCGGATTCGCTGATGAATAACATTCAGCACAGTACTGTTCCTTTCGTGAGTTAGATTATCCGTAATAATCATAGCAACGCGTATTATGTGTTTAATATTGATAAATATAATTAGCTATTTTTACACTTATCACAAGTTTCCCGGCTGCGTTGGCACTGTAGTGTAATGTACCTCGTTTTTGTGTGTGAATTCAAAAAATAGCTTGCTTGTCCCGTATTTTCAGCCGTGGCCACGTGAGTTACTTAAGCTGCATACTGGTCGGAAAAGTATTCCATATCTTGAGGAGTGCAATTTTGGCTCTTAAATGGAACACAGTATTTGAGGATCTGTGACCTAAATGTTTCCGGCACCAGACTTACGAGCGCAACCTGTTTCATTAGTAAAATAATGTCCCTAAATTCCCAGTAAATTAATACATTCAATCACAGTTACCATTCTTAAATTTAGATGGATCTATGAAAAATAAAGGAACTACAATCATAATCAGTGTCACAATGGGGCACTGGTCCAGAAACCACAACAGCTTTGGTTTGGAGTTTTGTTCGACAGATTCGTCATCAACGCTCCCTGAAAAATCCAAACATCTGTTTGGTTTTGTTGATGGTGGTGGAAGGAGTTCTCTCGGGCTATGGCACAGATTATCCAGTAAGCATTCTATTGAGTTTCCTGTAATACGTGGCAGGACATTCAAAGGCAAACCAGCAGACACCGGGACAGGTTCTGTCCCACACCAGTGTCCCTAACCAACAATAACTGGTCTGCTAACAATAGCCACATTTACTATTTACATTTGCTATCAATCACTTACTGCACTGTTTATTCCATCCCATGATGCTTGACTGTAGGAAGCCTAATGCTAAATGCATGTGTTCAATTTCAAGTGTATGTTTTGTCTTGAAATTGTCTTACATGTCATAAATTATAGCAGGACATAACCACCAAGACAAAGTCCTTATATGTTTAATATACCTGGTAAATAAAAATCTTTCTGATACTGAGAGATGGGCTTGCCATAGGACGGGGTGCACGTCTGTATAGGTATCATGGTCTTTAGTGTTTCTAATGCTGTTCACACTTGCCTCTCATTTTACTATATAAACAGACAGAGAGTGACAGGGACTCCTGGAAAGGTGTAGGGCAGAACTGGAGTTCGCACAACAGTTTTTAAACAAATATATTTAATGCATGTTGAATTGAAGGCCAAATGACATTTGACATTAAAACCCATCGCTGTGGATTCCTATTACGGCTTAACGCAAAACAAGTGACAACAAAATGAAAAGTCCATAATACACTGAAAATCGACAGAGACATGTGCAAAAAATACTAAGAATAAAAGGGAAAAAATCCATATTACAATTTGGTAAGTATTGTGGTTTATTTGCTGCCACGGTGAGGTCTTCACATGATGCAGGTCCCATCTTTGAGGAGGTTCATGGCCTCCATTTGCTGCGTCATGGCGAGGACCTCATGGAAGCCTGTGCTTAGGCCAGACATGTGCTGGAAATAGGCCTCCTTCTCCACCTGGATGGAGAGGTTGTTCACCCCTGCGTCTTTGAGCACAGCTGTCACCTGGTAGCCATGAAGAGAAAACAAGTGTGAAAAAGTGATGCTCAAAGTCTACACAAAAACGTAATTCTTACTGAGGGCACATCACTTTCAATTGCCAATCTGTCGTGTTTTTTGAGGGAAAAAGGACAACACGCACCTGCTGGATGATCCTCTGCTCTACAATATCTGACATCAGCTGTAAGTGGATGGTTCCAGCTACGACCCCTGCTGAATGTCTCCAGAAATGGGGGTCACGGTAGGACAGGACACCCTCAATTTTCTGGATCTGAAAACCAGTCCGTGGAGAGAGACAGTAGATTAGCTGGTTATGGGTGTGTGCTGTCTGATTTTGACAAGTCCCCTGTGAAAATGAGGCAGGTCGACAGACCTTCTCCAGCGCGTGATTAAGGTCCTTCTCGTGCTCGGGAGGGATCCTGAGGAGGAGAACCTCGCAGGCGTCTTTCAGCAGAGGGATGACGCTGAGGAAGATGAGCACGGCGATGAAGAGCGAGCAGATGGGGTCCGCAATGAGCCACCCGAACTGTCGGATGAGGATGGTGGAGATGATCACCCCCACGCTGCCGAGAGTGTCAGCCAGGATGTGCAGAAAGACCCCTGAGACGGGATGCATCATGGGAGAAGTCTACCCTTAGCCTCAGAATGTTCTCCATTTACACACACTGTGAATAGTACATGCAGGGTGACGGTAAAAGTGTGGTATTGTTACATCCGATCTTCAGACATTTCATGTCTATAATAATATTAAAAATGTGTAACTGGGCCAAAATTATCTAAATTTTAATGGTGATTTGGCAGCTTAAACACTTAATTTACTGGCCATTTATTGCGCCACATGTGGGCTTCGCTGCCAAGCTCGCTCTCACCTATACGTGTCTGTGTGTCATGTACATCAAGATTAAGTGGACACTCTTCTAGTGCTTAGGGTGCCCCCTACCTCTCATATTGGCATTCATTCTGCCTCCTCCCGCACCATGGCTGTGTCCATGAGTGTGGACGTGGCCATGTCCGCCATGGGAGTGGCCGTGCCCCCCGTGGCCATGCTCTGCGTGTCCATGGTGGGAGTGACCGTGCTCATGTGCAGAGCAGCCCCCTCTAGAGGCACCGTGCGAGTGTGCGTGACTGAAGGCACAGATGCCCACCAGGTTCACAATGAGGCCTCCGATCGAGACGGGCTGCAGGTGGCAGAGGGAGACGTTTACGGGGAGAAGAAGCAGCTTCAGGAAGCAAGTTCGGAAAAATCACAATGATGCGCAAGCCCGAGCCATAATACTCACAGTTAACATGTCTGTGTTGATGTTGGGAGGGTTAATCAATCTTGTAATGGATTCCATGAAGACAAAGAAAGCTATGACCATGAGGAAGAGTCCGTTGATGAATCCAGAGAGGATTTCAACCCGGCCATACCTATCAGGGGAGAAAAAAAAAACAACCACTAGCATGAGATGAGAAAACAGGAAACCAAAAACAAGCTTTGCTGGACAAAGACTGAAGATTCATCAGATCTTATTTAGCGGCATGCCACCATCTTTCACAATCGATTATCTAATACAGGGTTACAGGACAGGGAATGAGGTAGGGGACACTCCAGATGGCATGCCAGTCCGCCACAGGGAGACATGCTCACACACCATGGGCAAATCAGAGATGGCGGTTCAGCTAACCAAACGGCAACCTACCCAAAGGAGTAGATGCGTGTTGCCTTCCACCTGGTCATTAGGGCGGCCAGCAGCCCCAGCACTAGGGCAGAGCAGTCGAAAAGCATGTGGAAGCCATCTGATATCAGGCCCAGGCTGTTGGTCCACACGCCGTAGAAGAGCTCGACGAAGGTGAAGGCCTGAGTGTGCAGGGGATTAAGGTGAGTGGTGACAGGCTTCTCAGGAAATTTTTATTATAATTTTTTTTAAACTCCATTAATCCCCATGGGGAAATTCTCCTTCACCTCCTCCAACCTTGCTCACCATGAGAGCAAGCTTGGCCGTGAAAGGGGAGCTACAAGAGCAGCGCCCAGGGAGCTGGGGGTTAAGAGCCTTGCTCAAGGACCCACAGACGTGCCAAGGCTGGGCTTGAACCAACAATCTTCTGATCACAAGCACAGAGCTTAACCCACTGAGCCACACTCTGCCCCCCAAGCATATCAGTATCGGCTCATGCTTGTAAAAATCGAGACATCGGCATTAGTCCGATGCATCAGTCTTGGTAGATATCGCCAGCTGATTTTTAGGCTTTAGCCAATTTCCAAAATTAGCAGCACTAGCGCTACAGACATAACTTGGAGGTGACCGCACTGGACAATCGTTCATTTTTCGTAGTGGAGGAGGAGGGATTTTGTTGCTCGTTTGGCACCGACATCTCACTGCCTGCATTTTATGATGCGGTTTTTACACACATTCATTTAATTCAATTTAAAAAAAACTTTATTTGTCCCAGAGGAGCAAACAGCATTTAATAGCACCAGCATGCCTGCAGATTCGTGGACCGCAGAGGTCACCTGGTTATCACATTGTTTATATTAGACAATCACTTATTGGTACTGGCCACACTTTCCACATTGGTGCATCACTACAAACAGGCACTAACCACAGGCATTAAACATTATGGCAGTATTCTCATCAAAACACAGATATATGCAACTGACGCCATGGAGTCCAAGCAGTTTGCCCAGCCCGGAAATCTGCATACTGTATATTATCCAAGCAGACAGAAATTACTCCATAGCAACTCATCAACGTGTCAGAGCCCTGCAGGAAGCACATTTCGGCACCTCAAACACCGGGCGATGCACTATTCGTTAAAAACAGCAATTAGGACCTGCTAAGACGGTTAGCAGAAAAAAATGGCTGGATTTCATCCATCCAGTGAGGACCGGGTTTGGGGACCATCAACCTAAGGTCATTTAAATAAACAAATGTGCTGCTCTTGAATAGACCAAGAATTTCCTGACACAGTCAATTCATGTTGTTGCAAACCCGGAAAATGTGGAGCCAGCTGCTGTGACTTCTAAGGAGCAACAGCAGCCGAGATCCTCTGAAGATGTCGACACTCAGAAACCCCATGAGACAAGGCACCCTCACCAGGTTGAGGCAGAGGAAGTAGAAGATCTGCCGTGAGTCGTACTCCTCGAGGATCTGCTTGAGGCAGTCCTTGAAGAAGCGAGGCAGTGACTGCGACGTCTGCTGAAGGGCGTCCCCCATGAAGTTGTACAGAGGCGTCCCTTCAGGGGAATAACCCACCAGCGTCCCCTTTTGGCCCTTCTTGGACGGCGAAGACAAAATATTGTCAGCTGTGAAAACAGATGTCAGTCAAGATGCTGGCTTTGACCCACAGATACAGGAATGAGACAATGGCTAACTATTGGTCAAGGGAACACAACTGTGTCATTATTCTATGTAAGACTCTATGACTCGATGCCGGTATCTTATATTTTGTTTAGCAGACGCTGTTATCCAAAGCAATGTACTTTTGTTTTGAGACAGCAGGGTTAGACTGGGGGTTAATGCCCTTGCCCTAGGGCCCAAAATCACTCTTCCAACATGGGATTTGAACAGTGACCTTCCGATTACAGACAGTGTCATAACTAAGTGAGCCACACACTAGCTTGTCCGGCACCCAAGCACAAATGTTCCCAGACGACGCTCCCATGACACCATCACCGACCGCCTGCCGACCGACCCTCGGGCTGAGGCAGAGTCACTCACAGAGGATGAAGAAGATGGCGCTGACGAGAACGCCCCCCGAGAGCACGTGCTCAGTGTCGTCCTGCCGCGTCTTGGCTCGCAGCTGCCCCGTCAGCGGGTGCGCCCAGAAGTTGGCTAGCAGCAGGCCGCCGGCGAAGAGGAAGACGGAGCCGTAGCGGGCGCACCGGGGGGCCTCCATCTTGGCGACACACATGGACTCCACGTAGAAGTCGAGGATCATCACTGAGAAGACGACCATCCCCAGCGGCAGGATGAGCGTCGACCACGATTCCACCTTACTCTGAGTGGCGGGCACAAAATGGGTTTGTCAGCAACACCAACGCCCTGCATATCAACAGCAAGCCACAACAGGCAACCCTGGCTTTCATTACTAGAGCAGACCTCAAAGTCTAAGTATCTGTTACTGTCGACTTATATATATAGATATATGATGCATATGGTCATAGTGCAAATGATAAGGAAGAGTATCAATAATGAGGCATATAAACAATACAAACATTATAGCCTGGGATTCATCTGCGAAATTCTACTGAATACAAACAGTAAAATCAATATTATTTTTGTTGAATTTTAGTGTTCTGTCCCAGGGTTTTCAATACCCAAACATTTAATTCACCAGAAAATGGTGACCTGAACTCGCTCTACTCTTCTGATAGAGGCCAACGTCAGCCAGTGTTGCCGTGGAGAAACGGTGACACCACGCCATCCCTTCTCACATGGGACCGCGTCACGCACCTCTGTAGTGGCAGAAAGGACTAGGACCCAGGGCAAGAGCCCAGCAGCAGAGACCAGGCTGGACAGCGCGTAGAGACGTTTGGCCCCGCCCATCTCCACGGAGAGCTTCCTGGAAGCTGTGTGGAAGGCCACCTTCAAGCAGAGGGCTACCACCAGCAAGACCACACCGCCCTAAAGGGGAAAGCAGGAGGGCAGCGTTTTCCCACGGGATCAATACAGTTCATCTTATTGGAGATCTGGTATTTAATCATAATTCCTACAGCAAAAAGCAGACTGCCCTGCTGGCCCAAGGCAGACGGAGGCCCAGGCCACAGCTCACCTTATGATCGGCCACACCAAGGAAGGCAATGGCAGTGTACAGAGCGTGCGTGAGCGCGCTATCGTGGTGTCCCTCCGCTGATGGGCGGAGCCGTTAAGGTAAGCGTCACACAGGCACGTATGCCACACGCATATATGTGGGAGGGTCACAGCCATAATCCCCAGTACAGGAAACATCTCGGCCAGGTCTCGCTCCATGGAAACCCCAACAATGTCGTCACAGGTAACCCCCGCAGGCTAATTTCAGAGCTCGGCCCCTATCGTTCCCCGTACGTTTGCTTTCCTAAGAGGATATTCCAGCATTTGCTCTAAATTCAAGCCCAACCCTCTGCTCAAGAAGCCTGAAAGTAACTCAAGCCAAACCCCTCCTTTTACAGCAAACGGCGTGCTGGAGAGGAGGAGCCGCAGCAGGTCGGGGACCTGGGGGAGACTGAGTGAAAGGATACGGTGCTCTGCCATCTTGGCCATGAGGTCGTCGTTATCGAAAAGCAGCAGACAGATGACGGCTATGATGAAGAAGGCCGCTCCCCTGGTCTAGAGGGGCCACCCATGGCATAAACACAGTAATGAATAATGCAACCGGGACCAGCCAAGCAGACATATGCTTCACTGCAATTATACTTCAATTATGAAAAGAAAGCAAGTTCCCCCACGTTAACCAGATATGGGCGGAGTGACTGCAGCCAGGTTCTCATGCCAGAGGTGGCTGGCTGTGTGGTGGTGTGTGGCAGCACGCTGTATAAGCACATGCCTCCTTACCGCACTACCTAACTGGGGGGATACTGGGGAAGTAGGCTGCAGGTGTGCACTACCATAGGGAAAAAATACCCAACATAAAAATGCTCATTCCTATTCTATGCCTTAAATTCTCTCCATTTTATCCCTATAAGCACAAAACGTACTTATAATAAAATGGTAATTTCGCAACTAGGTGTAGGTAAATGGTAGGCAAATGCTGTCATAATTATATGTAAGGTATAGGCCACCTTGGAGGGTCCCCCGCCGGAGCTGGTGAAGAGGACGCCGAGGAGGGCGACTACAACGATGTCGCTGTGCTCGAACAGCAGCATGGTCCTGTGCGGGAAGGAAGGGCCGAGCCAGAGCGGAGCGTTAGCGTGTACAGAGGCAGACAGAGGCACGCCGCCTGGTTTAACCACACACACCACCTTCAGCGAAGCTCATCAGCAGCCCGAAGGCCCCTGCTTCGGAACTGCACACCATCTTTACGTTTTGTAAGCAGTAAAATTATTGTAGATTCTGGAGTTTAAAAAGTTCAGTGCTACTTTCTGCCGTAATTCAGTTGGATGAAAGATTTCTGCATCAGTCATAGAAAACCACAAAGCAAAACGAGGCTCTGCTGCTAATTGAAAAATTATACAAAGAAGAGATTTACAAAAGCTGAAGTGGCTGCAGGGAGAGGCGCGTGTGACACGTTACCTTAGGGGTCCACATAGTGTGAGGCCGAAGAAGCTCAGCAGCGAAATAATACAGCTGCAGACAGCGTGCTTTAGGATTTTAATCCACTGAGAAGAAAAGGCAGAACAGAGATGGGGAGGATGACAAGGCGGCTCCCACGAGCCACACAGCAAGGCTACAGAGAATGTGCAATGACAAGCTAAAACGCCAAACCGCTCGAGGAACGAGACGCTCTTACCTGGCGTTTTGAAACTACCTTTCCAGAGGAAAAGGGCTTTTGGAAGAAAAGCAGCGAAACCGCACACCTAGAGACATTCAATTTGGCTTTAGACAGACATGAAATCAGAGATTAACAACATGTTCCTGTCTAGGTAAAATCAAGACACTCACCCTAGTTTGAGGATGAAGATGAACTGCACGATGTGGACGACCTTAAGGATGTCGTACGATTCAAAAACTCCCAGAGCCTTTAACAGTTTGGTGATGCACAGTAATACTATGTACCTTGTTAGTCTGGGGGGGGGGGGTAAAGTGAATGTACCAAAGTACTTTTAAAATAAATAGAGTAGAATAAGAAACCATAACCCTTTTCATTAAGCAGTACAAAACTCTTCTATTGTGAACTGTCAAAATTATTTTACAGTTCCAGTTAGGCAGTTGAGGATGATATCCAAAGTATAAGCATTTCTTTCATTAAACCTGACATTTAGTTACAGCTGTCAGATACCGCTTATTAACAAACACATGTGTAGCTGTACAGCCCATCAGCTCTTTGAATTGCTTACCTGGCATTTGGTACTTCGACCGGTCCCAGCTTCCCACTGGAAATGACATTACTACTGTACTTTTCATCCATGTCGCTCAGTTGTTATACATTTGTCCAGAAGACAACTGTCACTCCTTCAGTCCGCATCACCGAGATGAACAAAAAACGTGTTCACCACATAGTATGCCTTCCTTCAACTCTGCAAAAAGTCGAGCTTTAAGCTACTTGCAGTATTCCTGTTTTAACAACGTAAATAAAGTGGTCCCGGTTTAATTAGAGCACCAATACGTGTCGTTGCCTCTTGTTTCCTTATAGAAAGCAGTTGGACGGTACATACCGGCGGATTTAAAAAGCCACGTCACGTCATCCGCCTTTACAGTTTACTTGTAACTTCACACACAGATCATGCATTTTTGTGCCCCAACAGGCATACGGAATGCATTAATTAAGAAAATCCTAATTTAGATTTTCACTCAACAGTCGACATTGCAAAATAGATCCAGCAGTAACTACGTAACGCTCGTAAACCTTTGACCCTTTTCTTTTCACTTCCGGTTCGTGCCAGCCGAATTCCGGTCTAGTACATCATGAATATTCATTAGACGACGGTGTCCGCCCCCGGAGCAAAAGGCTCCATTCACTGAAAGGTTGCGTTAAGGATCGAAGGGTTGCGCATGCGCCTTATTGTACTTATTTTTGCGAACTTCCCTCTACTGGTCAACATTGAAACTGCAGCCTGAATAAGTAATAACTTACGGCCATTTTCTACGTTGATTTCGAAATCAAAATGTCGAGTATGTTTCATAAAGTAAAAAACTGTTGTGTTTTGGATTTGCTGTAGCATTTCTGTTGTGTTAATATCAAACAAAATAGATAGCACTTTTACGTAGTCTCAGTGGATTAATCATTAGATTAATTCGGCAATGATCAGCAAATTACACGATCATTCAAATTAGTTTTTACTTTCCGCATCGCCGGCGCTTTGTTTCAGACGTTTTACCCATGGCAAGAGAATGACTACTAGACAAACTCATGAACTGTAGCAGGACTTGGCATGGGGCTTGAACAAACAGTTTCTCCAAACTGAGACCATATGTAACTATGCACATACAAACCGCAGTTATAAAACCACCGGTTAAAACAGTTTCTACATGTAAGCATTTTACCCAATGCTATTTGTATTTCCTGTCAGATAGATAAAAGGAGTACAAACCACAAACATTCTGTTTTTGATTCTTAATCTACATTACAAATGTTATCTCAATATTATACGGATGACTTAAATATCACGATGAATGCATCTGAGAAGCATTAACACGCAATGAGTGAAATGTGATCTGTAAATTTGCCCATTTTATGTGTGCGTGTGTGTTCAATGTACATCCTGGACCTGGCTCTAACCCCCCATGACACTGTACCCAATAAATGTGTGAATTTGTGATAATATTGTTAAAATATGTTAACCAAGTAGAGCAGGAAAGTCTGTGGTGCCAAACTTAATATATTAAGACTCCTCAAATACCAATATCCATTATGGCCTGGCAGGGGCGTCAGTGGGGTGTAAATATCGTGGTATTTTCCGGGGCGCCAGAACTCGACGGGGCCCTTAAATACATTAAGTGATACATAAAATATGGTCAATGTACCCAGAATTTCTAGATGAGCCACTGCAGGCTATTCTTTGTACCTCACCATGGCCACTGAGCATGCTTTATGTGAATCTTCCTGTTTATACATGTGATCCCTATAGGTCGTAGGTGCTTTTGGCATAAAGCACTTCTGTTCAATACTCTTTTATTAACATGAACCGATGCATCATTAGCACAAATGCTAAGCAAAGGATGCTTAATGGTATAATTTGTCATGCGTGGAGCCCATTAAATGCCTTGATAATGATAATCATGGAAAAGTCACAGACACGTCGATAGTCTGGGGCTCACAGTGAGAATCCCATCAGGATTATTCTGCTGGCACTGCATTGTTGCTGGGATATTATAAAACAGCTGATGAGAAGGCTACACTGCTGCATAATTATGCTCTATATGAGAGTAATACCTGCAATGGATTGGTGCCCCGTCCTGGCTTATTCCCTGCCTTGAGTCCGGTGGTTCTGGGATAGGCTTTGGACCCCCACAACCCTGAATAAGATGAGCGGGTTTGGAAAATGGATGAATGAATGAGTGAAGGCATGAATGAATGAGGATTATACGTGCTAAAAATCAGCAAAACAAAGACCGAGACAAGACCAAGGCTGTGAGAAACCGAGACAAGACCAACACAACACATTGTATCACAGTACTTTGTTAAGAAACAGATAAATATTAAGTCATTGTGATAAATATTGAGGCGCTTTAAATTGATGAATGGTTTTGAACAATCTTGAAATAAAATCTCTAGTCCAAGACCAGACAAGGCAGAGTCAAAAGAAAGTCGATTCCAAGACGAGACCAAGAGCGCAACAAAGTGGTCTTGAGACCAAGACCGGTCTCGAGTACTACAACAGTACTATAAGTACAGTCTATGCTTTTTGCCATGCATAAAACACAGTGACAATGCATAATATTTGTATAGAAGAGCTTCACAATGTTTCTGTCTGTAAGCGTACTGTATATGTTGTGAGAGCTGGGCTGCTGTTCGGCACCCCTCATGCACGGCCCGAAGCAGCACGACGTGCCCTGTCTTGAACGCACGAGTCAAAGGGGCGAATGCCGTGTGCAGCCCTGCAAATGCAGCATTCCTCCGTGCATGTCTCAGCATGAGTGCCGGATCACATCTCCTGCCGGTGTGACTGTCTGTCGGTGATACAGCACTCCTGTCAACGCGAAAAATAAAGGGTGAATATTAAATGGATTATGGGGCGGCTTGGCAGTTGGTGTGTAGAAGTAAAAAACACAGAGGCGTTCCTCACCTGTCTGGGGTACTGGTACTGCAGCCTGTACAAAGATGGTACTGATGCTTGTTATTTACCTGGTATAGTATCCCAGCTCACAGGAAAGGAAAACATCATGTTGCGTGCGTATGCAACTGACATTAAATAATTGTTATTAGGGTATTTTAGTGTCAAAGCTTGGTGTGTCCATACCAACAATGAGTAAAGAGCACGGGCGTCGCCGCCATAAAACCCCTTACATTTCATAATTATTCGTTTGGACCCCCCCTCCCCCCCACAATTTAACATAAAATATTAGTTCGCCCCGCCAGTGCCCCCCCCCCTCACACACACACACACACACACACAAATTCAAAATGCTTCTGACGCCCATGGCAAAGAGTGTTCAGATACACTTAATATAATTTATTAGTTTAGCTAATTAATATTAACGAATGTTGTTTTTTTATAGGTAATAATAGAATATATTTTACGACTAGTCAAAGAAGCAGGCTAGCTGAATTGCTGTTTGGTACACAAAAATCAGAACGTCTTTTTTGAGTTTGTGTTTTCACTTGCAGTTTCGCCAGCTCTCCATTAGATGGCTCTGTAGGTGTTTCGCGCAAGCACACCAGCGGTGACGTACCTAGAACGGGAGCGCCGACACGGTCCGCCATGAAAAAGCTCACGTGAGAAAGTGTGCCATCTTCGCAAGTACGTGTTGCTGTTCGTTTTGTGTATTGATATTTATCTTATATTTGTTCGTTTTCATAGAATTCTCATATTCATATGATCACATTAATAATATGTGAGTCTAAATGGTCAGGAACTGATATACAGACTACTGAGGTTGCAAAAATTAATTAATGATAAAAATAATTATTCTGATAGGACTTATTCATATGTTTTTTTAAAGGGTGAATTAACAATCCACTGCTTATTTAGTGCAGGCGTACAGTGGGCCTGGAGCCTATCCAAGGTAGCACAGGGCAGAGGGCAGAGGTCACCCTGGATGCCAGCGGATCACAGGGCACAAGCACACAATAACACATGAGACACCCCTTCACCTAACCACACGTCTTTGGACTGTGGGGGGAAACGTGCACAAACACGGAGAGGTTTGTATTTCTGGGGCCCCAATCAAAAAGTCACTTTGGGACCATGTGCTCCATCCCTAGTTTAGTGAATGCGATGGTCAACAGGGGACCCCCAAGCCTCAAGGGCCCTACACCGTTGCATAGCATGAGAGGCAGCAAACAGCACCACTGAAAACACCCACCGTTATGAGCCTACAAAATTAATATTGAAGGATTTGGTTTATTTACATTTAAATGGAAATAAGCACTGAATTAACAAGCTAATAACCAGCCTCCTGAAGAAATCCCCTCATGTTCCTATAGCTGCTTCAACAGGCCCGGGTAAGCAGTATCTGGAGCAGCTTCTCAGAATAAAGCACAACATATTTACTGGCCCTGGCCTGTGTGCCCGATCATCTTTCACACTAAAACCAGCAGCGACTGACAGCAGGGGCCACCGCGGGCAGCCGCCCGCCACCCAGCGACACTGATAACGCATGCAGAGCGGAGGCTCAGGCGTGCGGGGCTCAAGTGAAGAGCTGCAGTCAGTGAGCCACATTACGGGGCTTATAATGTCGTAACTCTGCCCTCTCGGCTTCTGAATGCTTAAAATAGGCCTTTCCAATAGCTGAACACGCTTTGTTGGATTAACACATGCCTATGCCATACATAGCACGCACTTTGGTTTGCCAGACAACAGAAGATGGTGGACTGTGTGACCTGGTCCTCTAGTTTATATTTATTCGGCTTGGATTCATCCAGTGTATTTGAGTTTCCTGTGCCGCAAAGGGCACAAAATGCTGGCTATTTAGTCATGAGTCCCTCTGAATTTTTTTTAAGGAAAAAGGAAACATAAACCTACGTAGTGGGCTCACAGTTCATGATGGAAAAGTGGTTAATCAGCTAATTTCCTGGCATGTTTATTACCAATTCAGGACAACAAATAATATAAATTAATTTTATTAGCACAGCGGCACTCATCCTGGAAAGATGTTCATAATCAATACAAGGGGGCTCAATTGAAATGCATGTTGCTTTGATGAGCCCAGTTTGGAGGGAATGAGAAAAGCGACAGGCTACCACGACTGGGTGTGACAGATACCCACTATGGTTTATATGTCAGAAAAGTACAGGATGTGAAAGGAAGTCAGTGCTACAGTCGGGCTAAGGAGGAACTGATACTATGCCCAATGTTCAGTGCAAGGGGAACCGTGCAGGTCCATGACACTCAGCCACCAGTGCAGATACTTTTAAGATGTGATCCTAACACAGAACAACAGTAATAACTGTAAAAGCCTACTGCATTCATGTCTAATGGCCAAAAGCAGAAGTAACAGTATCATTTTTCAAAATAGGTTCAAAGCAAGATGCTGCAAAGTTAAGCACCATTTATTTTTAATTACCGAATCATTCTCAGGTCATGCTGATCTGAAAAACATGACTAAATAAAAAGTGCTGTGTGCTGCCTGGCCTCAGATTTCATATTTTCACTGTGCCGAGTAGCCATGCTGTACTTTATGAACAGCTGCATTTGGCAGATTATCTCGAAAGGTGTCCTCAGGATGCAGCGGGGAATATTTTGCAGGCCCCTGAAATGTCATCTTCTGTATCTCTTCGAACATTTAACTAGAAGGGGACCAGTCATGGATGAAAAGGGCCACCAAGGCACCTGCACGGATTACTGTATAAAACACAGTGTTAGACTTATAAAATTATGGATCAGTAAATTAAATCCTTTATTATGCACCAGAGAATCATATATCTAGGCTAATCTCGCAGACCTTGTCCATTTATGAATTCAGCCCTGACATTTGAGCTGAAAGATAATTTGATAGCACTGAGAGGAGTGAGTCAGTCTCCCGAAAGCCCCAGAAAAACCCGAATATTAATGTCTGCGTCTCATTAATGCTTTGAAATGATTGAAAGGTAATATGAAGAAGGAGCAGTAAGCGTGATTCTCAATTATTGTGAAAGTATCCATTAGACTGATGATAATTAGACAATTAAGATAGTGTTTTTTTACTCGAACAAATAAGTTTAAAAATATAGCTTCGGATTAATTTCTTTATTTGGGTTGGTAGCTATTTAGGCAAATAAGTCACTCCAGATGAAGAAGACGCCCCTAACGGGCTGACTGGCAGGGAGGGCAATTTCCTGCAGCTCGCAGGAAACCGTGCATCAGAGCCGTGAGCACCGAAGGCCTCCAGCTGGTTTTGGGGGAAGCAGGAGGAGAACGAACAAATCGTTTAATCCAATCAGAGGGCAGTAAAACGGGTTTCTATTTCAGGTGCCTGAGTCAGGTTTCAGTGGGAAGAGGAGCAATGACATCACCCTCCTCCACCGTATCTGCAAAGAGAGAGAGAGAGCGATAGAGAGAGATAGAGAGGGGGGAGATGCAGGTTAGGAGAAAGTTGGGAGTGATGAGACTACGGTGAGGCCATTGAAATCAATGGCAATTTAAATTTACTGTATCTCTTCTATACATTTCTCACTGACTGCTTTTGATACTCAAAGTTTAGAGATCTGGTGTGCCACGGTGAGGGGGGTGTTAGAGTGATTCCAAGGGCCCCTGATTGACAGGGGTCCTAAAACATTTGGGACATAATTGGATGGGTCTGGGTTGAGGGTCCAATATGATGTGTTTTCATTGGGCCCAAACTCTCTAGCAGCGCCCCCTGGCTGAGATTCAAAGAAGTGTCCTTCACTTAAGAGAGGTGGCACCTCTATCTGTGGCCTGAGACTTCTGTCTGGCTCCCTGGCAAAACTTCCTTCCCTCAATCAGCCGTCGGTTTTAAAATAGCGAGTATCAAAGTAAGATCACTGTGCTCATTTGGAAGGATGGTATACAGATTTAAAGGAGCATCCTGTTATAGCAAGAGACTCAGCAAAGCAAGACAGGATGGCAGCAACTATTGCTAATCACATGACAAGAACAGAACACTGACGTTAAATTCTACCATAAATTAACGGGTTGAATCTGGATGTTTGTGTGGTGGTGTTGAAAATTCTCCAGTGTTCCACTGCCAACTCCAGTGTATGTGGATTTATTTTTGATTAATCAGATAATGTATGAACATACAGTTGGTATAAAAAGTGTACACCCCTGTTAAAATTGCCGGGTTTTTGTGATGTAAAAAAATGAGACCACGATAAATCATTAAAACATTTTCCCCACCTTTAATGTGACCTACACCCTGTACAGTTCAAAAACAAACAAATCTGTTGAAAAACAAATCGGTTAGGGGGGGAAATATAAAAAATGTATTATAAGCTGGTTGCATAAGCATGACCTGAAGAGGGCCATGCACAGAAGATGCCCTCGCAGTGTGACAGATTTGGAGCACTTCTGCAAGGAAGAGTGGGAAAAGATTGGCAAGTCAAGACGTGGCATGCTGACAGACTCCTACCAAAAAGACTGAATGCTGCAATTAAATCAAAAGGTGCTTCTGAAGAGTATTAGTTTAAGGGTGTGTACATTTATGGACTTATGGAGATTTATGGATGATAAGCAGCGTATTATTTTTAAAACTGTCTGTTTTGGTGTAGGCTTAATACATTTTAATATTATGTAAAATATTGAAATAACTGAATGGAGACATAAGTTTCTTTCTTAATGTATTGCCATTTTAAACCAGCTAGTGAACATGCAGGTCTTCATGAATCAATTCATAGATTATGTATCTAGTTTAAATAGTCAAGTCATTCTGTGCATGGTTTATGTAAAGTGCCAAAAAGTGCATTTCAGTCAGAAGTAAACACAAGCTTTCTTCCACAGACTAAGAAACATGTCGTTTATAAAGTCCTGAGGTTAGTCCTGATGCTAGCAAGCCTATATGGCTTTAGGGTCAGATTAATAGTATTACCACAATTTATTCCTCTTTACCTCTAGTGCTAGATGTGATATAGTTGTGAAATTTAAGCAATGGCATTAAAGCATGATTTCTATGGTCAGAGTGGGAGATTTCGCACATGCACTAAGTAGCATCCAGAAAACCCCAAACTGACCTTGGAAGTCTGCTACTGAACCATTTTTCAATACCTTGTCTTTTCGGGAGGGGGATTTCAAAATGGTAAATTATCGTTCAAAAAGCCAGGAGTGATCAATACTGTTTGCTCATTAGAGATACTGAGCACACTTGCGGCAACTTGCCCTAATGAGAAGTAGCCCCGTGTGAGGATGTGTGGTCTTACACCCGCGCAGTTCAACATTCATCAGTATCAGGAAGCATAATTTGATGCCTCACATTATTTATTTCATCATAAATAATACGGGATGTCACAGGATATTCACGAAGATGCTCCATGCACGTTAAAGATAAAATATGTCCTAGAAATGACTCTAAGTGCTAAAGTGTGGATTAAAAAACCAATAAGGCCATCTAATTCCCCTTTCCTTTTTAATGTACTGCAGAAACACATAAAACCTTAAGACATAACTTTAAAAAATTTGACGGAGTGTTTCTCAACATACTTAAAAAGTCTGAGATGATTCTTAAACCATTAGCATTAATCTGTGCCTGCTGTTTGAACCCCAAGGATTTCCACGAACTGGGGCTGTGCAACAGTAATCGTAAATGAGAAGACATCCCAGCCCAATTGACAGGCATTATAAATCATAACATGGTCTCCTAAAAAGGGGCAAAGATATATTCATCAGGATACTTCATGAATATCGTGGTTTCACTGAAGCTTACATTTCTTTATATGTCATTCATGTGATGTGAAGATAGTAAATTGATATCAGGGTTAATTTGCTTTTTGATAATTTAAAGATATGAAGCTGTATTTGACATCATAATAGCCCACATAATGCCGCAAATCACTGAGCTGAGCATCTGTCCTGTGACTTTCTTCTTCATAAAGAAGATGTAGGAATGATTTTAACAGCCTGGTTGATGTATACAAGAATCGCCTGCTAGAAAGTGAACATAGCAAACCCTGTGCTTTTTTATTATGGGAGTTAAATAGAACGGGGCGGCACGGTGGCGCAGTGGGTAGCACTAACTCACACCTCTGGGACCAGGGTTCGAATCCGGCCCAGTTCCATGTGTGTGGAGTTTGCATGTTCTCCCCGTGCCGT
>JAODKL010000118.1:2234906-2246327 GCA_026780765.1 Petrocephalus schoutedeni | reverse complement strand
TCCGGGATAGGCTCCGGACCCCCCGCGACCCTGAACAGGATAAGCGGGTTGGAAGATGGATGGATGGATGGATGGAGTTAAATAGAACATGTTCTGTGGAATTTCTATCTTGTTTCCAACAAGCTATTAGAGCAGTAAAAGTGTAGAACATTAAATAGCTGAAATAACTGAAATCTTATGTGTTTCTTAATCTCTGAATTAAATGTTCATTCATGATGATCATATAAAAGGCATTTAGTGTTAGAATCCATCTATCCATCCTTTTTCAGATGTCCTACGCAGGAGGGTGCAGAGCCTATCCCTGGGGCTACGGGTGCAAGGCAGGGAACAGCCCAACAACAGGGAACAACAAGTTCTAGATGAACAAGATGGTTCAAGATGGTCAAGGGGGTGGAAAGCACTTTCTATAAATAATCGCGGGGCACATTCACACACCTGTTACTCGCACAGGCACACCTACGGGCAATCTGGTAACTCCAATTAGCCTCAGCATGTTCTTGGACTGTGAGAGGAAACCGGATTACCCAGCAGAAAACGCACAACGACACGGCGAGAACATGCAAACTCCGTTCACATAGATCCCTGGCAGAGACTTGAACCCAGGTCCCAGAGGCAATGCTGGATTTTGCGCTGAGCCAGTGGGGTCAGTGTCCCAGGGCCTCAGAGTGCTGGGGGACTCCAAGCCTCAGGCTGGGCGTGTTCAGATGATAGTTGTACTCAAGCATGATCACTGCGCACAACAGATGTTGACCACTATGCCCCTGGGTGGTTAGTGTGAGCTCACCACTAGGACCCTCCAGAATGTACGGTACTTACAATGTGAGGGTCCCCAGATCCCTCGGTGTTTAAATATATGTTGATCACTAAGGCCACTGGACCCCTTATTACTAACAGTGTGAGGGCCCCGCCGGCCCATAGGTGTTCTAAGATCAAGTTGGCCTTTTGGGCCCCTAGGCTCCTGGTTCTTAAAGCATGATCAACCCACTAGGGCCTTTTGGCACCTATACTGTCAATTTCCCTGGGCCCCCAAGGCCCAAGTACATACCTTGAGCGTACACCTGGGCCGCTTGGTACGTACAGTGCATGCTAAAACAAGAGCTTTTCAGAGAGCACAATGGTTATGGTTATATAACCTGCACTGTGGTGACAGTGTGCTTCAGCCCCAGCCCCCAGGCTCAAACTCGTAGTACTGGGAATACTGGGTACCCACTGGGAGGGTACCCAGTACCGTGGGGGCTAACCATGGGCTAAAATCATGGGTGTGAGTATCTGTTGCTAACACCTGCCCACACGATGAAACACCAAGCAAATTTTGCCCGGCAAATTTTAGCTTGAAGGCCGTGGTTGCAAAAAACTGTGTGGTTGTGATATGGTGAAAGAAATAATCCAGTATAGGGAGAGAAATAATTACTTTGATTTGCCACAACTTTGTTCTTTTTATTAATTATAGGTTAATCTAAAGTAGGATTTAACAAAACTGATGACTTATTTGACGTATGCTTTTATCTGACTAACTAAAGTTAGATTCATGTTACATCTGAAGCGTACAGCTGGCTGCTGGGCTGAGCTCTCAATGAGTAATCAGAAACAAGTTCAAGATGATGGTCAAGGGTGCGGAAAGCACTTTCCATAAATAATTCGGGTTCAAGTCTTGGCTGAATTACTGCACACCCCAGGCGATTCTTGGGATTTGCAGGTCGCACAAAAGTTTTCATCTATGGCCTAAACTGAACTCTGCACCCTGAAGTACACTCCCAGTGGACATTAAAAACCTATAATGTGATTTCATTCTAAATATTATTTAATTCTTTTTTAATGTCTCAGCAATTGATGTTTTAACAAATCACTGCAAATTCATTTAACCAGTACATGGCTCACAATCGTTATTATAATCTATTAAATGCATGTGCGTGAAAATTAAGTTTGTAAAACGACGCTACCTCGCAGTTACGCTTAGGTGAAGTTTGCTAATTTTAAAATGGACAAGGGTTCATTAAGCAGAAATAAAGGGAAAAAATCTGTTTATGAGTAGGAGAGTTACATCAAATCATTCTGTTGACCTTCATCTGCCTTTATTTTATATAATAAATGTGTGATACTATATATAAACTATATATTAGAAAATACACATTACAGTTGTACATAACCCAGTTCTTCTCCAGATCCCCAGGGACCTGAGAAGACGCTGATGTAGACGGTTATGATTGGTGTTAATTCTAGGTTTCTCTGCTTCCTCTAATAAAAAATAATGACAGAAGTGTTTATCTCTGATAATATTTGTTTTTGGTCGATTGAGTTGTTTTTTTGAATACCAAGCTCGAAAATTACTGTCATATGCTTTGTTTTTTTTAATGATTAATTTGCACCCAACAAGTCTGTTGCATTGTCACACAGCCTCATGAAGGAAATGACACGTCAACTGAAAATGACTCCCGGGGAATCCAGGAAGGTCCCAGACGCAGTCTCCCTGCAGAGGTAATGGTCCCCACCAACACCGCACGGCAGCCATTTTAGTTTGGCGCGCTGTCATTAGCCGCTGGTGCTGAGCTCTGTACATAATGGCAGCCTTACTGGACTGGGGTGGTTGGGTCGCTCTGCTGCCAGGCAGTATGTGCTGTTGTATACTCCATGTGGTCACACTCTTTTGGACTTTCTTTATTGCATCTCGGCTTTCAGTGGCCTGCGGAATAAGTACAGAGGTATAGGTCAGTGGTGATTTGCCACGTCGTTTCCACTGTATTTTAGATTGCTGGATTTTTAGAACTGTTAATATTTCATTATTTATTTAAGTAGGTTTTAGGAGCTAAGCTTTCCACCTAATATCTCCCCAATGACTACATTCCAGTTCTATCAGCATTGACCTAATTATGCATGGTTCTTTATTGTTGCTGCAAGGTTGAAATGTTGTTTGATGCATCTTTTCATTGGCCATACTGGCTCCGCCCAGAATGCTCCAGCAGGAATGACATCACCAACCCCTTTCTCCTGATCTGTTCCAAAGTCTGTCTGCATAATATTTGAATTGGCTGTACTTTAACGGTCCATAGTTGCATGCAGGCCTTGGTTTAGGTTATCTTACACAAGCCTGTCCCTTTGAGCGGTACATTCCATTATAAGATGCTATCTTATTTTGAGATTTGACCAGCTTCAGAAAAAAACAACGCCTCTATGCTAGATTGTATCGTTCGAGTGCATTTCATTATTCTGTACCCTTGAGCCAGGGAACATTCAGAAGGGGCAATGTCGTGTCAACCCCAGAATGCACCACAGAGGAAGAACATCCAGTGTTGTACTGACAGGAAGCTGAGGTCACGCTTACAGTTTTGTATCTGCATGCAACATGACAAAATGATGACTATCTACAAACTCTAGGCATTGTCTTCCCAGATTGTAGCTAAAATAATGACAAAATATTTGTTGTGTGCAAACATGTATATTAGTATAATTGTTGTTACATTAGGGAACACAATAAAACTTTGTTGACAATGAGATGTGTCCCTTTCTCTATGTAGGCTAGATACGTATTGCTCATCAGAACCAGTATCAGATTTATTGGCCAGTTTGGTTCCAGCCAATGGTTTCTCTCAAGCTATACAGACAATATAAAGCATAAAACATATAAGTTACAGACAAAACATAATATACAAGCAATACACAGATTATATACAAGACGTAATATAAAAAATTTGCCAACAGCAATAATGAGCATCACGTATGGGAATGCGATCGTGGTCTATGAGCATTGTACACAGCATTATTTAGACGTGAGATGGGGTGTTAAATTGAAAAATCTGCATTGCAGATGACAGTAGTCAGCTATTTACGAGAGTGATGGCATAAGGAAAGCACCTACTCCTGTGTCTGGCGCTTTTGCTGTATGTGGCTGTGTAGCCTCTGCCGGGGGGAGGAGCAGAGGAAGGCTGCGTCCTGGGTACGAGAAACCTGTCATGATAATGATCCTTCCAGTGTGATGTGTGTGTCATGGGTCTTCAGTTGCGATAATGCCCCTGCAGTCCAGCTGGATCTGTAGATGTAAATCAAGGGTGTAAATGGCATAAAGTTCAGGTTCAGAAAGTAAAAGTCCAGACCAAGGATTTATTTCAGCCAACCAGTTGAGCATAAAGAGTCACAGTCACAGAGTACTGAACTGCTTGGTTGAAACAAAATCTTGGTCTGGATTTGACCTTTCTGGACCTGAACTTTCCATCTCTGGTAAATGGACTACAATTCTGACTACAAGGATCGAAACATGTTTAATGTATATAGAAGAACTGTAACACTAATAAAACAGGCGTTTCAGTTTTCATTGCCTTTTAAATGAATGAACGTTTTCTCCTGACTCTCATTTGGTATATCGGATCATTACAGGTGGAAATTACAGTCCACAAAGTAAATATCCAGACAAAGATTTTGGTTCGACCAACCAGTTGAGCACTCTGTGAATGTGACACTTTATACTTAATTGGTTGGTTGAAACAAAATTTTGGTCTGTAATCTTTCTTTCTGGAAGAGAAATTTCCACCTGGTCATATGCTAATATGTCACTGAAGCATCTGTGAAACCAGAGCCACATCCAGGAGGACCATCCAGACTTCAGGTACAGCTATATTTAGCCAATGCTAAGGTTGTAACATGATTCAGTGCAAGAGCTTAGCTCAGGAGTGGCATTGCACATGTGATGCACGTGGGCTACAGGATCATGAAAATATGACAGAATTCTCCAGCTATTTTTTTTTTTTACACAGCACAACATAATCTGGGCAGAATGTAATTACTGCAAATGGAGGGAGTAGTGGCAGCCCTCTTAGCAGCCTGGCTAAGATTGCTAATCCATCCCCAGTGAATGGCATTAATTACACGCCAGAATCAAAGAATTATAACCACTGATTATGAGTGATAATGTGCCGGAGATCTATAACATACGTGCAGTAGACAGCAAAGTCGTTACTCACTGACAAAGCGCAGTAACCCCATTAATGCATTTCCCAGCGTCAGGCAAGCAGTAGTGACACAGCTCATTTAGTTAATTGCTCCAGATCTCATCAGATTTATTGATTTTATTGCTATTATTTCCCCTGGAAAAAAAAAAACACAGATCACACAGATGCAGAGAGTCGTACGTTAAAATTTGATTAAGGGACAAGAGAGGGAAGAGAAATGGACGAGTATAAATAACCTGATTACATTATTAAAGCTGGTGGAGCCTCACATGTCGAACACGAGCACGAAGCATGCAATCTTAATAGAGACTTGGCCAATTTATGACCATTTTAAGGAAAGCCATCATATGCAGTATAAAACGGAGCCATCAGCGTTAATGAGGCATTAGAATCCATAGAGGAGATGGATAAGATCTAGAGGGAGAGCTTGATATATTGATATTTGAATTAGCGATATGGCAGTGCTCACTGAGCCTTCGACTCGCGGTGTGCAGTTGGGCGGCCCTCTCCGAAGAGCGCAGATCCGCCCGCCATCTTCACACTGTACCAGCCAACTGCCGAAATCAGGGGTCCCGCCTTTAGAAATCCTGCAGCTGGCACGGACGTCCCGCAAGACGACGTCGGGAGACAACAGCCGGATAACCTTCACGTTACATTGCATTATGGGAATTACATTACATAAATTGATTTGCTTAACAGATGGCCTTATCCACTGTGACAGTCGTGATATACAATTGAACATAATCGGTAACCCAATAATGATTCCTCCCTGCAGCAACAGAGTAAAAAATACCTCGCTGACGGGTCCAAAAGGAGCAAGAGTAGGCCCCAGGCCACAGCTCCCAGATATCATATGCTCATCAGGGAGCTTCAAACAGCTACTTCATTCCTTTTAATTTCTGCACAATGTCTTAACCACATTAAATGAAATATGACTCGTGTGTTCTCGTGACATTTAATTTACCCTTTTCTGGAGAGACTCCAGCTACCCTGTGAATGTATTTGGGGCTGGCGGTGACACATTTTCAGCACTGATTAGCAGAATGAGAGTCACGTCAGCTGGCGGCCGTAATTCATTCACAGAATAAATGTTTTCTCTTTTTTTTTTGTGAACTGGGAGGCACAATTCAGATGGAAGTGCGATTCCAGCCTGGTCGCTGTAAAACATACCCCCACCCCCCCACAAAGGGTGCTGGTCAGCGACGCTTTGCAAAAAATAAAAAAACAAAATATTGTGCCAAAGTTTGAGGTTGCAGATCTGTGAGAGGCAGGGATATGCGGAGGGTTTCTCTGCAGAAACGCCGCCCCGCTTCCTCTGCTCCCATCCCGGGCGAAGCGTCTGGACGGGGATGACATCATGTGCTGAAAGTGGACCGTGATGTCATGCATATCTTAAAATACCGACTCCATTTTTTTTATCCGGGCTCACAACGCAGGAACTGACTGCCGAACTATCTCCTACTTTTCCTCGAGTCACAGCTGCGGTTCGAGCCGCATTGCGGCATCTTCTTGAACACGTATAATTCATCATTTCATTCTCGAACCTTAAACAGAAGCTAAATAGAGTAAGGAGCCAATGATATATAATTTTATAATCTTTTCTGATATTCACTGGTACGTGTAAATTAATTAGTCTATTTAAAGATATTGTTTGACAAGATTTAAGTCAATAGCACCTTAAATAATTTTGTAAAAATGTCCTTCTAAATGCTGTATAAGATCATTAAAGTGCATGACCACTGAACCCGGACGGGTGATATTCTGACTTTACCCTCACCTACCAATAACGATCAGTACTGATTTGGCTCATGTGAACATGGTGCTTGGATCTGCTCTGCCTCATCTTCTGCAGCTAGTCTCAGGCAGACGCAAAGCTCAGCAGCTGTGGGTGAGAAGGGCCAGGAATGTTGGTGTCCCTCACACAGATGCATGGCGGCACTCGTTGGACCTGTGTTTCTCAACCTGGTCTTTAGGGGCCTCTAGAAGGTTCATGTTTTTGCCCTGGGACCGGGTTGAGAAAAAATGAGTTAGAATGTGCTGAAGCTCAGAGTGAGGTGGACATTGGAGGTGGGGGGGGGGTTCTAATGCTTTATTTTTCTGCCTGTAGCTGGCGATGATGAGAGAATACCAGCATAGCACACTGGCATAGAGCCGCAGAGGCAGAAAGTCAAAGTATAGCCATGGCTTCAGTGGCACTGGCCGAAATTTTGATCCAAAATTCTCCTAGCCAGAAGTATGCCCATGGTAGCCCATAGAAGTATTATATTTTGTCATGGCATCATGATATGGTAAAATGGATGTGTTTGGAGAATTGTTACTGCTGCATTCCATTTGAGCTGGGAAGTATGAATTTCCGAGTTTGTAGCTGGAAATTTCAACTGGAACGCCCCCCTGAAGTCGGGATTCCGACTTGGAAAGCCTCTCGGAATCCTCGAAAAGGAACCCCTGCAACCCTGACCTCAGAATTCAAAATGGCTAAAGCCTTTATCAACAGAAGGGAAAGTTGTATAACTCTATACTGTTTATTTGCACTTAAGTCTTATTTGTGGCTCATTAAATCAGGTGTACTCACAGTGCTGTCCAACCACTATCTGTGGACTTATTGCTTTCTTTGTATGTGTGAAATACAGCGGAATGCATTCTTCTCAGCTGGCATTACTAACAATGGCTAACAATGTACCTGGCTAGAACTGAGGCCTGTTTCAGAATCAAATTAGACTTCTGGGCTAAAATTGAGTGAACCTGGGTAAAGGCCATTTAAAGTGGGGTACCTTAATCTGTACATTCCGGGATAGGCTCTGGGCCCCCATGACCCTGCATGGTGCATGCAGGTACTGAACATGGATGTAGGAATGAAGGCCTTGTGTTTACCCTCATGTAGATAGAAGCAGACATCCATCCATCCATTATCCTGATCTGGATCGGGGGTGTCCGGAGGCCATGGGTGCAAGGCAGGAAACAATGCAGGACGGGGAGCCAGCCCGTCTAAGGGCACAGTCACACATGTACACTTATGGGCAATTCGGTTTGGACAGTGGGCGGAGAATGCTCACTGCAGCAGGGAATATGACACTCGCTCATCTCGTTCATGCCATTTTACTATCTTTTGACAATGGTTCTGTCTATACTAGGGCTCCTTGACCTGCCTGGTGCCTTTGATAATGCAGATTTGATTGCATCTCTTTCATCAAACCCAAAGACACAGCTAGCACGTCCTCTGATTGTCTAGGTCATGCCTATTCTGATATGTATCAGTTAATGCAAATAAATTTTTACTCCTTCGATCTTTGCATGGTCAAGGTCGGCTCCCCACGGGCCTAGGGGCCGAGGCCTCCCCTTATCGCCGCAAACATGCTGCCGTGCCGAGATGCTATCTGACAACGTGGCGTTAGGTTGCCCAGCTATGCATACAGTCCAACAATCAATTATCTTTGTCAGCAAAACCAGGGGAAGCAGCTCCCAGGTCCGCACCAGGTCCAGGAGACACAGAACACGACGATTTTTCTTTTGTTTCACTCACATAAACCTCAATGGAAAATAAGCTAATATGTCAGAAGGAGAACGGCCTCATGGTTTCTGTCCAGCTGGCTGTTCTTTAAGCCATGAGTACAGCAGAGCCCAATGGCCTGAATCTGTTTACCTTCCCGGCTGTCTATAGTACCAGGTACGACATCAAGCTCTTCCAGGTTACCGAATATCGCAAGTCTTGGGTGAACTTTACTACACCTTAACAAAAACATTTTCTCATTTAACCTAGGTTTGTCTCTCCTTCACTGTTTTATTCTTTGTCTTCCATTAGTTCCAGAACCTGCTGGCGGTGACCATTAGCCCTTGTCCAATTAGAAATCCTGTTTTATGGTAACCATGCCTACAAATGCACTTAGCTAGCAAAAAGCTGAGTCTTAGCTGCTTTTTATTAGCCAGGGAACGATCGCTCCAGTTTTGTTTCATTCAAAAATCCTTTTTTTTTGTGGTAACCATGGTTTCAAATGCACTTAGTGAAGAAAAAGCCGTCATACTAGCCACAATGATGTGACTGTGGTGTTACATTCTATGTTGCATAGTCATTGTCACACCATAGATTTTATGCTTGAGTTCTCCGGTCATGCTAAAGATATTTTTTTGATCCTGCTGCCATTATTTGTTACCTGGCTTTTGTGCTTCATGGTTCATCCAGACTGTCAGCTTTCATCCCATTTTCCTCTATCTTGCTGGTGGCTCTGGGTCTCGTAGGCCGAAAAGGCAAGACGAGAGGTTTAGCGGGGAAGCAGGGAGGCTGCCCCCTTCTGCTCTTGGAGCCCTGGTGGATGGAGAACATCAAGGCTGCCTCACATGGCTGCCATTTTTTAAATTTCTTAACCGCCCGGGGTTGGAGGTCAGTATCTGGATGACCAATGTATGCAGGCATGCCGTTTGGGACTCCTGTACGTTGCTGTTGCACCACAGGAATGGGGTCAGGAACTAGTTACGCCTCTAGCCATTTCCAAATCACGCACGGTGGAGAGTGCCAGCCCCGCGCCGGCTGCCAGTGCCGATTTCACCCCACTGCTTTGCGTCACTCTGCTTTTTTTTTTGGAGTTCCCCATAATCATCCCATAGCTGTGCCCGTAATGTCCCCTGGATGAACTCCAAAACTGGCAGCTCCCCGTCTGCTAGTCAATCTAGTTATTCCAGGTAGCTGTCCCAAATGCCGTCCCTAATCGGCCGCGTGAAATGCCGTTTACCACCCTACCGCAGAGCACTGTGTGCCGCGTACCCTTCTCACAGCTGTTAGTCTCACCCTTTGCCAGTAACTAATGATTTTCAACCTCATGATATTTACAGGCTTAGATATATTTCGCTGACCTTCAGCGATTGTGTTCCACTGGAAAAATCTAACTTTGTGTTTATAACAATGGCTTCTGTCTAAATCTCTGCTTGACAGAGGAGCCCCTGAACATTGTTCCGTTACACTACTCAGTACCAGCCAGCCAGATCTGAAACATGTGGAGGCCTTTATAGCCGATGCAGATATTGGTCTCTCGCCTCGAGCTGCAAGGCAAGATCATGTGTAAAACTCTGCCGGTGATATCATAACTCAACAAAGGTCACAGCTTTCAACTCAGAGCGACTGTGGAACCTTCAGGAACGATGACAACAAATATACCAAAAACTGTATAAACTCGCAAAATGAATTAGGTTCACAAATCATTGGTCTTTCTCCAAACGAGGAAATATTGGTCAAATATAACACTGACATCCTCTGTTGTCAATAAAACACAAAATTCCTATGGGTGTCGTTTCCTTTAATTACTGACTGCTCATAAAAAATAAAAAGTATATTGTTCCGATCAAGGTAATAGTCCGCGGCCGTTGTCCCTTTTCAGTATTGTTGACCGGGCTTTTGGAAAATTCAGTTCAACTTATTTTTATATAGCACCTTTCACAACAGAGTCGCCCCCAAGGCGCTTTACATGGGTGTGTTGTGAAACATTACAGCATCATTAAGAGAGAGTAATACAAAAACAGGGAAAAGGAATGAGAAGGAAATTAAAGAAAGAAAGAAAGCCAGATGACAAATGGAGAACCGTTGGAGAAAAAAACCTCTGGGTCAAAGGTCAACCGGCCACCCGACCCACTTTTCAGATCTTTCATATTTATATTTCTTTACATTGGCCAGCTAAAGGCTTTTTGTTTTTTTTATATCATTGATGTATTCTGCTTATGACAGTGGTTCTGCTGTTGGATGATTGGTGGATTGATGTTTGCCTATATATCAGTTTTGAATGTTTTTATTTATACTGTTTGGCTTAGCCCTCACAGCATAAGAAGGATATCAATGAAAAATTGTTATTGTGGAGATGAAGTCTGTCAAGTACATGAAGAACACTTCTGCCAGCAACGGTTTTACTAATCACATATAAGAGAAAAATCTTTTTTTTTTTTTTATCTTGAAATGTGAACCTGGATATTAACAAAAATAATTTACAGCAGTTCAGTGTCAGTAGGGGTTTAAAATGTTCTCAGGCAGTCGTGTTTGATAGAGTTCTTGAGGCATTTCCTGGGCAAAGGCAGAGCCTGTGTGCTGATTAATAACCCCTTCGTAAGAACGGTTAATCCTTTCTGGGACTGGGAAGGTTTATAAAGCATGACTTTGTAATTTGTCTCAGGCAGAGAGCTGATCCACAGCGAGAGAGAACGTTCCAGAAGATCTGAATCTCGGAATACCACCCGGACAGAATCTTACAACCTGAGCGAACTCAACCCCTCAGAGCCCATATATGAAATAACCCTTAAATTATTTTCTTTTTCCACTCAATTCACTCGAGGTTAAGTTTCTAAAACCTGCATAGACGATCAAAGCTAGGTTGTGTGTCTTTGTGGTGTCCAAAAATCTTGCAAGTGGTTTGCTGTTTTTCACAGCAGCCTACACAACAGTTGTGAGATCCATCTTCCAAGTATTTACCCAGAACAAGGTCACGGGGGGGGGGGGGGGGGGGGA
>JAODKL010000118.1:2206602-2222006 GCA_026780765.1 Petrocephalus schoutedeni | reverse complement strand
AACTGGCAGGACTATTAAAGCTGAACTGAAAATTGAAAGCTGACAGTTTCTAACCTATCACTATCATTGTAATGGCATAGCGTTCTTGGTGCCTTAAAACTAACCCTAACCATCAGGCACTGATCTAGCACTGGACAAGGCTGTCATGACTGGTTAATGTTACTGGGAATATAGCTGGTGGGGCTTTTTCTATGACCACTTCAGCTTCAAATGCTAACCTCCAGTGACTCTCCCAAAGAGGCCTAAAGCCTAATCGATCAGTCGGAACGGTACTTAGCTTTGCGGGTAGCCCGCTGCATCTGCTCAACTGCATCCATGTTTTAAGTCAGATCTAATTCAAAGCTTAAAAAGCATGTTCTTCCATCGCGATCTTCAGGAGGACTAAACGTTGACATCATTTCAGCAGACCGTGAACTCAGTACGGCAAGGAGCTCAAGTTACTTCGGCTGAAATGGGGCAGAGTGTGGAACAACCGGCTCTGCGAGATACTCTCTGCCTTGCAGACGGGCTGATTGTGAGTCTTTCTAGAGGCACGACCAGGCTGACCCGTATCTAAAGCCATTTGCAGGAATGCAAGTCATTTTGAAATGAATGTGATCAAATGTAACCTAATGAGATCTCATTGCTAGAGGCCGACGAGTGAGCAAAATATGAAACGTTTAGAATATGCTATGTCAAGGGTCCCATTCTCACTTAAAACATGAGGATGCATACGTTGAACAAACTGCATGTGTTGCAAGCTTGCTGAAATGTGCAAAAAGTCAAATGGGACTTTCTGAGCAGGGACAGGGTTTCGCTGATTGTTATGAATACACAAGAGACCCGAGGAATGCAAACCATCCACCCACAAGGCAAATGCCAGCTCCTCAGTGGTACTGAAGAAGGACAAATGCTTAGCAAAATCGCTAGCTTAGCAAAGGAAATTAATATTCCATTAATATTCCATGTCACCCCCAGCAGGTTTTGTAATACAAGGTGTAACACAATACGTCTTATGGCAAATTTCTATTTTTTTTATACCCATTACGTCTGTTGAGGGGTTGCTAGAATTTTAACTTTTAATAAGTTGCTCAGTAACTGGTTCATTTACTTTTTAATACCAAGGTGAGAGTATGGTTGTGATTTTTAGGAAACACTGATCTAAAGTCAAAGCAATACAAAAAAAAAAGCAATACAGATTATATATCAGCAAAACAGATTCTCCCAGGAAGCAGTATGTGAAGATTGTCACACTGTCACATTAAAAGACCACAGAATAACGAGGTCCGACAACCCTCAACAATTACCACTCATCAAGTGCAAGGTCATGGAGTCTGTCCTAAAAAAAACACAGGGCACAATGCATGGAACTCCGTGGACAGGACGGTCGTCCATCATGGGGCACGAAAACACGCACACACTAACAGCAGCCACAGGAGGCTCATTTGGGATGGCATTGTGAAACCCACACACACACACGGAGGTGACCGCACAAACCAGATCACCCAAAGAATAATATTAATCATTAATGATTAAATATAAACGCAATGAATGTTTATACCGTAACCATCTGCTGGATAAGTAGCGAGAATATGGGACGGCTGGATAAATACATTTCCGACATATTAGGTGGAGTATCTGAGAGACTTATGCTTCGATTTATGTCCTTTGTTAATATATCAGGAACAAGAAAATCCAGCATTCCTGGCATAAAGAGTGTAAGATGGGATGGGGTGCCTGTCACATGGCATTTAACACTTTCTTGAGTAACATATAATAACTTATGCGTAATGCTGCATTAAAGCAGCTGGAGTGGATGCTGCCCCCCCCTCCCCCAGCAGCAACCCCTCTAGAAGTGATCTTATCTTCAATTGACTGCCACGGTTGTAATTTCAACCGCTGTCTTGGCTTAAAAGCCTGCAGGGTAGCAGGTCACGTGAGCAGAGAAACCCTGAGGTGCCCATATATCTATATAGAGTTAAGTAGAGATACTGGCATTAAACGGCATGCAGACAGGAGTAAGGCCTTCAAACGCGCCTCCAGAAGGGCTCTGGCTAAACGCCTCTCGGGTCATATTGTCGAGGCTTTTGTGGTTTGGTTTCTTCTTCCCCATTGCAGCTGCAGTACAGGTTTCCAGGAAGTTCTTCGCTAGCAGACGACAGATTAAAGCAAAAGCTGCATGCCTCAAGAGCTATCAGAGTCAGCATTCAGAACATTCTGCAGCACGTCGCTCCTCCATATATTAAGGTGTAAACGGCACCATTAGCATCAGCAAGTTTAACTCAGTCATTGTTCTGTTTTTTTGAACATGCCCCAGATTTTAGACTAAATCCATCATAAAGGGCCTAGCGATGAAGAATCTATTGCGGGTGGACCTACAGTGGAAATATGGGCTATATTTATGCCTTTGCTGGCATTGTCCGAATGATCAGTCTCTCAGCAGCTAATCAATCAAGTCACCCCGGTGCAAAAATACTCCCCTGTACAGCCAAGCCTAACAGAACAGAGGAGTGGGGCCATCCGTCACACTCAGGAACAGCTGGTGATCTTCAGGCAGCTCTGTGTAAACACAGCAGGCCCACGCGAGGCCACCATCACAGGAAAACCATACAGGTATCAAAGTCATGCCACATCTAGCTTTAAAGAAAAAAGCAATCAAACGACATCACCTCACTAATTTAATCGGCAGCTGAAACACTGGAAGACGCACCAGCGTGAATGGTGAATGTTGCAGTTATACGGGACGCAGCCAGGCACTATTTATAGCCTCTCTGCACACTTTACTACCCACAGTAATTCGGGAGTGATCACTCCCGCAACAGTGTGTGCGCTCACGACGGGAACATACAGTCCCGTCGCACAGCGGCCGCTCATCGCATCAGCTGATCGCCGAATTTGCATAAGCTCAGAGGACACGGATGGAATGGGCCGCGACAGCTGGCGACGGCACCGCAAGCGGAGAGAAGGATCACTGTGAACAAAGAAACCTCTGTGCCAGTTTAAAAACCAAATGCCGACTAAACCAATCGGAGCACATGGGCGGCAACATGAGGTTTCAGGGACCCCCAGAAGACGACGAGGAACCACAGACAATGTGGAGGAAGACAGAATACAGGAGATCCTGGGAAAGGTTAACGCACCAGAACCAACAGAGGACCTCCGGCCCTCCCATCCAGCTCATCCTGAACATCCAGGGCTCCCTCTAAATGACACTGCTGCACTGCACACTTCGAGGCACCCCAAAAGCGCTTGGGAAACACGCGGAGCTAATACAAATTCTGAGATGACATGGCTGCCAGACTGAAGTCTGACTAGCATGTTTGCTCAGTTTTTACAAATTTGAGGGGGGGGGGTCACAGTCTCACCTAACCATCTTCTTGTTACCCCCTTTTGCACACGATAGTGTCAGATCTTCAGAAACTGGCCGAAAAATGCTGAAAACCCCCCGAAAACATCCTGGCATGAGTATTTCTCTCCTCCACTCTTTGCCATTTTGACAGAGGTACAGGACATCAACAGTCAAATTTGTCATGGGGGAGACAAAGCACTGAAGACACTGAAGCAAAGCTCAGTGCAAGATAACCTGTATAGAGCAGCCCCAAGTGACCACTAACCCCACTGCACTCCACAGAAAGCAGAGGAAACATGTTTACGGGGATCTAGGGAAGACAGGGATCTGTATAAGCGCCACTGCACTGGCAAAGCAGACATCAAACCCCATACAATTACAGAATGCACCCTTTTTCCAAGCACCATCTGCTCACACAAGATGGCTGAAATGACAACGGCAGCAGAGATGGAAAAGCAGCAGTGAATTGTGTGCTCTGGTTGAGGAAAAACTATTATTTGATAGGCATCAGGATTCAATTTGATAGTTTATTTCTTCCAGGTTAACTGGCAGAGGCTGGATCAAAATTTCTGCCTAATAGGTTGTTCTATCACACAAGCACAATGGATTTCTGATACAGAAAAATACCCAGGGAACTATGAAGGGGGAGATAATGTTATCTCCTGGCTGATCATTTCATTACATAGTGGGACACGCCTATGGTAAGGTTTTATTACAAATGGGAGAACACACATTAAAATACTTATTTCACACACAAAGACGGGTCCAGACAAGTGAACACTATGGCATTTCCAACTTAGGAGGGCCAACAAGGTAACAAGCATTTAACTGTAGTAAAACCCTTAGATCTGTCCTTCTGGAATAACCCAGAAACATTAGGGGCAGCTTTTCTGAAACGATGAAATATTTATTGACAATTCAGCAGCTTACAAATAAATCCTCAGTAGGCTCTGCCTAGGAGAAAATGACTTAAGTAGAAATAAAACTGAGAAGAAAAAAAAAAAAAGTTACAGTGGACGTCAGACTAGTCACTGAAATTAAACGATCAAGTATGTAATCTCTTTATTTTACTTTTGAGGCCAATCTCTTACCATTTTGACACTTAAAATATCTTGGACGCGGACATGACAAAAAGTAAAAACAAGCTTATACTGTGGGTAGCCACATGTAAAAGTTAACAGCTTTCAGGAAATACAGAATTGCATAGCAGAAATAGCATTAAAACCAAAAAGGACTTGAACATTTTTGGTACTGCACTATTGGTTTAATCACTTTGAAGCTCTTCCCACATTATGTACAACAAGTCACGTGGCGGGTCCATTTTAAGTCTTGTCCATACGTCCAGCCTGCTTAGGCTTGCGCCATAATGCTTCCAAGGAAAAGAAAAAAGCTGGGATGCTGCAGTGCCCTCGCTGCGACAGGGAGCCCTGCGCACGACACTGTCCATATTTTGTATACAAAACAAAGTGCCTTCTTGCTACATTTATCAGCTGACCCAAGGTATGCCAACGAACGCTCATCCGTCCTGACACGGGACACAGTTCTGCATCGAGAGTTTTGGTCACGCACGCACGCACACTGGAAAAAGATAAAAAAGTGGGTGGGTGGGTGGGTGGGTGGCTGTACAAAACGAAACAAAGCACCCCGGGGTTATCAGCATTTGACATTCCAGCTGGTAAAGCTTTGAAAACAGCAAGCACCGTTAAGAAAAGGCCTCTGCGCCTTCCTCCTACGAGACAGCCTAACAGTGTCGGGACGGTAATGTGCTTTTTTGCCCCCCCTTCCCCCTCAGAAAGCACGAGAGAAGCGGCACTACATTCACCGCCCAACACTCGTCAAGAGTCCGTCGCTGAGACGTCCGTCCTCCCCAGGTGAGGGACGAAGACCGCTTCCGGATGTTTCCGTGGGCCCAAAGGAGGCCATCTCTTCTCACGAGGCCCTCTCAGTCTCGCATCACAAGTCCAACGCTGATGCCAGTGCTCATCGCCTCTGGTGCGCATAGACCGGGTATGCTAGTGTGACATTTAGAGAGTCATTGTGCTGTACGAGTGACGTGTGCTGGTAGTGCAGCACCAGTTCTTTCAGTGAGCTGTACAGGTTGTAGGGCTCCGCAAATCCATAGCCAGTGGGCGTCTTGTTGATGACGCAATGCTTCACTTCGCCATCGACACTGGGGAGGAAAGGAGAGTATCGTTGGAATGGGCAATGAGCACCGTAACTAAAAGATGACGCTTTCTCAGAGTGCTTCACACATCAGGGAATTTTGTCACCAATTCAAAGAGAGCAGCATTTCACCCTGGCCCCCCACAAGAGGTTGAATCGGATACATACACCACACTGCAGGCGTAGCACCCGGCCTTGCTGCTGTCCCGAACCAGGAATGTTCCGTCTCTCTTCCCCCGGAGCAGAGCCTCCGCCTGGATGCGATTGATGTTGCCTAGCTTCCAGGAGCGCTCGTCGTGATGTGGGAGGTCCTCGTCATCATCCACCGTGGAGTACTGACTGTAAGAGGCACAGGAGACAATGATGGGACGGGAGGGGGCAGAATCACGGCGAGCCGCCTGGGCCACCCACCAAACTGCGAGATTGCAAAAAGCAATGCGATACATACTCTTCCACATTTTCATTCTTGATTCCCAGCCACTCGTTGAGTTTCTTCTGCCGGACCCCCTTCTGAGTGAGCCACCTGCAACACAGAACAGAGCAGTCAGACCACTGAGGGAAGGAGTCACCCTTGAACAGCGCACCACGCAGACACCCGAGGGGAAGGTCAGTCGCTCACATTAGATATTGGTCTCTGGTCTTGCGCAGCTGGATGAGGTCTGGCTTGATGCTGTTCATCTTCTTGTCAATCTCTCTGTAATCGGCCGCCTGTTTCTTCAGGTCTTCCTCAAGACGCCGCTTGCTGTCCACAATTTCACTGATGCGTGACTTGAGCTTTTCATAGTTCACCATGATCCTGGCAAAAAAAATGGACAGTGATCAGCATGCAGTTTTACAGCCAGGCGGGGGACTGAAGACAGCATGGTGATGTCTTCAGACACATTCAGGGACAGGTGGCATGCCACAATTCTGGGCTTACCGCTGGATCTCCTTCTCATTGCCCTCCCTCTTGAACTTCTCAATGTACTCCTTGCTGTACCGCTCCTGCGTTTGGCATTGCTCCTCAAATATTTTGATTGTTTCATTGAAGGCTTCGATGGCTGTCCTCTTCATTTGGATTTCCTGAAGGTGACAAGGGTAACGGCAAGCTATGACTACACAGCCAGCGGGAGACTAAACATTCCCGGTAGTCTCGCATTTCCACAGAAATGAAGAGCATTCCTAAACACTTGCCTGTGATGTCCTGGTGTACTCCTCATAGAGCCTGTCGTACTCTTTGTTCTTCTCTTGGTACTGCAGGTGGTACTCATGCAGCTTCTTCCCCACTGCTTCGATGTTGTCCTCCTTAACAACCTGATCCTGCGGACAGGAGTGCACAAACAAAACGTTAGAGCTGCTCATCCCCATCCAGTCCAGCGGAAGCTCAAAATTTGTGTTTAATGCTCTTTGGGGGTCCAACATACATAAAAATCAGAATTGTGAAAGATCTACTCTGCCTTTCCTAACAGGCTTGTGCTGTACTCACCTGCTGGTGCTTTGACACTGGATACAGGAGCTTCACATCTAGTTTGGGGTTGTACTGAGCCAGAGACTCATGCCTGTAGTGATTTATGAGCTCCACCACAGAGTTGAAAGTCAGAGGGTCTGAGAAGCCATACTTTCCATCACGATGGAAGATTTTGATAAGCTTGTTGTTGCCCCCTTTCCTGTAAGAGAAGATTAACCATTATGGCTCTTTAACAAAGACATTTGTCACTGTGACGAAAGGGGAAATCAGTCCTGGCGTACCTCAGAGTCAGCGTGTAGTCCCCGTGCATCTTAGTAGAAGCATCACGAACCAAAAATGTACCATCAGCTGTATCTCTCAGCTTCTCGTTCACCTCCTCTCTGCAAAAACAGCAGACAGAGCCTGCGTTTAGCAAGACTGTAAAACACTGGGCTGCAGCTGAGATCACACTGATGACCAGGCTTCCACAAACAGCCAGTCCCTTTATTCAACCAGCTCAACCATGACCTTCATGTCCAACCACTTTCAGAAACAGTACCATGGCACATCAGTCTTCGTTTTAGGGGCCCTTCTGGCTTTTGCGAGTCCCAGCAGGAATGCTAAAGAAGCCACTCTGCTTTCAATTTGCACATTACACATCGCCTGGCAATTTCCTGCAGATTGCATTTGCAAGATCGTTCCTGAAGCAGTGCAGAGACTTGTGACTTTCCCCAACTTCACGCCATCACAGAAACTGGGTCGACTGAAAGTAGCAGCCTGACTGCTGATAACAGGGGTGAGGAAGTGGCCAAACTCACCTGGAGATGTCCCCCCAGTACCACTCGGCATCCTGCAAGGCCATGTTGTTGTTCATGCCGTTGTTTGCGATCGGGGTGGGCTTCGGAGGTTTAGGAGGCAGCGCTGCAAGAGGAGAGTGACATTTCCCACTCAGCCACCACGCAAGAGCAAAACAGGAAATTACCATTTCAAAGTGAAAACGACAGAAGAAACAAAAATCAACAGCAGCACAACATTCTGCAAAAGTACCTGGCTAAAATAAATCAGGAGGCGCACTGGCACTCATCGACCAGCAAGGAGGACGATAGAGCGATTCGGACAAAGGGTGCTCCATTCACTAAAAACCATACAGCCTGCCACGCTCATTCCATCACACCATGGGTGAGACATGGCAATAAATCGCGGTGGGGAATAAGCGCCATCTGTCGCTCACATGAAAACGTGCAGCTCTTAGGCAGCAATCTGCAGCAGCCGCGCAACAGCCCTGCTGAAATTAATAACCGCCGATGCAGATATGGAGATAAGACCACAGGGGTAAAACATTTAAAAAAAAAAAACTGCCAGAAGGATTTAACCATGGACAAAGCAGCTCAAATTGATGACGGCACTGACAGCCTAGTAGCATGCCACTCTGCACACCTAAGATATACAACATATCAGGTCTGACACCTCCGCTTCACACAAAAACTCCCCAACTGAGAAATAAAAACGACTGCCACAATCGACACACTAATCAGACCAGTGACATTTACTAGAGGGACGAGCCTCTCCAGAGTGTGAGGTGGCGGAAAACTAAGCTATTTTTAACCTGGCTGAGATCGCACGCCTTTGTCTGCCTTACTCATTCCGCATTAGCAACGACGCGCGGCCCACGGCGGCACGCAAATCCAGTGACGATCCACCACACTGTGTCGCAACCCAGCGACAGTAGCCGGCACGCCTGATCGCACTTGCACACGCGGAAGTCCAGGTGCATGGCCATCAGAGCCAACATCATGTGCCCAGGCATGAGCACATGGACCAAAATAATTTAAATTCAAAACGGCTCCAGCCCCCGAGCTGGTCAAAGCCACTGGCTGAGTAGTGTCCCCCGTGGCCCAGAGAAATAGACGTGACAAAGAGCATGTCCATGGCATGCAGTGTTACCTGGAGGATCCATCTCTATATAAAAGAGCAAGTCCGTCCCAAAGCCAGGTTCTGAACTGAGACACTCGGCATCGAGGTCCACCATCACGACCGTGTTGTACATTTGAGGAAGACAAATTAAACCAAACACGACCCCGTATCCTGCTGGCAAGGCGCACAGTAGTGTGAGGAGCAAGCCCCTCTTTGTACGGGTGTCTTGGAATTCATTTAGAAAGTGATGCATTACATCACTTACCCCAGCCAATGGAGTCACGGTATGTTCACCAGGCCACTCCCGCCTGCTGCTGCATCTTTCATTTCCTTGGAGCAATGATGTCATTTGAAAGGCTCGGAGGCTCCTGCTCGGCTGCTCCACTCAGCGCGCGCGGACCCACTCACACACGCACGCGTCACATCCCAGTGCAAAGTGACCCATAATCACAAGGAGGGCACAACAGAAGTGCACACCGACCGACCAGCACCGTGGTTTTGAAAAGACTGAGGAGAGATGCGTCTGAGCAAGATAAAGCGCGGCTGTAACCACTTCTCCCTCTCCCCTCTCTCTCACTCTCTCTCCTTCTAGATCTCTCTCGCAGGTTGATTCCACCCCTCCTCCCCCATGCTGGTTCTGTCCATCCCACTGCTGGCACAGAGACAAAAGCAGCTGTGCTGGCCCAAGCACGTAGGCTGCCACGGTAACGTATGGCCAGGTCAGCACGGCCACCAGCGCCGCCTCTAAAACACCACCATAATCCCCAAGTGTGACACCGAGGAAATCCAGGAGGCTGGCCGCCCTGGCCCCCAGCACAAAAATAGCCACAGTTCCCAGTAGATTAAAAAGAGACTGGAGGGTGTTGGGGGGGGGGGGCATTATCTTCTCTTTTGACAGCGGCTGGTTGGGAAAGAGACCCCCTCACCAGGTCCATGCATGGGACTTCACTTGAGAATCAATATTCTCCTTCAAAATGACTGTAAGCCTGTGTGCAAAAATATTTTACCAAGTCCCAGGAAGGTGCTCTGGTGTGACCCAGTGAAACACTCTGGGATGGAATGAAGTCCCAGTAAAGATGCATGATATCCACCCAAAACCAGAAATTCATAGGACATTACTTTTCCCCAAAAATGAAATGAAATATAAAATTTCCAAGTCATTTTCCGAAGCATAGCTCAGGAAAGCGGCCCTATAAAGTAAACTCTCCTAACGAAACTTTTCCTTCAAAGCAGGCAACAGCAGTTTGAGCAGGCAAATAACCTAGTTTCACTTTCCAGCCATCTTTCCAGTCAAAGAGCAGCACATCCATACCCGAGTGCATTTCCAAACGCGCGTACAGTCAGGCAGGCAGGCAGACAGACAGAGACAGACAGACATGTCAGCCTCCCTGAACCTTCATCCCCACCCTGGGGCTAAAAGAGACTGGAGTCCAAAAACCCCCAGGGACACCGCTAAACTCGTTCTCCTAGCTCCTGTGAGCAGGTCAGACGCTGAAAACCAGTAGGGCTCCCTCCTCCCAGACTGACATGTTCCACTTTACTTCAGTAGCTTCATTGGAACACTGCTAATCTAAGAACCACAGACAGAAACACATCCCGCTTTCATCCAGAATACATCTGCTGTATCCTCATTTTACTTACACTGCAAGTTGTGCATCTTCCGAAACACTCTGTAAACTATAAACTTCATCCACCAAGAGAAGAGGCAAAAACAGCACACAAGTATAATTTGATAAATTGAAAAAAAAACCCCAGATTATTTCCACTTTTGCTTCCGAAAGATCAGGGTCAGACCAGTGCCGGAGTGGCAAGTGCTACGTGCAACTACCCAGAAGCACAGTCCGCAGAGGCAATGAGCTTGTGTTCTGGGGCTCGTCTGCGCGGCTTCCAGGGGACTGACCTGTCAGTTAATCATTACCCAGCTGAACTTTGCGTCGACCCATTTGAAATGCGGCACCCACGCGGCCCGTCTCGCCGCTGAGCTCATGGGGAGCTTGGTGTTATCATTAACTTGGACGGGTCCAAATATTTGCTGAGCTGGACACTCCGGGCCAGTGGAGGTAGGTGCGGCGAGAGGGGGAGGGCAGGTGGGTGAGCGGGGCGTTCTGAAGTGAAAACTGTCATCAACTAACAAGCGCTCACTATGGAGAGGCCTGAGATTTGCGGCCAAGCCAATCCTAGGGAGGTTCACTGCGACTTAAAATAGACGCCAGTAACTGGGCCCTTACACGCACATGGGAACACACACACACACATACATACATACAGGGAGGGGCAGGCACACCCGTGCAAGTTTGGGCCGTAGCATATTGGGTTTTATAAAGTTTCTGAAAGCTAAACAGATCACCACCGCCAACCTGCCAGGCACAGGAAGGAACAGGAAGGGCTAGTTCAGCACATTAGAGAATCAAAGCTCTCCTTGTGACTGGGCTCACCTCACAGAACTAAGACCAGAGGGCCGGGCCGCCCTGCCGCCACCCCCGCCCCCCACCCACTCCTGCAGGTGCGAACTACTGACAGCTGAGGCTACCCCATGCCAGGGGCAAGTATAAATAGGCCCTAACAGGTAATAAAACCTTTAAAAGAGCCGGCGGGCACAGCAGAGCAAGGCTGTAAAAACACACATACACACAGGCCATTATTCTGCCTGCTCCTGCGGTCACCCGTCTCGTGTCACTGTTGAGGCTGCTTCCAAAGGCTGATATTATGCCAGCGAGACTATGTTTGGCAGCATGCATTTATGTCTGCCAGAGTGGCCGGCAAAGCTAAACAAAGAGGGTCAAGCAAACCCATTCACCTTCTCGAAAACCCAAGGGCAAGTGTTGAGCTTAAAGTCAAAATCAGTGCAGAAAATGAAACACAAAAGTAGTGGACCCCCACCAGACATTTATGTTGCCACGTTAAGCGATGCTCTAACTGGATGTTTGCACATGAGTGTCATTGTTAACCAATGCTTACTTAGATTAGACCAAAAAGTCCCTAGACAGTGAGAGACTTAAACTCTAAACGTCAGTCCTGATTCCGTAATCACCACATCACACACTGAAACCAACCTTTGCTATTAAAAGGTTAAAGCATATGCCACATCACATGACCACCGTTTCAGCCATGAATTAAAAGGCTGTTTCAGAAACTGGAAACATTTTGAAATGTCATCGAAAGCTTTGGTAGGGGCTTTCTGAAGTGAGCAAACGAAACGCCATGGACTCTGGGGCAGAGTACAGGAAGGTCAATGGGCTTGTCAAGGCAGGAGCACTACAGCAAGGCATCTGCAGGCACCATTCATCAAATCCTACACAAACCTCAGGATTAAAAAAGGGGGGGGGGGGGGGGGGGGGAAACAAAGAACCCTTTCAGGAGACATGAACCATGTTCAGTTACGCCAAATCTTAAGATTATTAATCACAAACTCATTAATATGCCAACTAAATTTCTGTTTGGTGCCAAACCAATTCTTAAGGCAACTATTGCCACAACGTTAGTTTGTCTCCACTTAAAGAGTGACGCAAAATGAACGCATGTCCTCTGAACGCTTCCCCAGAAAGGAAGCCTCCTACTTTCCAGAGTCACCTTTTGGCAAAAGGGTGGGAAGACAATGTTCTAATGCAGTGCATCCAGACCCCCAACCAGACCCACGTGACCAGGAACATCCAGAGGGAAGGAATTCAGATGTAGGAAAGCTTCCCCACTCACCCAGTTAACAGGCACACAGGGCCAAGCTACACAGACTTCCCACCTGAAGCAAGCAGAGTAGGGGTGAGGAATGACGCAGTCGATACCTGGCAGTCAGCAGGTGCATCATTAGCCACTTGTCAGGTGACCCAAAAGTATAACCAAACAGCTAAGCGGCTCGGAATGGACTTAAAGGCTTAAAAGCAAAATGCGCAAAACTTCAGTCACTCAATCCCACACTTCCCCTCACATGACGGAGAAGAACCCGAAGGTGGCCTAGTAGCGAGTTCCTCTGCGCACGTCCACCTGACCCTGCATGTGACAGGCTCTCCACTGCGGTGGTAGCCCGCCAAACTCACTTCTCCCACTCTGTTCAACATCCCAAACAAACAAACTCACCAGGAGCAGCCTGGCTCTCATTCCACTCTGTGGTGATGAAAACCTCGATGATCCTGATGTGGGCCTCGGGGCTAGGCTCGCAGCTGCAGAGACAAACCAAACAGTTACTCCACCGCTCGTTCTGCAACCTGTATCACCCAGACCCCCCTAAGGACACACCCCCCATGGGACCCACCTGGCCGCCTGATGCCTGAACAGCAGAGGGCTGAAGATTTCACCCAGGGCACGGGCGCTGAGCAGGTTCTTGGTGGTTGCCTGGCACAGGCGGCAGAAATGGCGGATGAGGCAGTGGAGGGTGAGCCAGTACTGGGGCGGCACGGGTGGTGAGCGGGCAACCTGGCGCAGCAGCTGGCCGCACTCCTCTGGGTTCGGCACATCTGTGGGCAGAATGGTGGGCAGATGCGGTGAGGGGGGCTCAGTGCATCCCGAAGCAAGATATGGAGCAAGTGTGGGTACATGGCACTAGCCAGTCAGAGTGGGCAGGGTGGCAGCGACATTGGCTGCAAGCACACAAAGTGAGCAGTATTGGCAATTGGTCAACTCCAGATACAAGGGGTAACTGATTAGCCACACGTATCCAGTTTCTGGTGAGGAGGGGGTGGGGGGCTTGCGGCCCACCTCGGGGGGGACAGGACGTCCGAACTCATAACAATCAGGGCACCGTGAGTCCCTGCTAATAATTAACTTCTGATATCAGTACAGGGAGCCCAGGGCCCCAGCTCGACAGGAGCCAATCGGAGCTTGCACACGCGTATGTGAATGGCCCTTTAAGAGACTCCCCCCCTACCGGTTCAGTTATGTAACTCGCAGGGCTGTTTAACTTTCATCCAACTGCATATTTGAACGTGGAGAGAAGGAACAAGCTGGAACATGTGAGCAACTCAACTTGTCTGCAGGAACCCTGATGGGGAAGGCTGAGCTCCCAGAAAGGGTGGCCGTGTGTGGTGAGTCTGGGAGGGGAGGCAATGTGGGCCAGTCCCTGCTCATAGCAGCCGTGCTGCTTTACCAGGAACGCAGGAGCAGAATGCACCGTCAGCACAATGCTTCCCCCACCATCAGAGCTGCCTGCACAGACAATGAGGCCAACGTCGCCCTCCTGTGGCTGCCTGATCGTACTGCATCGTCAGCATAGGAGAAGCCAAGTAGCCGACCAATCGTGCTTTCATGCAGTGCCGCCACTGCAAGACGGGTTTCTCCAACTCACCTTGAGCGATGTGTGCCATGTCACCATAGACTGCGGCCGGGATGATGGGGTGGGGCAGGTCGAGCAGGTACCTCCGGAGGCCATCACACAGGGCCTGCAGGTCCAGCTGCTCTAGCTCTGCGGCAGGGGAATCTGGGGCGGAAACACAGTCACATCACAGGCTTATCCCCGCAGGCGTGCCAGCAAAAGCAACACCGCATGCCGGACCTCCGCCCCTCTAAGAACACCCCCTGACTACAAAGGTGGCTGGCTCTACATTGGCACTCACCGCTTTCAAAGCACTGCCTGACGTCCAGCCCATTACCGGCTGTGAATGTCCTGTAGAGGGTAGGACTCTCCAAACCTAGAAACAAGACGCGAATTGATTCATGACACATTCATGCACACACGTGCACACACGCACACACACACCAGCTCCGAGCAGGAGCTCCTGAGCTCCAGACACCCACCTTTCGTCTCAATGGCCTCCAGGATCTTCACTAGCATGAAGGGCGCCATCTGCGGGGGAGCAAACTGCTCTGTCAGGTCCTGCAGCGCGGTGCCTGAGGATGGACACAGAGGAGAGTCCCACATGAGTATGTGCTGGAACCCCGCCTCCGTCTGCCCTGTCAGGCCCAAAGGAGGCCCCGGGCAGCCGGCTGCGCACCCACGTTCTGTCTCTGGTCTGCTCTGTCAGGCTGCCTTAACCGCAGCTGTGTCTGCCTCGCCTTAATCTGCCGCCTGCCCACAGCAGAGCCGTTCAAGTGGCTTAGCACCGTGTGGAGAATGTGGCCTGTCCCCGTTGCGCGTGTGCAACACCAAGCCAGGCGGCGGGGGAGGAGCAGAAACACTCAACCGCATGCCAGCATCACAGAGGCAATGCAAACTGAGTATAGGTTGGTGAGAAGGCCAAGGGGCGGCCAGTATCACCAGTCTGAGGGCAGCCAGTGCATGCAGACATGGCCTGCTTGCATAGACCCAGAGGCATCTGGGAAAGGTCTTTCAAGACATCAGGTAGCAGCGCCTGGCTCATTCGCCAGTATTCCCAGGGCCTGGATACCAATGTACAACCTGGGCAATCAAAAAGACTGAGCGGTCTGTTGTGCAGAGCAAACAAGCCACTAATAACTAAGCGGCTGGCACGTCTGGGGTTTGGTTTCTCAGATCTGAGCACCCCAGGTGTGGACATGAAAGAAGCAGGGCCTGCTGGCTGCTTTATTTGGATCAGCCCAATGGTATTTAGCCAAGGTCTTTTTCTCAGAACCAAAACTGGAGGCCACTGTGTTAAACAGCCCGGGTGGGGGGTTGATGAATGAACT
>JAODKL010000118.1:2176633-2200228 GCA_026780765.1 Petrocephalus schoutedeni | reverse complement strand
CCACCCCACCACCCCCCTCCCCACCTCCCTTCCACAAGTCGACCCAAGAAACATTATCAAAACATTCAAAAATGCTGGAGGAAGGGGGATAGAGAGAGGAGGAGAAAGAGAGGATCTGCCAGATCCTTCAGAGGCTGGCAATAAATCACAAGCGCTCTGAAGCAACAGGAATTCAGCAGTGAGCCCCAGCTCTGGGCCCCACTGGAGGGAACATGGGCTCCTTTCTTCTCCCAAAACTGCACTCACACATGCTCTGAGCCCAGCTCCGCCACGTACGAGCTTCCCAGCCCGCTCCAGCTTCACTGAGGCGCCCCCCTGCAGAAATGCTTCCAGAATTCACCCTTGCCAGTAAAACTTGAAGATGGACCTTTTCTGCTATTTCGTGCATGTAAAATACACGCTAGCTTAAAACAAAAAAATCCATTTAAACCATGCCATATGGAAAAAGTCACTTTAAGAACAGATGTCAAATTGGATCAAAATGTGCTCATTTTGTATGACAAAAATAGTGTGTATCCGCTCTTTTAAGAACTTTTAAGCAAGTGTTAATGTCTATATCGGAACTAATCACACAAGACTACACTGGTAAATTAATCTGATTTACATCCCATAAGCCAGAAATCTCTTTTCTTCGTAGTTCCTTTTTGTAATTACCCATGTCCTGTGTAGCATTCACTTAATAGTCTCCACTAGCTGGATAAATTTAATGCTGTCAAAAACCAGACAATGCCTACAAAAATCCTATTCACAATTGTCCAACAAATCGTTCAATATGAATAACTTACAGAAAGCTACACAGCTTTTACAGACAGTTATCTGGTTTAGTGAAATACAGTGCGTGTCAAGCGCTGGCTTGTGCCCTTGCTGGCGACAAGGAGACTCGTGCATAAATTGCAGTCATCCAAAGGCTTGATATCTTGAGAATGACTGTACAAAATGTACTGGCACTTGCCGACCTGTCGACTTTCATTTAGGTATAAAGGCCTTGTTTTTTCCTCAGTTTTACAGAGATATACAGAATCGCTAACAACTCATTAACATGCCAGCAAAACCTACATATCAGTCAAGTGGGGACATGGTAACTTGACAATTACTTCATGGTAATTCATGCTGCATTACTAGGATATTTTAGGATTAGATACAATTATGTACTCTGCTATTCCACCATTACTAAACTGGGGTTTTGAAGAGCATTTGCCCCCCACCCTCACAAAACAATCGTACACAAAAAAAGATTGTGCATTAAGTTCGCATAAAAAGTACTTAGAGACAGTTTTGGAAAAAACTCAAGTAAATAGAATGGGGGGAAAAGGTCTAACGTGTTACCGAGCTGCCACTCACAGGGAGTAATCCAAGAAATCGCTGATGGAGCATGGGTGTCCTGCTTGCACAGAGAAACACACTGTCTATTGCATTTAGGGGTACTTTGCAGCATCAGGCACATCTAATCTGGTGGGGTAGCAAAATCAGCTGCATTTAGAAGACAAACAAATTAAATTATAGTCATTAAAGCGGCGTATGCATGTTTTACAAAAGAATTCCAAGCCACAACAGTATTATTAAATGTGGAATTCTTTTGTACCCTATGTAAAACATCCCTTTCTTTCAGTCAGCATGAACAAACAGTGGACTCTAATATATCAGGCTGGTACCACGTATGTTCGCACTACAATGAGGTAGCCTGGAACACTGCCATGTGCATTGTCTTCTAGTGCAGCTGAATGTTAACCAGTCCAGAGTGCCACAACTATACTATATAACTTTTAAAACAAACTGTTAGCAGGGGTACAAATCAATTGATGGCGAGACACCACAACTAAACCCAGAACTCTGGGTGGGTTTCCTTTTAACACAGATACTTGCAGGAAAGCTAAAATTGTACCACTAGCACAAAGGGCTTGTCACTTGCATGAAAAAAACACAGACAGCCTCTCCTGTCAATGTACATTTCATCACGCTCTAACTTCACCCTCCTTTAGTTGCCACACAAATATTCCCAGCTGATCTCCAGCAGGATGAATCATTTCAACGTAATGGACCTCATCTATTAGCAAAAGTTAATGACGTTACTACCTGGATAGCTAAACTAATCCCTTTAAAAGCATGTATAAAACTAGTGTGAATAATCATAAAGGATTTATAAAGCAACGGACATGCATTTGCAAGTTAAACCTTGTCACTCCAACAGTTGTTACATGTACCTTTGGCAAGATCAGCTGCTATTGAGAGCTGACCTCAATTTACAATGGGCTTATACAAACTAAAACAGCACGACAAGCACAAGAAATTTTAGAGAACCTAAATGCAAAAAGCTAATTCCAAACAGTTTAAAGTACACAAAACTTTTCAGACTTAGCAAAATTCCAGATTTACAAAGCCTATAGTTATATTATAAGAACACCTGCACTACTGCATTACTGATACATTCCAGGATTACTCAAAATTGCTTATAAAATTTCGCACCTCTTTCACGTGAACTTGGTTCCTTGTTTCCCAGGGTGACTCATTCATACCCAATTGATATTGCAAAGCCGTAGGACGTGCCGAGCGTAAGCAATCTTTGTGCGACACACTGCAAAGCTGATGTCTCTTGGTGTGTCCATTATGCGCATCTGCTGCTTCATGAGAACTCAACATTATATCTCCAAATTGGTGATCCATGCCTTGTGGGGGAGGGGAGCGCTATGGTTTTGCACAGCAGAAAGGTCCTGATACAACATAACATATACAACATCGAGAAGAGAGTGGCTAAGAAAAATACATTCACCGTTCCAGGCCAGTTTCCAGTTCACGCTCATCTTAATTCAACAACCGACCACTAAGAGTCAACGTATAACAGTGTACATCTGCAACGTCACTTAGGTCTAATTGGTAAGGCACACAGTGCAGTAACACACCTGCAGGGTTAGTTAGATAAAATGATCCAAGTGAACTTACATAACTGTTAGTCAGCTGCTGAGCAATTACTCAACGTCTTAAATCTTACTTTGGCTATCTCTGTACTAGATGCAATAAAAAAAAAGTCATCTGAGCACAAACCTTAAAAAAGAACCTTAACGGCTTGCAAGATAAATGTGATTCAACAACTGAACCAAACTAATGTTGCAACCAAATGGGGAAGAATGTGCATTAATGCATGTCTGATGCAATGATTTTCAAACAGTTGCATCAAATTTATCATTGCCCTCCATCACTCTTTGTAAAGACAAGTGGAATCCAGACAGACAATTACAATAAATGGACAGAGTCACCCAACTGAGGCCAAGTATTTGTTCAGAAAGGAATGTGGTCAGTTTGCTTTTGCTACTAAAGGTATGTGCAGTTTAGTGGGGCGAGAAAAGGCATTTCAGCCAATGGTAACATTGTACTCACTCTGCTCGACATCCATGTCCACCTTGGCTGGGCCTGGGGCCATAGGCAAGGGTCTGGGCGGCCTTGGCTTAGGCGTGGGGGGCGAGATTCTCTTCTTCCCAATGTACTCGACATATGTCCCTGGGAAATCACCCTTTTCCTGTGTTGTTTCATTGAAACCAGGGAGCCAGCCGATCTCCTGGGGCCTTTCCTCAAAGCCATCACTGTAGCCCAGGCCTAAGAGTGCACCTTTGCTAACTATTAGTATATCCCCAACATGCAGGTCAATGTCCTCATCCCTCTCCTTTTTATAGTCATAAAGCGCTCTATACTGGTATCCTTCTGCGCTCATCTTGATCATTCAGTCTATTGCACTAGAAAGAACACAAGTCCTCTTTTCTGCAGATACAATATACAAAGAAATATTTTCACGCAAAAACAATTTTCTTAAGTTTGCAAGTCCTCTGCAGTTTTTAGACCTTTCGTGGAAGTGTCTTCATTTCTTCAAGTATTGGGAGTCTGAGTCATCATCGAAAAAGTTCTGTAAGCATGCGCACCTCTGTGGTGGTTCTGGCATTGCGGGCCCATCTGCCTGATGCACTCACGGGTGAAAACCAGAGAAGACGCCCCCGACCTGAAACAGACAACAAAAAATGCTTTTACGGTACATCGCTTAAGTGGCGAGTGATCTATAGAGATAACGACTATCTGCATCACGCCCGAGGTCCTTGATACACGGATGCCTGGAATGTTCTATCGGCTACAGTTCAGCCCACAGCATAAGCTCCAATATCTTAGATCTTAATATCACCCTATACATACTAGTTAAATGTGTAAAAGACGCAAGACGTACTTCTGTTCCAAAGGGTTAAGATGTACGATTAAACACACTCCTTTGTCCAAGACTGCAACATTTCAATTAAGACAATGTATAAAGAATAGGCCCATCCCTAAAAATACGCCAGGAAGTAAACGAAAATAGGGAACTTGAAGCATAGCATAAAGGGGACTGTGCTACAAAAGCCCCAAATTGCTAAATGGATACCAACGTTATTAGGGCACCTGCAACTTTAATATTCATTTCAGGAAAGGATGAGCACGAGTCAGGTTACAACTATATCCGATAATCACAAAAAAGCTCGTTTCGAGTGTCAACTCTACCAGTGGGTCCCCGTCCGATTATCATGATCAAAAACGTGTCGACCGGTCAACAGCTACATAAAGAATCCAGATAATTCTGCTAGAAACTTTGAATTGCACGGATAGACCAGCAAACGGTAAGTCAACGAAAGGAGCAACCAAACGGTATCATTTTAAAACTCCGAAAACCAGTATGCAAAGCACATCGCGATAATCCCGGGGTCCAGATGCAATTAACGAATGAGAAAGTACTGTGACGTTACAAATACAGACCCAAACCAGTCATCCCCGAAGCTGCTCCGCCGTCTCCTTCCGTAACCATGTCGCAAGTTTAAAATAGCGATGCCCATCCTGAACATGTTGCATTTACCGTCCCTCTCCAGAGACTGCATTCACACCGAGCTAACTAGCCCTCGCTTAAAGCCCACAACTCTGCCCCACGACCTAAGGCAATCGGACGTCCTACTCGTACAATGAGTTTAAACGACCAACAGCTGTAACATAGATGCAGCGGATAAGTAAAAAGACAACCAACTAACCAATCACCAGGACTTGGTAAGTTACAGTCTACTGGGTCGCCTCATTCAAGAATGAAAGCGGTAGGAAAGCGGTCACTAGACGCCACCATAACCCGATTTAGCACTACCACCGCCGCCGAGCTCCACGGGTACGTCACATAGCATTAAACCCGTACAACACATGCATTCGACCATCACAAACGTATTCAGTTAGCTATACTATCCTAACCATTCTTTAACACAGTCTGTCCATTGTTATCTCGTAAGCTAATGCCATGCTACGGACAGCGAGTTTTGAAAGAGCAGTTAGCCGGCTAGCTAGCCCGGTGTTACACTCAAAGAGACCAGCTACCTAGATTCCGCCCCGAGACACACGAGCTAAAAGTTAATTTCTGCAGCGCTTATTCGCCATCTCCGCGAAGATGGTCGGCAGCTAAGTACTTCGCGGCGGCCCCGTTAGGCTGCGTGTCGACTAGCTAGGGAAAACGACTCCGGGCTCGGAACATCGCCAGTTACTTCGGACTCATTTGTTCGGTTTTGTTAGCTAGGAAACTGCCGACGAATGGGTAAAAAAACTACCAAAGAGACTATAAGTGGGAAATAATGGCCGCTAGCGTCGGCAGCAAGGAGCCCACGTCGGTCCGTAACTCACTGGCACGAGAGGGGCCCGGCAGGACCGACGGAATGTTTCCTTTTTTCCCTCAGAAGACTTCAGCCGAACGCCGAAGAGCTCCAGTCGCAGCGAAAGGACTCAAGTCTTCACTTTGAGAAGAGCCGGCAAGCAGAATCGAGCCGTGGACCTTTTTTTAAAAGAAAAAGAAGGGGGGAAAAATCCCGTTCGGCTAAAACAATAAAAACGAGCTCCAGCGATCCGGCCGAGAGCCGCCGTCCTCCGCGCCACTACGCCTGAGCGAACGCCGTCTGCGCGAGGCTTGCCTCAGAGCTCCCAGAAAGACACGAGCGCTGCCGCGCGCGCGTCAATCAAAGTGCGTCAGCATCAAACCACACAGGCGCCCCGCCCCAGTCGCGCCAAACCCCGCCCCCAACAGGGAACCTTTGTTAGAGACACGATGTTCAGCTGCATGTTCCTGTGCGACCACACTCCGAGCTAGTGTAATATATTAATGACGTGCGTACATATGTTTATTAATGCATTGCTAAAGATAAAATCATTTACTCAGAGTTTGCAAGTTGGCGGCTTTGACTCTAAGTTAGCTTGGTTTATAAACAGCGTTGCAGTTATTATCGTTAAAAATAGGTTTTGCTTTATACCAGAACGATGGAAATTAAATGCTCTGAATTTACTTACTAACTTAGGCAGGTAAAGGACAGGTGCAGGTGCAAGCAGTTTATTCCTCAGCTGGCCTATGCAATGACATTTAGATCAACAGCAAAGTTGTGATGTGGCAAAAGTGTTGCAGACTGGAACCTGGAAGTAAAACCTCAGTTCTGCTAGACCCGCTTCTGTTTTTGAAAAGACATCTGGCCGGGCATTGAAAGTATTTAAATTGACTTCAGATAATTATGTTATCACCACATTGTCAAATAGATTGTGCCACCAATATATATTAGGCTGGTTTCTGGTAATATTGCGCGTTTCATGTTCAGTAGGATGCACTACAATGTATACACTGCAATGCGAATCACTCACCAGAACAATATTTAGCAGTTGGTTGAGCTTGCATGAATTTCAGTAAAGGAAGTATGGTCAGTATGGTGACTTAATGGGGAGGTCTTGCACCTCCAGGTGTGTGTGTGTGGAGTTTGCATGTTCTCCCCATATAACACAGATGTCCTCCTACAATCCAAACATATGCAGTTAGGGTAACTGGTGTCTGTAAATTGTTTATGGAGTATTGTCTGCATGTGTGTCATGCCATGGTCTGGCATTCCGTCCAGCATAGGCCCTCTGCAGCCTAGGCTGGGCTTCAGGCCCCCTGCCATCCTGACCAGGATAAACCACTAGGATATAGACGGTCCGTCTGCTCAAGATTAATCTTTTTTTGGTAGGTCCTAGGCAACTAGTCAACTCTAGAAATTCATATTTTGCTAGTTGAGATTATCCATCCATCCATTTTCTGTACCCGCTTGTGCTATTCAGGGTCGCAGGGGTTCCAGAGCCTATGGGTGCAAGGCAATAGGCTCACTCATGCTCACTGCTATAGAGCATTTGGTAACTCCAATTCACCTTAGCATGTTTATGGACTGTTGGGGGGGGGGGGGGGGGGGGAGACGATGCATAGGGATATGCTTTGGACAGGATGCCGGTCCATCACAGGGCACTCACACACACACACACACACGCATATACTTACACACAGGAGGAACATGTCCACAGAGCAGGGGCCGGGATTGAAGGAAAAGTGCCAGAGAAGTGCGGTCGCGGTGCTGCAGAGGATCGCGCGTCCCGTGTCTGTCTTCTGTCTATGGAAAATGTCAGGAGTCTGCATTGTTTCACGTTCCTGAGAAGCAGTAAACACTTCGGTTGTTTCGACAGGGTCCTATGTCCTACAACCAGCAAACATATCTAATTAATTAGTAGAAGCCATCCTTGCAGTGGAACATCCTGCATTTAGGTCAGCTGGGTAACTAAGTACACGTTACAACCGGAGTTCATTCTTCCAAGAACTAGAATATAAGGATCTTTCACAGAATGTTAAAACTAATGTCACCACTTCATGTAAAATTACACCAATTGTACACCTAGACAGGGAATTTTCTGTGCTTTTAATTTCCCACATCCTCCAGAGGATAAAAGCAATATTGAATGTCTGGTTCTTTGAATTTAGGTCACAGTTCTTTTATCACATTTGAACCATAATTGGATTTTCTGGGAATTCCAGGAAAAAGAAATGTCATCAACTAAGCTGGGTACTCCTTGAAGAACCGAAATTTTTATGATGTGGAAATAAAGACTAAATTAGTTTCTGTATATAGGATAAAATACATTGAAAGAGATGCTTTTTGAAGCTAAACACTGCCTGTTTGTGGAAAATCACAATACCTACAGATACCATATATGGCATTTAATAAACGTAAAACTTGTTTGGAGTAATAACAGCAGCATTATGACAGTCATCATGACTGGCAGATCCTCAAGCTGATGTTATGTAGGTTAATAACAGAAATCACATGTCACTGATAGCCCCATATCATTGGAATTCAGATTTTTCTAGGTTTTACTTTAATGGCAGATATCCAGAGTGCTAATTAGAGGGAATCTTCCGGCAGTTCTTTTTCCGGCAGCATCCGATGTAGCATACGTAGAATTCCTCCGTCCAAGGATGTGGGTGGCCTAATTACAGAGGGGGGGGGGGACTCCCAGCAGAAAGGCCCGGGCAGGTTTGCTGTCCAGGCTGTTTAACAGAAATTTAAGCAGTTGTGGGTAAAAAATAAGCCCTTGGATCAGAGTGTTGCACAGAAAAGCGTATGTTCTGCCTTTCAGCAGAGACGAATGAGTAAGTGATTGCACAATTATAAGTGAAAAGCTATTTAATATCCATCCAGCTTCTAACCTTTTCTCTTGGTCAGGGTCGTGGGTTGGCATTTAATGCGCGAATAACGTTTTAAAAATCCTGAGTATGAATGTTGTGGTGTGAAATGTAATGTTTTGATAATGTTTCTAAAGCACGTCAAACTTGCTGTGATGTTACATGACGCTCATAGGGTAGCTAACTGGTGGTAGGTTCCATTCTTTCATGTTTGAGTTCCTAGGTTCTGCCCATGTTTGCCTGGGTTTCATTCTAGTTTCCAGGAACACACACTCTGATAAACTCAAACTTTGTTTTGTTTAACTTTGTTTGAGTGTGTGTCCTGCATTGAAGTCGTCCACTTCGTGCCATATGCTTTCTAGATAGGCTGCAGGCTCACCACGATTCTATATTTGGATAGATGGATGGATATACCATAGAAAAACTGTATGGATGGATATCTAGAAAATTTGTAAACTTGTTGTGACAAACCCATTTTAGAATATGTAACTCCTCCATTCACCTCCAAATTACCAAGATGTTTGAATCCAGAAAAATGTTAACAAACACCTTGACCACTGTTCTCTGCTTCCTGTTTCTCGTTTATAATAAAATCTGTATGCATCTGGCTTTTAACTGTAGATGGCTGTAAGGATTCTGCAAATGACAGCAGACTGGCGATTATGTGATTATTTTCAAATATCCCAGCAGGGGACTGTAAATATTTCAGCAGCATTCCACCATGAACTGTTTTATGCAATATTCATACGAAGCAAATTCAATTTTGAAAGAATATGTTTTCCCTAAATCTTGCGGGATGATTTCATTAGTGTCCATATCTGCAACAGAAAATCTGATTAAATGGTTATACGCCTCGTTCAATTTCAGTAAGACCATAGAGGACATGTCTTGATGTTGAACTGATGGAAAACAACCGCGCTGGATTTTGAGGTGCATGTGATTTACTGCACGAGTCGGGCTTTTTTTTGAGCTGATGGTAGGGTTCCATGTATGAAGGTGACGTTCGGGGACACGTGGTGGCACATGGTTGAACACGGTATCTCAGAATCTGTCCCCTAAATGTTTTAACTTTGCCATTTTCATGCAGGAACTATCCCACTCCGTGACACAGATTCTCCTCTATTTTTAGGTATAATGTATGACGCAGTACTTCTATTTCATTACAAAACACTAAAGCTAAAAATAATGGAAAATATCGGGAAAAAGCAAAATGATGAATGCTGTGCATCTCTCTCATGGTCCCTTTCCTGTTTTCCTGTAGCCATTTTCACTATTTGTTCCAGTTAGCAATGAATAAATAACAATTGTCTTCTCTTTTTGTTAATGCAATGTTTATGATGACATCCCAGTCCTTTCTGTTATATTTCTACATTAAGCATGACCAAAGGCACTGGGATGAATTCTTTGAACACCATAAAGGTAATTATAGTAAATAGTCAATTCTGATTCGGTCATTTTTGGAATCAAGCTCGTGTGCAGTAATTGTTATTGTCCATATGAGTGTGCTCCTAATTGTAATGCAAAAGAAAAGCACTAACGGCGTTTACTTCAGGAATTTCACTATAGCTACATATTGGGAGATGCTGTACTAAAAGCAAATATTTACATATTTAAAGTGGCAGTAGCAACTCTGCGAACGTGCAGCTAATCGCCACATTAACAAACAATGGCCTGCAATTTAGCATACATTAGCTAATACATGAAACTGAGGGGAAAAAAGACTGGAGTTTATTGCAGGGTGACACAAGAGCAATAAGTGAGTCTCCATGGAGACTAAGTGAGCAGGGCAGGCGCTATAGGTCAGATCAGAGTGTGGGATATGTTAGCTCTGTCAGCTGGGGTTGAGATATGCAGCATTGTCATGTGATCTGCAGTATGAGAACATGGCACTGTTAGCTGGGGGGCCGCCTATCAGTTGGCCTAAATTTCATGGTATGGATTTATTACAGACGCAGACTGAGACTGGGAGGCTAGTGTCTGGGAGGGGGAAACAGGCTAAAAAGGTCATTCAGAGCATAGAAGTACTAACCGCAGCATTTTCTGTCATGTCAAAGTTGACTTCATTAAAATAAAGAGAAGTAACTTATTAAAACATGCTTCGAAATTATTGAGTGAAAAGATGTAAATAAACTAATTTCTGACAGTGAGCGCTGAAGTGTTAATCTAGCACAGGATGTTTGTGGGAAGACTCCCCGTTTAATTTAGCGAATTTCGCTGTGTTTATAAAATGGCTGTCGGTGTCAGGAGTGCCCCATCGACGCATCGACTTGGGACCGGGATTCTTTCGCTTGTATATTTTCGCTGAACTCGTACATTCGTAAACTCAACTGTCGACGTTTCTAAGCAGGGGATGACGACGCCGCACAGAGGATGGCCTTTGACCTGAGGAAACATGCCCATATATAGGACCAGCAAAAAGAGGGATGGGGGGGGGGACGTCTGCCAAGGCCTCTGAGAGAGAGCAGAAGCAGGTGGCTGATCTGGAGGGCAGGATGGAGGGAGTAGTGGAGAAAGCACGGCATGGAGGGGGCAGGCTCATGCAGGGATGGCGTGTCCCTCTAAAAGCAATGAGGAAAGTCAGCTGACACACAGAGTGCGCTCACAGAGGACTCGGCTCCCAGAAACAGCTACCCGCTCCGTGTATTATTTGCAGCATTCCTACTTTCTCAGTTGAATTTACCTGCATTTTTGTTTATTTGTTTGCCTGTTTGTTTGCTTATTATTGCCATTTAAAATATTCTGCTATGCAATTATTCCAGGAAGTAGTGGCAACATTTTAAGCCAGTAGCCATTTAACTAAAAGCTTCCACCATCCCTATGTACGTATCGTGCTTCCAGATAGATGCCTGTTGTGGTCAGTTCAGGGACTGTTCATGCTATGATTTACACTTTGTCTATTGAGCAGATGCTCTTATCCAAAGCGATATACATTTTTGAGAAAGCAGGTCGGGCAATTTCTGGGGCAAGTAGGGGTATAGGGCCTCCCTCATGGGCCCGGCAGTGACATCACCCTGCCGACCCTGGGATTTGACCTTCTGATGACAGCCACAGCAGCCTAACCTGCTGAGCCACACACCGCCCCCATGTCTTGTCACGTCTTGGCAGTTGATGGATGTCACTTCCCCCACAAACACATTTAGCAGCAAAAAGCCTGCTGAAGATCAGCTAAGTTAACCGAGTTAAGCTGGGAATGCACGTGTGTGACGCCTTGTCAGTGTACGAAGGAATACACAGTGTACTTCGCCGAAGGCCATACGCCAACTCTTGATTTCTACACTGGCAATTTCTAACGATCCTATTAGAAGATCAGTTTTCCGCCCGAAAGCATACGTGAGCGACGTGAGGCCATATGACCGATCAGGCCCCGCCCAGTGCCGCGGAGCTGTCCCAGCCTGCTGATATGGCAGGGTTTTGGAGCATGACTGCTGACTGACAGATTCGCAGCCGGCAGACGGAGGCCAAGCGCACCAGCACAGGAGAAACCGAGCGCCGCAAAGGGACACAGACTGCTGGATGTGAGAAATCCGCACGGCCTCGCTTTAGTGCCACGTAGCTGGGTTTAGCATTTCATCGATATTTGCATTTCCACTCATGCCGTTACTATATGTTTTTCACCGCAAACAAACAAGGCCGATAAACGTGCCACCGAAGTGCAGAATACACCCATTTAATTTAGGTAGAACCTTGCCAAGTGTTCTGTATGTTCCCGAATGAGGAAAAACAAGCTTCTTTTTTCCTTTTTTGTGCCTCTGAAAGGACATGAGAGTGTGTCAGTAGCGGTTTTCTTTGTGAATGCTGTGTGCGGTTTACAGAATGAGATCTTTAGGTACAGAAAAGCGGGTCCCTCTCTCAAAGTGCAGAATGTATGAAATGTAGCCTTTAAGGGTTTACATTGAATTGACTTGGGCCCCTTAAACAATTCATCTGTTCAGTGCCTCCATAATGGCCGTCCTCGCCGCCCCATTCTCTGGCCTATGGGGGCTCTCAGGCCCCACTTTTTGTTACGGCTGCCACCCCCCCACACCCCCCTACCCCCATCCACCCCCATTCACTGATTCTTCTACTTTTGTGAACACGCTGAGAATTCTCACACTGGATATCACATCATGGCCCCCTGGCATGATGGGAACTCACTAAATGCATCGTCGCTAATGCATATTTAAACAAAGTCAAAATTGAAAAACTTTTTTTTTTCTTACCAGAGTGACCCCCCCCCTGCCCCTACACCAGGGCCTCCATCCACATATGTGTTTGAGCACCACAGACGAATCACAATGATCATTCAGATGCAGGTAAACCCTCCACCTCAGGATCACCCCCTAATTTGAGGGTGGGAATCACTCTCGGGGGGGGGGGGGGGGTTGGGGGGGGCCTTCCCACTCTGCTAGCTCAGTATCCCAAACACGTTTCCCTCCAGCAAAAGTCTGAGAAAGGAATATCTAACCAGTTCCATTTCAAAAGCTGCTCGCAGCCTGTCTTCCACTCTGCAGGAAGTCTGCTATTTTAGTCCCGCAAGCTTATTATGAATATTAAAGTAACACTTTACACTTGGCTGAAATTCGTCAGCGGGGGCAGCATTGCAGGGCCACTGGGAGCAGAACAGTCCATGGTTATTAGCAGGAAACGTTATTTACTTTCCGAGGCTACAGCTCGGTGTCATTTTAACGATGCAAGTTTGACGTGACAACTGCATTTATCATTACCATTATAGTGGTACTTCTTCTTAAATGCATTTCTCTTCTGAAGCAGCAGAAGTAGACCACGCATACAGGCAGACGCATCTGCACACGAGAGTCGCATCGTAAACATTTTCTTAACTGCGTAAGGATAATTTCGGCGTCAGCTAGGGTGCCAGAAATCCTCTTAAACGTGCGTGCGGCACCGAGCTCTTCGACAGGAAGCATTCTGCTTCCCGGAATCCTCTCGTCACATGACCACAGACAGATTAGTCAAATGTGACTAAGGCCTTGGAAAAGTATCTGCATACCTTCACAAGAACAAACGTGGGAAGTATCAGCTCCTTATGTGTCAAGCTCTTGTTAAGAAGAACTTATAGACTATAGTCGACTAACAGGCTAATAAGAGTAACAGGCTAATGAGGTCATGATGTCCTTGGGATTTTTGAGATTTTTACTGAGACATTAACATGTAAAATGTTACAGGCATTGTTAAGATTAAAACATGGCTTATAATAAGCAAACAGCAAAAGTAAAGTACAGGTATTTAATACCGTGATAAGTATTACGTCAATTGTTAGTTAGGAGAATCAAGAATGCTCCATTGTTCCTATAATAGATGGCAGGTTCAATGAGCTGAGTCATAGCTAACAGGCAAAACGAACAGTGCAACAGGCATCCTTCAGTATGTAACAGCCGTGCCAGCAACAGAAGAAACAGTCTATGAATCTGCTTTTGATTGTATTGATTACTGGATTATTTTACATTTCAGTGCAAAATTTCTGTCAAAGTATCTCTTGAAGTCTGCCCCGTCTAAATTAGCCATGTGGATTTCTGTGTTGGCTCACGATATTTCAGAAACACAGATTAAGAGTTTAATAAGCAGGTGATAGGCCTGCTAAGATAAGTTTGCTAACTCACACTCCCTAAATCTTGATTAGAAATAATTACCATTTACATTTGCTTGCTGGGCAGGTAAAAATTTGCCTTTTCTCCAAAATGATTTACTGAAGTTGCGAGCCAGTGGCATGTTAGCGTGTTGCTACCAAATAGGCACTCCCTACTGAATGAAATTAATCATTGTGTGAGTAAATATAGGCTACATTTCACATCCTAGTGCTGGTTTTGGGGAGGTCTATTGGTGTTATTTGGCAGTGCTAGGCCTTCAGTCGGCGGGGGGGCTCTGCCTCTTATTGCTCTTGTAACTGTATCTTTAAAACCTCACACATTAGCATTTGTGTAGCAGGTTCGCTAAGTTTCACAGCAGATAGAAGAGGATGACAGAAGTATGCGGGGAGCCCCACTCCGAGCCGCTCTCTGCGGCCCGCGGGGCCATTCTGATTAAGCTGCGCCCGCTTTGTAAGCAGCGGCAGGTTTTCACGGCGGACCCCAGGGAACAGCCGCCCGTGTCCCTCACATCCACACAGGCCTGAGGAGAGGCCTCCTTAGCCGGCGCTGAGTGACAGGAAAGAGAGTACAGAGAGCTTCCTCGGCCGTGAAGAGCTGGCCGATGTAGACACTGGGCTGTGAATTGGCTCTCCTGAAAAGCTCTTTGAGCAGGAAGGCCGGCCGCGGGCGTGGAGGCACGGATTAGCCGCCCTGCTCCCGGTGCGGTGCAGCTGATATCTTAAGCAGGTCGCGAAAGGGCCGGATTGGTCGCTGCTCACCAGCTTTAATGAGCGCTGCTATAAAAATGCCGGAGCCGGGCAAAAACATTTATATTTAGTCTGCCCTGCGCACGCTCTCAGTGAGGAGCACATGTCTGCTCTGCATGCTCGTGCCCTTGACGGGGCTGTTACCGTTATTTCTTCTGACAGAGCTGCATTTCGTCGAATCCAGGAAACCTGCAGAGCTTTAAAGCTTAGTTTTATTTAATATTTTAAGACAGAATTTTATATTAACTTTATTTAATAAAGAACCATCTTTGAGCAAGCATATTCTTTTATAATTTGTAGTCTTCGTATCAGTTCTGTCCTATAATGGTGAACAATTGTTTCAAAATTAGTGTTTTACTTATGTGTAAATCACTGTTTAAATTCTTTTTCCATATTATCGTCATATAAATTAAGTAATATCTGTAGTACCAATTAAATATTATAAAGCCCAAGTATATATACTGTATATAGTTATAGAGCCTTTAATACTGTTGTGAATATGATTTAGCTATTTTAATATCAGTTTTAATGAATAACGGAATGTATTGTAGGGCAGTCAAAATTTACTGAAAGTTAAATAATTTCTCTGGTTTTTGAGGCCTGTAATGTTACAACTGATCAGTAAATCTGAGATACATTACCTCTGGGAAAACACGGTTAATTAAAACAGTCATTTGATGATCAGGTGACGCATGCTGAAAGAGATATGGAAAGAATCTCATGACAGTGGATTATATGTAACTTTTCCTGGGCTGTCTTTGGCTGTATTTGACTCTCGTTTCACAGATTGTACAACATTCAGCGAGTTCACAGCAAATGGTCCTACGTTTGCTGAGCTTGGCAAACCTCACCCTGCTGCAAGACAGTGCGAAAGCATGTTATTTTTGAAAGCCAGCCAACATCCCCATCATTAAATACAATTACAGTCAGATTATCGGGCTTGTTTTGTGACTAAAGTTGCTTCTGTCATATTGGCTGCCTATAATATATTATTGTAATTATAGCTTTTTTGTGTCATTACAGTGCTACATACCTTAGATTTGAGCTCCTGAAACTTTTACACTCAGTATGGGCTTTGCATTTAAACTGTACATATATGTGGCGGCAAAACTTTCAGCGAAAACAGCCAGGCAGCCAAAAGTAAATTTAACCCTTCATATGCCGTGCATGTGAGTGCTCATCTATTGGACAAACGGTGGGAAGATGGATGGTTATAGTTATATGTTATAGTTTGATATTGTTTTATTGACCATATCATATAGAAATGTGATCCCAAATATATGTTAAAAAACCAATCTTTAGGCTTGACTCACATCTGTCAGGTTTGCAGGAACAATTGCGTGGATTCTACTGTAGTATCCCAGCTTCTTATTGGAGGAGAGGAAGTCTGTTTACTGTTTTTGGGGGCCACGGGGGGGGGGGGGTATGGTTCTGCAGACCAGTGGTGCCCGACTTGCCCCCGCTGTAGCTAATTACACATCGTGGCTACATATAAAATGTAATTGTTTCCGGCTCAAGGCATTTAAAGTCTGTTCCAAATGACGGATTGGTCTCGATTCAACCTCCTTGAATTTGTAGCCACCCGGTTACGGTTTATGGCATGTATGTTATACCCATCCATCCATCCATCCATCAATCTTCCTTAACTGCTTATGAAGTGCAGGTTCGTGATGAGCATGGAGGCTGTAGGGGGCGCCCTAAAGGCGGTGCCAGGCTATCATAGACAAGTAGTTCATGTCATAGTTAATACACACAGATTGATTCTGCCCAGGCCAGTGGGCAGTTTGGGGACATTAAGTCTTAATGCTGGTGCCCTATCACAGAGCAGGTGCTGATGCCTGCACTTGGCTATAATCACTCTTTCCTCTAGCGGTCAATGGACCCTTTTCACTGCGATTGGCCTCAACGTGTGATTCAACAGGAAACTGGTCATGTGATCAGTGGCACCAGTGGACGTGATGACATCACTCTCCATTGAAGAGAACGATGCCAAAGTGGCAGGTTGGGCCTTTGTATTATTATGAAATTACTGTCGCTCATGTCTGTGATATTAAATGACATCACAGTGAGCAGCACTCGACTCAAAAAGAAAAACCTTTCAGTAATTTATCAGTTCAGACCTCAGTAATTCAGTGGTTTTACTTTCTGGCTTGTAAACTTATAACATATCTATGTGTGTAGTCACTTTAAATGTTATGTTTGAAAATGAATATACTGAAGAGCTGGCTTCAAGTATATAATTACTTAGTTTATTAGGACACTTCAAACCATGGATATGGAGACACATATTTTGTATACTGATGGAAGTTTTGTTTATTGAGCTAAGCAATGAAATACAATTTTTAACATGAAAAGTTATAAACCATGGCATGAAAGCCAAGCATATGTGACTCTGTGTGGTTTGATGTGTTTTTAAGTCAGTGCTTGGTGTTTTTATTTGTGCTGAATGTGTGTGTATGTGTGTCTGTTTTTTTTTTTTTAAAGGAGAGCATGATGGGATAAAAATCACATTGTAATGAACCTAGTTTAGTACTTGTGCAAGTTGCAAATAAAGGTTTATGTTTTTCAAATATCATGATATTTAACAATATCGAGATTCCACGGGGGGTGGGTTATAGTTTTGCCCAGGCTGCTAAGGGTTAAGCTCTGGGCCGCGATGCAGTTTGTCTCCGTGTCAGGATCCCTCCCCGACCTGAACAGCCGGTTCCACAGCGTACGGCTCTGCCCTCGGTTTTCCATTAGGGCTGTACAGTAACGAAGCATGGCTTCTGCAGCACTCACAGTACTCGCTAATGCATCAGTATATGGCACAAATGATGGCAAACATGCAGTAAATGCACTGAAAGAGTCAACTTAATTGAACTGGGTGTTCATTTATACGTTCACAAAGAGAAATTACTACGATTGTACAGGCTCTGTTGTACCCAAGGATCATGCCTGCACATTCAACATTTTACACAGTCTATTTACAAAGTGTACTGTAAATCTTTATATGTACTGATACGTATTTCAAATAGATATAAATTCTACTTACATTCCATTACTGGTTCTAATGTTTAGATGAACTATAACAGCTAGTAAAATGTATTTAACAATTTTACATAAATATAATATTTAATAAAAGTTGTATTTCACATGTACTTTGCCAATAAATGAAAATGTAATATACTATTTGTATTGGGTGAGTATTGTAAAAATGGGATACCTGGCAAATTGGGACAGTTCTCCTTTGCAGTTAATGTATGTTTAATAATACATTTTCTCTTCTTTACAGTGTTCAGCATTACTGTGTTTAGAATGGCATCAAGTTGCAATTCAAGATGATTGTGTAAATTTTTTTCAAAAAGCAAATTTTCATAAAGTGTCCCATTTCACCCTTTAGATAAATATCCTATTTAATAAGAAGTGTGTCCTGATATGCATTATATTTAGTTTTCGTGTACTAATAAAGCAAAATGGCACTTTATTATTGGTGTTATGGACGGCAGAGGCTGGCAGAATACTCTCGACCCGCGGGTTCGCTGTCTGTCGCCGGGTCGGTGCGTGTGCATTTCGCATGTATGCGCACATTTACACACCGAGCCGCCGCTTATAACGCCTCTGACGTGGCAGGAGAGCCACAGGAAGCCGGCGACCCGGCTGCCAGCTGCAGTACCTCGGCGGCGCTCATTCTAACGCACCGGTCGCCCCCGACGCGGCTGACTTGACTGCGCGTATCGCCCTCGGCGCTCATATCAATATTTGCTCTCCTGCGTGTCTCTGACCGAGGACTTTCGCCCCCGAATGGTGGCATGTGCGACGTAAATGAAAATGTTCGAACAACAAAAAAAAAAGTTCAGTTTAACCAAGTTGTTTATCAGACGTCAACGATGAAAGGGGCCTTTTCCGCACGGCGGGGGATGAAAAAGGGGGGGACTTGCGGTCTGCTCCGGACCAGATGTGCAGCGCTGAGCGGAGGGCGGCCGCGCTAGCCTCCCACGCCCAATTTACGGCCCTGCCGAACAAAGAGCCCAAACAGAGTTTATGCATTACCGTAATGAATTGCGTGGCGCTGGCAGGGAAGGCGCTCCTGCGAACCGCCGAGTGCGAAAAGCGGCAGCGCAGGCTGCAGGTTCCCATTTCATCTTGGCCCAGCGAACAAGAGAGCCGTTTCATCGCTGTTTTCGTAACGTTTTCAAAGGCCCAGTAGAGCACACATCATCTAAAACAAAATAACACGCATAGTTTCTAAGTCATATAAATAAACAGATTACATAGAGTGGTGTACTAAAATGATTATTAAGCACTGGCGATATTTTTATAGCACTTGTACTGGTATTTGACATGTATCGTTTAAAGGAAAATTGTTATAGAAACTGAATGGATTCTGGTAAATAGGTTGTTTCCTTCATACTGTTTATTAAAAGTTCAAAGGTGACATTTATGCATATTATTAAGGATACTTATATCTGTTTGCAGTTACAGACAGTTTTATCAAGTAGCTTGTTCAATGTTTAGCCTAAATTACTGCATTTACAGCATCCAATAACTTTTAGGATGGCATACAATGTTTATTCATTTACAGTCAAGTGACACAGTTTATAGTATAGAGCGGCACAGAAATTTATCAAACCTACTTAAGTATGATTACTGAGTGTTTATGCTAACTGATTTTATTACTGATATGAGAGCTATTATTTGCTCTATTTCCTTGAAGTCTAGGTGTGTTTGTATAGATAGTCAATTTGGCTATGTACTTTATAAACCAAAACAGAGTGAAGTCAGACGTGGGTCTGACTTCAGAGTCAGAGTCTCGTTTGATAGCCTGTGCCAGCTTGGGAGGGGACACAGAAGACGTGTGCTTTTAGCTGTACTCAGAACGGAAACTGCAGCGATGGGCCAGACAAATGGCTGTATTTGCCACCATTCGAGCTTCGCATTCACGCTGGGTGCCTAAGGTTTGAGTGCCGGTTGAGCGCAGAGAGTCACTGTACTAAATGTTAAATAAATGGTCTCTCACATAGGAGATGCTGAAGAATTACACTGCTACCGATGACTTTCAGATTCTACTCGCTAGCTGTTTATTTCATTTTTTTCATTTAATTCTGAGGGGCGTGGGGGGGGGGGGGCAGTGTAACAATAACTCAGGCCTTGGGGCCAGTCGGCAGCATCTCCGAGTGACAAACGAAGGATCCAATTAGGGTAATCAATGCCGGTAAAATGACAGCTATTCGTGCTCAGCCCAGTTTGTCGAAATCTGGTTAAAGAAATGGCAGCCTGTTAAGAGTGTCAGCGTGCCCACGGCTTGTCCTCCTTACTTGGGAGTTTTTGTTCCTCTCCTCTGTCATCTTCTGCCTTTCCTTCTTTCATTCTGTCTTTCCCCCTTCCCCTTTTTTCTCTCTTACATGCACCATTCTGTATAAGTGATGTAACAGTGGTTTGCTACACACTCTCGTCAAGTGCCTGTATTGTGAAAGGCGCTATATAAAAATAAACTGGAATTGAAATTCGGGGAGACGTAGGAGGGTGGGGGGGGGGGGGGGGGGGGGGGGAGTGGAGGAGATTGGGGGGTGGCAGCAGGGTTAGATAGCAGGCTGGTTTGGAAAGTACAGCTGATCCGGGAGAGAGAGCCCCGACCCACATTCCTGCATGAGCCAACATTGATTCCCGCACGAGGGGGGGATCCAGGCCAGTGGAGCTCTCCCAGGACACCATCAAAGCCAGATGGAAGGATCCAGAAACCCTCATGACTTTTTGACTATCTCAGCCAGTGTGAAAGCTATTCTTAATATTTCATATAATATATAGCACATTATAATACATATTTCTATCATGCTAAATATTTTATTTCATACACAGGATTTGTATTAGTGCTGCTCATAGGAGGAGACAGTGGAGAATGTCCACAATACATTCACGCACATATCTATCCATCTTACAAAATCACAGGGTTTATCGTGAACTTGGATGCTATCCCAGGAAGGACAAGGCACAAGACGGAACAACTGGACTGGGATACCAGAACATCGCAGGACATGCAAATTTAGACTGGGAATGGAAATCAAAGTTTCCATGATGCAGCGTGCGCAGACATACCGAGGCATCACAAGGCCCACACGCTCTCTGCTCTGCGTGTGCGTTAGTACATGTGTTTGGGTGTACATGTGCGCATTGTGTTTGGCAGTGTCCATTCTTTCAGAGATCATCTCATCCAATGTGGCTTACGGGCAAATTACATGTGGAACTTAAAAATAAATAAATAAATAAAGGCCCTGAAATGAAAGACCAAAGACCAGAGTAAACAGCTGCATCTCATCTGCAGAATGACAACAATAGCACTGCATCCAGGGGCGGCAACAACAGAATGTTTACCTTTATATTGCGGATAAAATATTTACCAGTCCATGTATTAGTGTTACAGTCAAGGCAGGCCATATGTCAGGCTGAAAGCGAGAATAGCCTGTTCGGATTTGAGAGGCGATTCGGTCAGGCATGAGCTGTGGGCAGAATACTGACACCTTATTCTAGTTAATCTGCCTGACCATTGGCTAAGCTGGCTGCACAGCACCCCAAGTGGGCGGGCATTCTCCCGCACCCCAAACTTGCAGAAATGATAGAAGAATGCTGAAATGTTATACAGTGACTGAAATGCAAACACCACGTCACACCCACCTGGCAGGTGTGCCACCATGTATAATACATCGTGGCCATATCGCTTTTTGTTTTTCTTAGTAAAAAACGTAATTGCCAGGCTGTTGTGCAGTAGGGGGAGCCATCATGTTTCGTGTGTCGGGTCAAGCGAAGGCCAGGGTGGCCTGGTGTGTGCAGCTCAGCGGGTGAGGATGCAGTGTCTGTGATTGGATGGTTACTCATTCAGATGCCAGGGTCGGCAGAGAAATGTCACCATTGGGCCCCTAAGCAAGGTCCTCAAGCCCCAGTTGCTCCAGGGATTGCCTAATCCTGTTTTCTCAGCTATGCACTGCTTTGGATAAAAGCTAAATAAATATAACGTAAAACTGGAAAAGCATGCCAACAAGAGTACTGGCACGGACATTACTTATAAGTGAAAGGGAACTTATTACAGATTCGTTCCTTTTAAAGAATTTTCTTTCCAAGGAAGTAAGTACCTCTCGCTACTTAAAAGTGTACCTGTCAGTAATAATTGAAATATTACACTCTAATCGCAGTCATATGGGGGCAGAAATAGCTTTCATACTGCATCCGGCATGCAGTTCATTCACTGTTTACATTAAGTAACGCTTTTGATCAAATAGCTTATATGGTCCTTTGAATGCTCTGTTGACTTAGCAAGGAACAGAGTGAAATTCGGGGAAAAAAAATATTAGTACATTTGCACGCGAGGTGGTTTCTGTGGCAGAAGGGCCTTGGTCCAACTGTGAACTCCTCTGAAGTCAAATTTTGCACTTGTTGAAAAAACATTTTTTTTCCACTGTTAATTTGAGAAAATTGACAATGAGGGTAAAAGGTATAGCTCTTTGTAATCAAAGTGCATAATACCTAATTATGTAAGCTCTCTATTGACTTGTTTTAATATTTGTCAGAGAACAACGAGACCTGGAATTAGTTTAGCGTTATCATTACAAAAGTGAAGTCTAATTTACGGTCATGTGCGAGTCGTTATTTTTCAGGCAAATATGAAAATGCTTATTTGCCTTATTTAGCAAGAATGCTGGAACGATTGGTCGTCAGCAAACTCGTCCTCCAGAATAAAGCTTTTGAAAAAGCTTTTTTTTCTGTAATTATAGTAGACTTGTAGACTATTCATCTCGTCCTTCGTGTAACCCAGGCAACCGAGAACCAAATACGTCTAATATGAGAATAAATGCAGCCCTTGTGTTTAATGAGTAATCTCATTTGGCATATTTATTTCCACTTAGATCTTTGCTAGAAGAAGCGTATGATGCATATGGGATTTCTGTAAATTGATGGTGAAGAGAGGAATAAAAATAAAGTTTAACATGCTCACAGCATCATAGAAATATTTGTTCTTTGAAGGAACAAGGGAGTTTGACTACTACACGATGCTGTGTTTCGAGATTTCTGTGTTAATCCCAGACAGACACTTTGGCACAGTAATGAATATATTACACACGTTCTCTCAAATACTGAATAAAAATATCTTGTGGAATACTGCTTTTGCCACTTGTATAAGAAGAGATACATTGGCAGGTATCAATTTCCACAAATCCCAGCCCTCTCTCCTTTTTTAAGACATATACACACACACAGAGGTGAAAGTGAAGCATGGGCATTTTTCGGGGGGTGGGGTGGGTTAGGGCCTTGCTCAAGGGCCCAGAGGAAATATGACACAGGATTTGAACCGGTGACCTTACAATCTCAGGCACAGAGGCTTAAGGCACAGAGTCGCACACAATGAATGGCTCACAATGAATGTTATCCTTAGAGAAGCTAAAATGATTTCCCCTATGGTGCCTGTGCATCTGCAGTGAGTCTGTGGACTGTGGTGCAAAGCAGTCTGAACAAACCTCACATCTGTTTGAACTCTGAGGGCACTGAACGCGTTCTCAGGCCGTCTGGATCCCACTCACTGCACTCGGGGTGTTTGCCTCACAACACGCCCCCAAGAGCGACATGCCGGAAGATGGATCCTCCGGGAACTGGGGTCAGACAGCGCCCTCTTCGTAGAGAGATGCCCCATGGCCGGAGAAAATGCTACCCCCGTGTTTGACCCCGCCCCCTCCCCCCCCCCCCATCCAGGGTGTCCTCCTGCTTTATGCACTATGTTGGACAGGCATCCCATCCA
>JAODKL010000118.1:2155063-2176266 GCA_026780765.1 Petrocephalus schoutedeni | reverse complement strand
AGGGTGTCCTCCTGCTTTATGCACTATGTTGGACAGGCATCCTGTCCAGGGTGTCCTCCTGCTTTATGCACTATGTTGGACAGGCATCCTGTCCAGGGTGTCCTCCTGCTTTATGCACTATGTTAGACAGGCATCCCGTCCAGGGTGTCCTCCTGCTTTATGCACTATGTTGGACTGGCATCCCATCCAGGGTGTCCTCCTGCCTTATGCACTATGTTGGACTGGCATCCTATCCAGGGTGTCCTCCTGCTTTATGCACTATGTTGGACTGGCATCCCATCCAGGGTGTCTTCCTGCCCTGCCTGCACTTTCTGGGACAGACTCCAGGCTCACCGCAATCCTATATTGGATAAACAGTAACGGAAACTAAGTGGATGAATCTTTAGGTGGAAGTTTGTTTTCTTGTTTTGCTTATTATTACGTTATTTTTCCCACTGTTACCTTGTAGCTTCAGCTTATTTAATTAGATGTAGAATAATGCAGGCTGTGTTAAGTTCCGAACAGTAGTGAACAATTGTCTTATTTGGTCTCCTGTGGCTTGTTACGTTGGTGGCTGCCCTGCCTTCCGATCGTTCCAAAAATAATGTTTTAATATATTTTGCTGGTTCACCGCAACCCTGTACTGGATAAGAATTTATGGAAGATGGATGGACGTATATTTTTTTTAATATGAATTAGGTGTATTTGCCAAAACATATTTGTCAGGAAGAAATGTAGCTAACTATCTTGTTGTAAGGCAGTCATTCCTGGATAAGACTGAACCAATTTTTAGATCATTTCTACCCTTTTTAAGTATTTTGTACCTTGCAGACTGACCAGCAGTTTGACGTAATCTCTGCCGGAAGGCATCCCCTCTGTTTGCTTTGTTTGCCAACCATACATAAATGCCGGTTATGTAACACTTGCATATAAATACCCACGACTGAAAAAAGTGCCCCAGACATCCAGAAATATGATGTGACAGAAGCAGACAATGAATGAGCACGCTGTTGTGGAAAACAGTTGCTAACGCTGCTATTTTTGCTTTTGTGAGCCATGTGGATAGGTAGCATGTCGCAAAATTGGGGTCGGACACCAGATCTGGGGGCTGATTAGCACAGGATTCTCGAGATAAGCCTCGGGAATCATCCTATACTTGCTGGCTTGAAAGCATTTACCTTGGAGATAAGTTTGTGCATGATACCAGGCTAAGCTAGCTTTAGGCTAAGCTATCATTCAGCTAGCTTTAGGTTTAAGCATAGCTCTGGCTTATGGAACTACATAGCAGAACGTTAGCTGACACCTCCTAAAATTGCGATGTCCTTAACTATCAGCAGCACCACATTTTTAGACGCGATATTTTTAGACAGCATAAATTTGCACACCAGTGGTCCAAGGTCACTAAAGTTACCTGTCAGAGTCTCCTCCATGCTCTTAGCCAGAACACACTAGGTCCTCTTGTCCTCCTGCTTTGCTCAGATGGCTTGACACAAGGCGAATGGTCAGATTATGCTCAATTTTTCACCATTAAATAATATGAAATACTCAAGACACTTTATGGGACAGGCATCTATATCTTTGAACAAAAGTTACACTGTCATTTGAGAATGTCTTATGAGTACTGCAAAGTAGTAAAAGAACCTCACTGTATATATTAATAGAATTTTTAATGTAGTATTACTATGTGCATAGTAATCAGATTTAACTATATGCAACAGCGGCAAGCATAGCGGTCAGTGAAACATGCAGCGTCAGGGCCCACGGTGGGACTTCTGTGGGAACACACAGAAACACAGGAAACCTGAATTAACTGACTAAATATGGAGCTGGATTTACTGTGCTCAATGCATAATGTAAGTATTTTTTGTATAATGTTAGTAATTGTAAGTGTCGCCAACCGTTTGATCCTCTCTAGGATTTGCTGTACGATTGAATCTACTTGTCCGTTCTCTTCCTGAAGAGCAGATTTACTTGTTGTTTTATGTCAGCTTGGCTTTTTAAACCATAAAAGAAGTTCGTTATTGACTTGGAGATAACTACCCTGATTATTATTGAGTCACAAATTGGGGTGTGGAGTTACCCCGGCGTAGGCAGTTTTTGTTCTAATTATTCCATTGATTTCCTATAACAGCTTATCAATGCCAGGTTGTGGAGAGTCTGGTGCCCCAGGAAGTGCAGGGCACAAGGAATGTCCAGGATGCCAGTGCATCTCAGCACACACACAGCTGCAGTGGCAGCAGTTCAGAAACCCCAGTAAGACACACAAATATGCAAATCGTTGCGTAACAATGAAAAAGTTTAAATTTACCTTCAGTCTGGCAGTTGATTTATACATGATAATAACATAATATATAGTAATATGTCATGGCCATGTTGCCATTATTATTATAGGGTGCCATCAAACCATGTCAACTGTTGGAGACCGTATCGATCGCACTCTTCCAGATCTTTCTCACTTCTTTAACCACATTCGTATGTTTTGAACTTATTTCCGACATTTCCTGTCGGATAAGTGCACATGAATGTACTGTGAAGAACTTGTTTCGCATTTGTATGAGATTTGCCTTCCTTTCTAAGAAAGAGTGAGTCATCATGACCCTAACAGCTAAGAAAAGCCGATGCCCTTCTGAGAACAGGACTTGTCTGGAATTTTATTTTCTCTAGGATAAAACAGCCAATCATGTGGCTGCAACTGAATACATACAGAATCACACAGATTCAGTTACTGTTTGGCTAAACATTAGCACAGCTAAGACGCCTGATCTCAGTGATTCTGAACCTGGTGTGACTGCTGCCACTAGACACAGTGGTTCCATCTTCTGAGAAACATTCACCCTCCTGGCATTTTCACACACTGCCGTGTCTACAGTTTACAGAAAATAGTGTGTTGCACAAAAACCTCCAGTCAGGGTCACTTCTGTGGGCAAAAATACCTTGATAATGAGAGAGTTTAGAGGAGAATGGCCAGACTCATTAAAGCTAACAGGAAGGCCACAAGTGTAAAAATAACACCTCAGTACAGCGACGGTGTGCAGAACAGCATTTCTAAACACACAACTTATCAACCCCTGAAGCAGTTTTAGAGGTAAAAGGGGGTCCTGGTAGGTACTGTATTGTGACCATAGAGTCTTGTATTTTAAAGTTTAATCATGGTTTTGACTATAAGGATTGTTTAAGTAACAGTTTGAGCTGATCATCAGGATGAGTCATATGTATATAAAATTCCTGCTGAAAGCACTAGCCTGCCAGCATTAGCATGTTGCTGGCAGCAGCACGCAGCTGATCCACATACCAGGCGATTGAGCTACGGCCTGAGTCTTGGTGCAAAGCGCCTGCAATTTGATGACCCTGGACATTTTCCTCTGCCACTTTCAGCAGGGCGACATCCCTGTCTGTCATGCACATTACTACAACATTTCGGAGCTTTACAGGCAAAATAATGCAAACAGTCGCGCTTATATCCTGACGTGGACAGTGGTTATTTTTGATCATATCTTCACATGACAGTGATTTTTATGAGTCAGCTTAAAGACCGAGGCTGGTTGCATTTCTGTAAAGACTTTCATAAGTAAGAAGCTTGAATGTCATTCTGGCTGAGGCTTGAAGATCAAAATGACAAAGGTACTAATAGCATCTAACAAAAACATGACCATAATTGAATGTACCTTTGAATAAGAACACCCCATGATTTTTAAAATATAAATCATCATTAGAGATGAAAGAAATTGTAATAGTCTGTGATTACGACAAATTAGTTACGTTGCCGTATCCTGCTGGTGACAGGAAGCATCCACTTAGCCCATAATGCCTCTGCACTTTAAGATTCTAAGTGGCTTAGAGTAACCCATTTTGAGAATGACTCACCTCGCCATTCGGAGGATGCTGACCCTGCTGTCTCCTGGCAACAGCGTTGGATGCAGTGGGATGAAGTCAATCTGAGAGCATCACTGACGTTTCTTCGTCAACAAGCAGGTCTGTACAACAATAACTGTGAATGACATGGCATTAAATTCATTATGTGTGATTCAATGGATGTCGCCCTTATAACACACCGGTACTACCTCTGGTCTTCACCTTCATGAAGAAGCCCTCTTCACTCTTCAATGTAGTGTTGAGTCTCTCTGGAGCTTCAAGGTGCCTCCCTTCAGCTAACTGACGAACTGACAAACACATCAGGCCATCATCATTAATAAAATGTATTAAATACATTTCATTAAACAGATGTATTTTATCCAAAGAATCATACAAGTGAAAATCAGAGTGCAGGGTCAGCCAGTGTGCAAGGAGCAGTTGGGGCTGTTCATGGCCCCAGCAGTGACATGATTACCCTCCGGGGTACTTGAACCAGCAACGTCCTGATGACTGTCTACTGTCTGGGCTTCCCAGTGGCGCTTTCATCGTCATAATGACTGAGTCCACCCACCATGTTGCTGGTCATCCACTTTTATCGTCAACTAATAGTACAAGAATTAATACTAAAGTAATTGTAAATGGCTGGAAAATATATTGACGAGATATAAAATGTGCATCAAGCTTAATCTAAGGTAGACACCATGCTGAATGGACTTGTTGCCATGGTGATATATTCACTAGAAAGCTCAAATGAAAATGCATGTTTTTTTTTATAAGGCTATACCCATTCTGGCTACTCCAGAACTGCAACAGAGATCCTCAGAGAATCAAAACAATGCTGGACACTTCAAGGACATTGTTTACAAAAGGTTTACTGAGAGCCAAGGAGACAATCAGGACCCCCTCAGAAAGACAGAAACTCTGTGCTCACTGTTTCCCATCAGTGTTATGACACAAGTGTTACCTGCCGGTGATCATTTACAATTCCATGATAAATGACTCCCGCGACCCTCTGAATGAACGTTCAGAGAAGATGGACGATTTTATGAAATTGAAAGAATAAAAACAAGTTCAGAACTACCACAAGCTGAAACCGCATTTGATACTAATTAGTACAGTGATATTTAAATGATTGCTTTTTCAGGGCAACTAACCGATAATATCTTGCAAGTTGCAGTTTCACCCTTATGCGTATGATTATATATGTAATGGGGCAATCCAGGTTAAGTACCCAACTCACATGTACTACTGCTGAGTCCCTCTTGGGATGCAAACCCAAAACACATAGTGATGCCAGGCCTAGCTCCAAGCCCAGTTCATTCTGTGGTTGCACGGTTCAGGGCCTTGAAGTTCTAAATACAGCCAATCGTGGTGAGATTAATTGGAATCCAAATGTAATATGAATGCCTCCTCACAATTCTGGCATGAATAGCTTTGCATTAAACAAACATTACCTTCTGAACCCAGCACACGTTAGCCCTCTGAATGGCTTATTTAGACACATGGGTGAATAACATCCCTATTCTGCTAGTTTGCTGCACAAACACGCATTTACATTTTTTAAACTCAAGCACTATTTGTACAGCAGGCTACGACGAGTCCAGGTTTCATTTTCAAATGCTAAAGTGTAAAATATGTAATGGGGCCCAGATATTTTTTATGAAGACTCTTTGCAAGTTTTATAAGCTTCAATATTCCGAGCTATGATGGGCATAGTCATAGTTTTATACGTCTCTCAGCGTGGACACCGTTCTGCACCATTCAGAATTTTTGTCTCTTTACTGAGTCGGCAGCAAGTCTCACCATGCTGGGACAGGGTGTTCTGCGTTAGCGAGACGCCCCCAAGCCCCCCCCCCCACGTCTGTGTTGTCCAAGGGAGCTAGATGTTTCTCCCTGGCGGCCTGAGTGTCTGTTATCCTCCACGTTTCCGTTAAGGCCAGACGCTCTCTCTCACAACTCGCTCAGCCTGACGGGAGTGAAATCTCAGCTCAGCGACCCGGGCCAGACCAGAGGGCTTAGTGGGTTCAGAGCGGGGGCCGGAGAAATTTCCCACAAATCTCTCCCCCTGCTCCACTTACTTTAACCCCTTCTGCGCTCGTCTTCAGTGAAACAGAGAAACAGAGCTGCAATACTGCAGTACTGGCATTTTTAAAGAATCCATTCTTCCCAGTTTAAGAAACAAGCATAAATCTGTTGTGATAATCTATAACATGACTTTACCCAAACCCAGCATACTCGCCCAAGCAGCCAAGAAGCTGACCGTCGCATTTTTAATGAGATGCGATCTCGCTGACAGTTATTTGCATTTTGGCTTCATGTCCAGGACAAGCTGAAAAAACCATCTGCTCCGTGAACAACTGAAACTGGTATATTCAGCACATACAGATGGCTCTGTGGGGTCATAGCTGTATAGAAATGCTGGCTGCTGCGAGTAGCACTGTGAGTAATGCGAATAGCACTGCGAGTAATGCGAGCAGGTCTTGTCCATATTTGAAATAAGATGAGAAAAACAAAACCCCAGGCTGGCCGTGCATTTGTGTTTATGTGTAATATAGAGTATGTGAAAGAAACCGGGCGTGCAGATTGTACTGTATGCCGAATCAGGCAGCTAACACAGCCAGTAATGCAAGAAAACTCTCTCTGCAGGCTTCTGAAAGGGCTGATTTTGAGGGGAGGACGCGTGTTACCCCCCCCCCCCCCCATAAGCTCTCTTTGGGTGTCTTTGATCTTTTGGGGTCCTTCTCCCTTTCATTCTTCCACAGTCAGCTGGGTGCCCATAGAGCTGCTGACTGAATTGACTTAATAGCACTTCTAATAGCACTCCTAATAGCACTCCCATCTAAGAGTGTCACGTCCTTCAATAGGGCCGGCAGCCTACAGAGAGAGAATTTGTGGGTTTTTGACACCCCTGCCAAGCTGGCATGGATGCTCTTGTCTCAGTGGGGGGTAACTGGCCACTTCACATGAACATGCAGCTTGTATAAAAATGTAAAACAAGGACCAAGCAGCATTTGGCTGGATTAGTGAGCTACACACTGATAGCTGTTGGGTGGAATGGCATTCTCCCCAGCTTCTGTTTACACGGAGGGTCTATGCTACTAATCATTTTGAAGTCCTCAGTATATTGGGGGCGTGGCTACAGGGGCACTGACCCCAGCTGAAAGCCGATTGGCCGCCAGAGTGCCCGCTCACCTGTCACTCACCACTTCAAAGCATATCATTGGCTAATGATAAGGTTGGCCCTTCTGTATGAATTATGGCCCCTCTTATGCCCTCCCACCTTAAAAAATCCTAGAATTGCTCCTGCAGTGCATTGAAACCAAATGTGAGCATTGCTAAGTAACTGTTTCTCACATTTACGAGGCTGAGAGAGTGTGTGCGTGACGGCCCCACCGGGTCCCACGAGGGTCCACAGAACGCAGAAGGTCCTGATGGGATATACACAGGACCGTGTGCAGGAAACCGCTTTAAAGATGCCTGCGTTTTCTCTTTTCAGCACAGTATAAATCACTTCCCCAGCTAAGTAACGAATCAGCAAAGTCCCGCTGCCAGGGTGCTCCATACGTTGTGTGTGTATTTGAGCGATATAAATTATAACACTCAGACTGAAATACAATCCAGCTTTCCCAGACTACTTCCAACATGCGGTATTCAAATGGAAAGGTTAATATTATTATTATGCAGAATATCATTGACTATCTCTGGCTATTATTAATTTAGGGGAGATCTTCTGTGGTTGTCAGATAAGTACAGATTTCATAGTGGCTTTGCTAAGGGCTGTTTGTTTTGTGAATAGAGTCTTGTTTTTAATCTACGCTCACTGCACACGGGCGGTATCACTTAGCTCCCAGAACAAACCCAGGTGCCGCTATGTGAGTAAGGGACGGATAACAAAGGTCTCATTTCAGCCTCTCATCAGTATGTGTGAAGCAGTGATGTCGCCAATATCAGGTTACACCTTTATATCGGATTCCTTCGGGCGAGGAGGCCGGTGTTATGTTTAGACTGGGGTCGGCAAGCTTTTCTACGGTCAACTAAGCAAAAAGAAAACATTGCGTAAAAAACGGGGGGCGCATCTTTAAATTCTGAAAAAACAACAGCATGCTTGATGGGATTTAAAGGGTCACTGCACGTTCGTGGTGGGAGGAATAGCGCCTTTCACGTTTATTTGTCGTATCTAAAGGAACACGTTTCACTGCCGGCTAATTTATTAAGTGGGTTTGCAGGCTTGACTCTGCACAGCGTCCTGGTTATTAATGACGGTAGGAACAAGCCTAAGGCTCAGTGCCATCGGTTGACAGAACATTGGCAGCGCTCCACCTAGTGAATGCTCAGAGGGACTCGAAAGCATATATACATATTTTTGTTTATGGAAAGGGGAGATAAAAACTGAAATTTAATTTTCGACCTCTCTGGAGATCGCTGGAAAACAGCTGCGGGGGGACCAGTCCTCTCCGTCTGCGAGACATTGCAGGTGGAAGGCCTGAGGGTTTGATCCGAAATGCTGCTTTGGGCCAGAGGTGTGGAACGTCAATTAAAGGACCTGCAGCTCAGAACGCGGACCATCTGGCACGATAGAAGCGCTGTCTCGACGGCGCCTCTCAAAGCTGTCACCAAATTGACAAATGAATACTCGCGTTGCTTCTTCGAGGGAGTTCATATGAAGCTCCCCGCAACAATCGCTTAGCAAAATATTAACAACTAACTACAGCGCCAACACTGTTTACATTCTGCGGTCGATCGTTCGAATCTGATATTCATAAAGAAAAGCAATCTTCTATGCAAATATTTACTGAGATTAATAAAAAAGTGACAGTGTAATTGATTTGTATTATGCTAACATTTTGGCTCAATGCACCGCTCAGGTTTGATGGCTAGGTTCTGTGGGAAATTCAATTCTTTGAGTAATACCGTTGCTTGGTGTAGAAGCATCATACCTGGAATTAGGCATAATCCTGTGGTTTGGGCAGAGTGCTTCACATTATTAACAGACAAACAAACCTTTTGATACAACTTAAGCATAACCAGTTTAGGAAACACATAGTAATATAAAATTTGGCCCAACCACTTTTTAGGGTGTGTGGCGATGCTTACATTTGGGTACATGGTAATGGGTACATGACTAATGTATTTGTAAACATTGCGTAAGACATCATGCACCATAACTATACATTGTTGCAGTATCACATTCATTTTTATTGTTCACAAAGCATTGCTATTATTATTACTCATATAATTAAGATTTTCCGCTGTACTCTATGTGCTCTGCACCCAGTTACTATTATTCAGTGTTTAAATACACAGCATAAAGCGGTTATGTTTAATAAGAAGCTGTAGAAGATGATGAATTTCATTACAGTATTTAATGTATTTATGAGATAGTATTGTGGGTAGTTATATAACATTTTCCTAACATTTTTCATTTCAGTACAAATTCATAACCAGGCCTATCAAAACACTTTATGGAAATGCTACTCGCATTTCCATAATCTCCCATAACCAGGCGCTCGATAATAAGCAAATAACTCTGTGACACTCAGCAGCATCGTTCCACTTTTTTAATGCATCTAATGAAATGTATATAATTAAATTCTGGCTTTATCTAAAGTCCTTAACAGAAGTGCAGAGTTTCACACGTGTAATGAGGGGGCTTTGGTCCTCCCTTCAAAACGATCAAAATAACGCCCCTTGAGAGTTTTGAGGTTACATGCATTTGGAGGCATATGGATGATCACCCTTGTATACAGTATGGGGTGTGTGGGTCTAGACAAGCTACCTCGACATTTCCTTCAATCAGTCACTCAACAAAATGTTATTTAGTGCAATCTTTACAGGGCACGCTGGATAAGACATCTGTGGAACGTTTTCTAGCAGGGACATAACCGGGGTGAAGAAGAGCGAGAGAGACAGTTCACTGCAGTCAAGGACACTGATGACAGCAGGTGATTCAGCAGTCATGAAATCATTTTTGTGGCCTGAGTGTAGTCATGCCCAGAACACTGATTCTGTAAGACTGTACCACCCACCTACCCTCCCCACACACACACACACACACAGAATGGATGTTTTTATACAGACTCTGCAAAATGCATGACATACAATACTTGCATTATATGTCTGCATGTTCACATTAGACCCTGCTTACATATTTATCATTACAATTGTACTTAGCTGTATATTTATTGTCTTATTGAAAAGACCTTAATTTGTACTTGTGCTCTATATTTGTATTCAGTGGTGGCTGGAAGGAAACGCAGAGTAAGATTTTCGTTGCATAGCGTAACTGGCTGTTCACAGTGCATATGACAAAGTCTCTAGAATTTGAATCCGGAGTGTGCGTTTGGGTTTTTGGTGATATTCAACAAGTGCCTTTTATGCTACAGTGTACTACATTAGAGAATCATTAAAGAGCTAGAGAATTATTAGTTGCTGATATTGTGCTGACTGAGGGGTGTTATGAGACATGGCATGCAGGTGCAGTCACTAGGTGCGGCCTGTCGGCTGTGAGTCGGCCTTTTGGTCGAAGGCCGAATCAGGCTCAATCAGCTTTGGCTTCCTGAGAGCTTCATTCTCCCGTCTAAATGTCTCTTCCTGAGCTGTACGAAGGCTGCTGCCTCTTGCCTGGTCAGGCTCCACTTTGACAAGAGGTTTTAGCGGAGGCTAGTTTTGAGCCGTTAGCGTGAAGGCATGGCCAGTGTGTACAAGCCAAGCGGCGGCACTGGGTCGTGTGGCCTGAAGCCTCTCTAACAGCCGGTAAGCTGGCTGTGTCAGGTGACCCACACAGAGAGCTGTCTCCACATCATATCTGGGGTCAACTTCTTGGCACATGAGTGAGCAGGGTAGGCGTAGGTAGCCATGAGGAGAGAGAAAAATGAATGACGGGGTCTTTTCTTGTTTCGTGGTCTGTCAGCTATAACCTTCCGCAGATGGTTCTGATGTGTTGCCCTTGCTGCCAGTTGAACAAACTTTAGCGAGATGTGGCTCTAAACCAACAATCTACTTGATTTATTGAATGTAAAGCTAAGTACCTCCTTGCAATATGTAGAGAATTTAAAGTAATCTATCTTAGTACCCAGCTCCTTGTTGATTACCTACACTGCCATTTTAATCACCCGAACAGCAACACAGAGATGCAGCAGCACCATAGAAGACTGAGAATTAGGGAAACTTCTGCTTCAGCAAAGATGGCCCCAGTTTCATCCTATGTCTTGAGTCTTTGAGATCTAAATGTAAGCATTATTGATCTGTCAGAGAACCAAGTAAAGACAATGGAAATGTGATTCTTGGAGATATTAAAGAGAGTTCCTACATGGCTACCACACCTTCTGCTTTTCACTGGCGTCAGAGGTAAGCCCTCTAAGGACAGGGTGACCTGGATGCTGACGGAGATAGCAGCTTTAAGAGGATTGAAAAAGCTGATGATAGCACTTAGCAGACATCATGCAAAGGGCCCTTCTCTGGAAGGTTTCATTTCATGTGAGTCAACTAAACCTGGGAACTTCTCATTTTCATAGAGGTATCGCTCCCAAAGGCTTAAGGTAGCTTCATAATGCAGGTCATGAAGGATTTCACAGCTGGTTTTTGGGGGCCGAACAGTCAGAAATCATCAGCTACCCAGAAACCATCATATGTGTACATGGTGTTGCACTGGGTCTGCACCTTATGCATACAAATTAGGCGTCTATTGACATGAGGAGAGCTGGGCTCTTGAAATTAATAGTATGAGATGGGACAGGTTCCGTGGATTAATGGTTGGGACCCATCCTTGTTTTTAGGAATTAGGTTTCACTCAAGCATTATCAGCATTGAGTGAAGTTCCTCACTAAATCACTAGCTTGTCTTCTTCAAGTGTCTCTGCTTCCAGAGTTTGTTTATGGAGTGTGGAGTATTGAGCAATGTTACCTCACATGTCAGATCTGTCAAAGATCTTTCCAGCAACAGTCATTTATTATTACTCTGCATATTTTGTAGAAGGATTGACCTCCTCTCCAGCAACTGTACATTTGGAGGTACCTACTGTTGAAATGTGCCCAAGGTCCTGCCCAGTTAACTCAGTGACAGGTGAGTCGAACGCCGTTACATATATAAGATGTGCAACTGTCACACATCACATTCACCGCGATGAGTCGTTGAGTCAGAGCATGTGAGGCATTCGCTCAGGTGGTTTCTCGAACACCCTTTCCAACGGCTCCTGCTCTTCTTGAGAGATTGGTGTCCCACCAGCTTGGATGCTCAGTAGAAGGTAATATACCTTCTCCTGGCTTTTCCTCGGCGAGGATGGGAACTTCCCATCCCTCAATGAAATTGTGCTGCAAGAAATTCCGTGACCACAAAAGATGAGACAGACATTCGTGACATGGAAGCCCCCTTATAACTCCTTCGATTTTGGTTCTCCATTTTTGCCCAAAGTGGTTTCTCCCTGCTGACAGTCATCTCTCTATTGCAGTGTTTCCCAACCCGGTCCTCGGGGACCCCCAGACAGTCCACGTTTTTGGGAAACACTGCTCTAGCAGAGACCCGCTGAGCGACCTTCATACCCTGCTGCCTTTACTTCAAGGAGCAAATCTCCAAGCTCTCGCTGCTGCCAACGCTCTTTATGCATAACTCTTGAAAACATCTCAAGAAGCTTCAATGGCTTCTGAAGGACCGTGGCACCTATTGAGCGCCTGCCAGACTGTGATCAGACCCGTGGTTGGGTAGTTTTTTTTGGCACGCTGCTGTGGCTCCCTGCTAAACCCCTTAATGAGAAGATCAAGCTCCTTGTTGTGTTCAAGGTTCAGTCTTTCCATGGTGTGACAGGACTGAAGAAGCAGCCTGAGGGAGACCGTGTGGTTTTTATTAGAATAAAAGGCAATAAAACATACTGAACCACTGTGTACAGTGCTATAATGAATACAAAAATACACATCAATAAAACAATACATGGGCTTAACAAGTGGAAACAAACATTACAAACAAAAAAATTAAGGTGCTTTTCATGTTTGCAATAAAAAGTAAAAAAAGTACACTGTAAAAGTAAAATTCCCTTTAAACTTCCCACTTTAAGACAACACTTGTTTATTGATAGTACAAAGTATTACAGTTTAATTCCCCCTAAAGTTCCTGCTATTGTCCTGGTTCCCATGTCGTATTATGAAGGACTTCAATACTCACAAGTCATGGCACCATTTTCACACGGTAAGTACCCCGCATTTTTATTTTTTTTTCTTTGGTAAATGGGTGCCTTTTTGTTGTCTTTGGGTTTATGGTCCACATTCTAAGGCATAACCTCCCTCTACACAGATAAAGGTTTAGGTAAAAACTTGAATCTACACAAATGAAGTTTGCATGGGTGATTTAACCTCATTAGTAATATTGTAGTCCAGAGAAGGTGACACATATGCCGGTAGCAGAACTTGATTTCCAGGAAAGATACGCCGGTTTATTTTCAGACCTCTCCAGGCCTGTTGAGGTATGTGGTGTATGTGTGAAGGTGAGGAGTGCACGTGAAGCCTAGCTGGCTTAGTGCGAGAAGGTCTGATGCTCATCGCACCTGTAGCCTGAGGCGTTTGGCTGCAGCCAAACTCCGGGGCGGAGGGCAGGAGTGTGGGTGAGTGGGTGACTGGCTTTTGGTGGCAGTGCTGGATTCAGGATTCAGCTTCTTCATTGGCCATGTGCAGCAGGCCCGCTGGAATGCTAAAGTCATTCAGCCACACTCAGGTACAAAGAGCCCGAAGGCAGATAGTCCAAAACAATGCAAAAAGGACAGACAATATGCTGATTGAGGGGCTGATATAGTGCAGTAACTGTGCTGTGAAATGCACGTGTCGTGGATGTGACTGTCATGGGAAATGCAGTTGCAGGAATTGCGACTGGTTTGGAGGGGGGGGGGTATGAGTGCCTGATGTGTAAGAGCAGGATGCACTGAGCCCGTTTCTGGTCCCGGCAGGAGCGTGCTGAGTGGGTAGCAGTCGGCTGGCAGATGCCCCCTGACTGTCACTGGGATGAGCAGACGCTGATCTCGCATCCCCCTCTTCGCACCTCCGCGGCCTCAGATACATCCCAAGCCTTCAGCACCATCTAGATCAGCTCCCAGTAGACAGTTCTTTCTTTCATGTGCGGTACAGGCTGCTACGCACCTCCAGCTTACTCCTGTCTAAAACACCACTTAGAAGTACAAAGCAGCAAAAGTCCTTAAATCTCTCTTTCCCAATCTGGTCCTCGGGGACCCACAGCCGGTGCACGTTTTTGTTCCCTCTAAGCTCCCTGCCAGACATCCCACATTTCTGCTCCCTTCTAGCTCCTAGTAGGAGCAACAGTCATTTATTATTTTCTCCTCATTTTTTAAAGAAGGATTTACCTCCCATTCAACAATTGCATTTGGAGGTACCTACTGTTGAACCTACTCCTAGCTCTCTGCCAGACAGCCCACATTTTTTCTCCCTTCTAGCTCCCAATCAGGAGCTGGGAGGGAGCAAAATTGTGGACAATCTGAGGGTTCCCGAAGGACCAGATTGGCAAACATTGCTTTAAATTTTCTAATGGAAGTTGTAGCAGTTTAATAAAATGTACATACACTAGTGTGAGCTGTATGAAGCTGTTATTATTGTCAGAGTTGTAGTGTAGTAAGTACAACAGTTATTTTTGTTTTTACATGCTAACAGGTTCAAACCCAAATGTGTGTAAAACATTCATACCCAAGGTAGGAAAAGCAACACTCAACTCTACATAGCAGCATAGTGCGGCATTAATGTTGTGTAGTGTAGCTATATCTCTGAACAATGAGAACGACAGGTGTGGCTAATTTAACCAGTGTGCCCATGAAACCACAGGGGGAAGATGTTATATGTCATATAGCGGCTAACATTCATGCTGCTTTGCAGAAGGGCATCCAATTAGTTCAAAGTTATGGATGCAAATTGTGTTGCCAAGGAAGACATTGCTGTGCTTATCAGATCGTGCTCCACAAAATAACCTCACTCTAATTATCCGCACCAGTTAAGGCAGGTCTGAAGGAAGACTTGCCCTTTTGTGTTCTGGTTCAGCAGTCACTTATAAATGGTTATAATGTCAGATTTCCTAGCGTACCGGTGACTGCCGCGGGTCGGCCACTGGGAGATAAGTGTCTGTGTGGGCGTACTCATTATTTTGCAGTACAGATTCACGAAGGGAAAAGGTATTTTTCACCCACAATTAAACTTGCACAAAATATCATGCTGACAGAGATAAATCATAGACATGGAGTCATATTTTAGGATGACATTTACCAAAGACCTTCAGGGAGAACCTGCTGTGGTTACACTTACAGTTACACATTAACTTCATATTACTACAGTAGAGAAATTGCTATAGGAAGTATTTTTGTACCCTAACAGGGAAGAGTATTTGTTGTATTGTTATGTGATTATTTAGTGTATTATGTGTTCTATTGTACCCGTGGTCGGTCCTGAAGTCATAATAAAATTGTCACACAGCATTACACCCTTTCAGGTACTGAAATAGATTCCCATTCAGTTACATTGCTGGAACCTTTTCACCGTTCTCATGAAGACCGGCTTCCATTTATTCTCACAGACCCACCATCAAGTCGTGGGTCTTTGTCTTGTTATGCTGTATTTCCCTTCTTCAGAAATTACTCTCGTTTTCCTTCCTCACTACCTTTTCCTAGACACTTCTATTCTCATGTCTCCACGGGACAATGAAGATCAATATTTGCAGGCTTCCTGTGTACCATGGTGGCCAATGAGCACAGCACAGTGAGCACAACGCCCAATGATAACAGAAGACAAACATGCATTGAAGGAGATACATTGACAAGAGGCACATTGGGAGTAAAATCCCCGGAATTGTACATCAAAGTGTCTGCCGTAGCAGGATTTGTTCTGGAATTAGGTTTTGTTGAGCCTAACTGCCTAAAGGTAAAAACTCCTTGTAGTCTGTGTGCTGAAGGCCCTGTACTCTCCGCCAGAAAGGAACAGCAAAACTGGAGCGGTGCAGTTTGTCTTTCTAAGGCAGTATGTCACATACCTGTCCCAGATTGCAGCCAGGCGTGTCCCGGTTGTACTCCGACCCGTCTTCCCTGCTTCGAGGTCTTGTGCCAAGACACCGTACCCTGGTATTATGCAACCAGTGGCAATAAACTCAATAGTGCATCTTGCAGAAGCTGATTAGCACTGCTGTTAGCATTCGGACCTGGTGGGGGCCCTTTCTCATGACTGTACAGGTACGATTGGACCACCTAAGGGTGTGGCTGATGGTGATTCCCGCTGATATGGAGGTGAATGTGGGCTACCTTCCTGAAGGTATTTTTCTGATTTGGGGGGATTATTTTCCTGGCACCATCCTGTCAGAAGCCTAACAACCCTGTGCCCCCACCCCCACACCTATAGGCGTGGCCTATCAGGCCTATGAGGCACTGGAGCTGTATCTGGCCACACGAGTCTGGGTGAACAAGTGAAAGTCGGGGGGGGGGGGGGGGGGGGCTGGCATAAAAGAGAGTTCTTTGCTAATTCAGCTGGGAATTCAATTCTCCAGCTCTGACAACTATCATACCTGCCCCCACTGCCATACTGAAATAGTATCACTCACTTCCTCTATCCTTGTGTGACATGGTCCTGATTAACCTGCTTCCTCTAAACTGGCCTTCTAGGTCTCACAGGTTCCTCATCACAGGTGGCATCACAAGTCAAAGTTAGAGGTGGCAGTAGATGAGTGGCAGTTCATAGGGAGGGCGGGAGTGACAGTATGATATATGCCCATTGCAAATTAATCTGTGTTGCATTCTGGGAAGACACACAATTTTAAGTTTTTGTCTGCATGAGGAATTTTAAGTTGATGCGGGGTACTGCATCTCTGAGATGAGCTGTTGGGTTTCTGATGTGGCCCAACCTCTCCCGAATGTGTAAAACACACACCGGAGGGAAACGTGGTCGTATCCAGTGAACCCGAAAGTTGAGCTAGTGCTGTCCGGCTGGACTACAGCTTTTGCTTTCCTGAAATGTGCTCCTCACGTGTATGAAAAGACAGGCAAAGGCCGTCTCAAGGGTGAAACCAAAGCTTCAAGGCTGTGCATTTTAGCCAGTACTGGCTGTGCTCAGCCCATATAGGTTCCTGTTAAACATGTTATGGCTTAAACCGGTTCCTACAAGATCCAACAAAAATGTCACAAAAATCAAATTTTACAGCTGCAATGTATTAAGTAGCTTAGCACCTTAGTGGCATTTACAGCTACAGCTTGTTAGAGTGACACCGTTTGGCATTATCAGGGGCGTCTGGAACACAAAGCATATCTGGATTATTTTTAATCTGGCTGCAGGATGTTATGGCACTCTTTATAACACTCTGACATATCGAGGGAGGGAGGAAGTGCATATTCAACACCTCAACAGTCACAGCAGCACACGGTTGTTTACACGCTCTCACAGGCATAGAGCTCAAATAGAAGGAAACAAATAGCTGATAAATCGGCACGAGACACGCCATTGTCGTCATTTCGCGTAAGATGCTGAGGGCCACACAGAGAAGTTGCAGAAGTGACCAGGAAACCCATGCTTACCGTAGCCTGTCTAACAGGCCGGGCGAGTGTTTGTTTAGTTAGTGAATACCCTGTGCCTGAGTCATGTGCCTTCCTCCCATCCTCAGACTCCGACTGGCCCACTGCGGGCGATGTCTCATTCTGCAACACGCAATACGTGCGCTGGTGCATAAATCAATGTTTACTGTATTGGAGCTATTCCACATTGTTAAGCTAATCATCATGTTGAATGTCATAGTACTAAATAGATGAAGAAACAGTAAACATCACTGATATTTTATTAGGAATGATACACAGGTCTGGGTAAATATACTATATATTTTACTGGGTTGTATATCGATTGCCCAGCTTGTGTTTGAGGTCAGGAAGGAGTGTGTTCCTGCAGTTGGCAGAGCTTGACTGGGGTGTTCAGTCTGTGAGCAGCGTTTGTGCTCTGGTGCACTGGAGGACTTGCTTTCTCAGAGGATATCGTAGCCTGCAGCATACGTATTGCACATGGCTCCTTACTTTCGTTAAAGTCATGATTCAATGTCTAGTAAAAATACTTTGCCAATGCACGTTTGCCTCGTGAATAGTGGCCGATCTGGTAAAACGAAGCACCTTTTGTTGTGAGATTAGACGTGCGTTTGCCAGGACCACCCTCGTTCTGATAGCGCTCCCTTACTCATTTACCTTTTTTTTGGAATGTGAAGACAGGTGAGGAAGTAGGAAGTCATATAAATCGCATAGCAGGGTAAGCCGGGGAGTCAGCATGTGACAGGGAAGGTTTTCACAGAACCAAAAGTGCACAAAACACGGGACAGTGTGAATCGGAGGGGTTGGGACATAATGGTTTGTATGCATAGTGCAAAGAGAACATGAACTATAAATAATACAGCAGCATGAAGCATAATAAATACAGGGGACTGAACAATAGATGAACAGTAGCAGGCAAAATAGAGCAGTAATAGTTGGGGAGGGATAGTAATTGTTAACTGGGAGCTTTTATTACGGCACCCAAAATCAGCATTATGTATGTCTCTGCGTGTCTGTTCATAAATACTGCACATTACATTAATGTGAGGCTTTTTCCGCGCCGGTTTCCGGCGTGCTGAGTCACTCAGGCCAGAACGTCACTCGCACAGACAGGATCGTCTGTCCGGCCTAATGTAAAATGTGCCCCCCGGGCATGGGAGGGGGGTGGGGCGTCTGTGGTCCCGAGCGGATGACAGCCACAGACCCGCTGAGCACCTTCACCTTCTCGGCCACTTGTGATCATCTCTCAGTGCGGCTTGCGTGGAGCGTAGAGTCCTGGGAAACACGCCGGCACATACCTCTCAATTATTCTGTTTATCCTGCACTTCCCGATAGAAGCCCTTTAATTTTGTTCACATGCCCCAGTCCTGGAAGAGGGAGGAAATGTCATTAGTGATAAAATCGAATAAGGCCCCCCTGGTGACAGTAAGTGACGCCGTTCTGCCTTTTGCACTTAACACTGCTTTTTATGACCCTTTACTACATTCTCCTATTTTTCTCTCTCGCTCTCTTTCTCCTTCTCTCTCCCTTTTTTCACTCCCCCACCCTGAGACTCACTTATAAAACCCCCACGCTGCGTTCAGGTTCTCTGCTGAAGTTCCACAGTTGTCAACTTTTATTTACTCCCCCGTAAGAGGTATGGAGAGCGAGTGCTGTGTGCGGGGAGGCGGGCCCAGAGGCATGCAGGGTGACCGCCAACCTTGCCCGTCCATCACGGCAGCCCCGCGGAGACCACGGCCCACTCGTACCGGGCTCCTATCACGCCCATCGGGGTCTTAAATTAGAAACACTGGTTGCTTTTGCAGCGAGAAGGATCAGTGCTCAGAGCAGGCTGCACACGCCGATCCAGAAAAGACCGGTGACTCTCAATTAATTTCAGCTGGTTCAGTGGGTAGCCCTACTGGCTGGAAGCTGGAAGGTGGGTTTGAATCCCACATCCCTTGTGTGTGTGTGTGTGTGTGTGTGTGAGTGCATGTGTGGAGTTTGCATGTTCTCCCCACGTCACCCAAATTTCCTCTGGGTACACTGAAGTTAGGCTAATTGGCATCTGCAAATTGCCCCTGGTGTGTGCCAGTGTGCGTGCGCGAGCATGCCCCCTGATGAATTGGCATCCTGCCCAGGGGGGGGGGGGGCTTTCCATTATTTTGAAAATAATGCAGAACAAAAAATATCCAACCTTAAACGTGAAGCCTGTTAATTAGCAGCGAAAACATGCTAATTAGCAGCTTTTTAAACTTGTCATCTGAACGATAGTAGTTTGAGTCACCTGCAGCCAAAAAATAAATTAAAATATGGGATGATTTCCACATGACAGTAGTGTACATTGGTGCTACACACCGAGGCTGGTGCCGCCGCACATGGTCTGGAAGGAGCTCTGCATAATCACAGTTTACATGTTGAAAAACCACCACAACCTCTTACAGCTAAATACCAGGTCAGGGTGATCTGCAAGTCTGCCTTGCCAAAACAGCCACAGAAAAACAGGCAGAAATGTTTCCACTCGTTTAAAATGAATGAATAAATGATGAATGAATGAATGTTTCCATCAGTGTCTTCGTGGCAGTAGGGAAATGGTGTTTCTCTTTAACCTGTGTGTGAACATGAAGTTATTGGAAAGCCATTTATTACAAAAAGGTCAGAGCATCACAGCGTGTCTGAGGGAAGCCATTTCTGAGTACGCTATCCGCGATTTCAGGAAATGTGACTAAAAATAGCACGAGGTGCCAGGGGGGTGCTGACCACAGCGGAGGGGGGGGCTGTTTGAATCAGCAAATTATCCTGTAATTTGGCGAGCTGCATGTGAGAGGGAGACGTGTCAGAAATGCAGCCCGGAGGCTGGCGGGAATCTGCGCGGCTGTTGCGGCTGCAGCTTCTGGCTGGCATTCGCACCCGGCCTTCCAAGGCACTTGCCAATCCGTCAGAAACGGATGGAGCGGCTCCGTCTTCCTGTTGATTGCCTAGAGCAGACAAGGTGGACTTTTCTGTTTGTGTCAGTGTTGGTTTGTTATGGAACTGTTATAACTGTTTGTTATGCTGTTGTGTTCATTTCTACACTGTATGATGCACCAGCACGGGCCCTGAGTTTGTGCAGCCTAAAAATAATGTTGTATTAGTTACATTTATTTAAGACACACTTTTATCCAAAGTGACATAAGTTTTTGACTAAGCAGGATCAGTCCTTGGAGCAATCAGATGTTGGGGGCATTGCTCAGGGGCCCAGTAGTGAAATCACTCTTCCGATCCTGGGATTCAAACCAGCAACCTGCTGTTCACAGGCATAACATCCTAACCCAATGAGTCACTCATTACTCCACTATGATGCACCAGCAGTATATACATATACATTATATATACATTATATACATACCATATACATCAATGTGACTGATAGAAATGCAGCTGGTTCTTGTAATTACCAATCCATCACTGGGACACAGAGAAAAGGGCATGTGAACAGGAGAACTTTACTCAACGGCGAAGGGAGATCGGGCAGTTTTTGCCTACTGCACCTCTATATGAGAGTCACGGCTACAGGTGACAGAATGATTGGGATCAGAGAGCAGGGTCAGTCAGTTCCAGGAGCAGTTGGGGTTAAGGTCCTTGACCAGAAGTCCCTAACCCACTGCCCTGAAACCTGTTTGAGCGATGCCCAGAGCACAAGGCAGAGAGCCAATCCATGTACATTCACGCATTATATGCAGTTTAGAGACACCAGCTGGCCTTGACCACACAGGGTACAACATGCATGCTCCATACACAGATAGGGTGGTGGGATTTAAACCCCCAACCTCAGAGAGGTTTAGGAACAGTATTAGGGACAGCACCCCTGTGCCACCCCCCCCCC
>JAODKL010000118.1:2126396-2153537 GCA_026780765.1 Petrocephalus schoutedeni | reverse complement strand
GCAGGTTTAAGGCAGCGGCACTGCCTCGAGTCTGCAGGTTTAAGGCAGCGGCACTGCCTCGAGTCTGCAGGTTTAAGACAGTAGTGCTGACGCCACACAACAGTATCAGTGCAAATGTGCCTTGAGGCATTTGCTCATTGACTGATTTGCCTGTGTGCTACGGCTCAGCGGTTCAATATCTTATTGAAATGCAAAAACATTAATTTGATGGACTGATTTATGATTTTTGTTTCAAACAAAATTAAGTTTTACCAGTTGACTTTCATGAAGGGGATCAAATCTGAGGTTACCGTATTCAGTATGCCAAGTTGTCTACAAGCAAAGGCAATGACAGTCACAACTCATAACTATAAATGAATGAATCTTATATTTCCACACATTAATTTAACTTTGCTCTGATATCTGTTAACACTAAAAAGCAGCAGATGCGGAATTCAAGCACCCTTATTTATGCATCTTGCTGACACTTCTGTGGCCAATACCTCGAATGGTTTACACCTCTAGAATCCACAGGACATGAACAGAAACAGTAGGAAAACATGCCAGCGTCACACACAGACAGCTGCCACCGCTAACACTTAGCGACACCACTAACCTGGGGGGGCAGGGGGCAACATCGGGGAAATGGTGCCCTATAATATACAAGCGATCTTCCCCGTTTACATGGCTGGAAACTCGTCAGCTGTTTATCGCTGTGTCAGGAAGTCGCATACAAGCAGGGGCAGAGCCCTGGTCTCGAGTTAGCTGCTAGGCTAGCAGGGGAATGCCTAAGGCCGGCCAGCTCCTCATCGGGGACCTGGCACCGGGGACCTGGCACCGGGGACGAGCCCAGCAGGCCCCGGTCACCATTCCTTCTGCTCTTTAAAGCCATACCAGACAGATCACTCAAAGCCCCTAGATGAACTGACGAAGAGCCCCTGTATCGATGATACGATTTATTACCACTCCCACACAAAGGTCATTTCTTTCCGATATATTGTTTCGCTTACGCCTCCTCCTAAATTGTCTTTCCCAGAATCTTCTTAGAATCCTCCCAGGGTATCTGAAAACGGCCAGCGCTTGATCGTTCTTGTCTGCTTAGAGGATCCAGCCTTAAGACTGGAATGCATAGCTACTCGTGCCGGAAGGAAAACTCGACTGGATGTCTTCCAAGGTGCCTAGGTGGATTTATCTGCCGTTAGACGACAACTGTTTTTGGCCAGGATCTCGCAGAAGCTAAACTTAAAGCAGAACACCTCAAATCCAAACAGAATTTTTTTTTTTTTACTTGGAACAAAGAGCCTTTGTAAGCGAGCCAGCTCGGACTCAAACTCAGCAGTAGGTGCAATATATTTGCATAATATTTTACAATATTAAAGTGCTAAAATAAAACTGGTAATGCCAGGATTTGCATATTGTATAAAATGCTGAAGAAGTTTCTGGCTCTTTTTTTCCAGAAAGTAGCAGCTCTATATTCACCCCGCCATCCTTCCTCTCTCTCTTTGTTATATTTAACAGATATTTATAGACTTTGCTTGGGTACTTAAAACCAATAAATAAGTATAGCTGATAAAATACGTCACCAATGGATGTGCATCATATTGGGCTTTATTGCAATACCCACATCCTGGAATATGTTAAGACCTGCATGAGGAGGTTGACGTGGACTAGCGAGTACCTCAAAGGGTTTGGGATCTGTGTCTAGGCCCGGAAGGTTGTGGGCTTAAGTGCTAAAGCTGGCAGAGTAACTGTATCACTGTCGGGTCTTTGAGTAGGGCCCTGGACCCCCAACGCTACAGGCATAAATGAAAATCGCTCAGTCTTCTCAAGTACCTCTGTCCTATCCTGAGCACACTGTCACCATGTGCTGGTGGGTAAATGTGCTGAGTGCAGATTTATGATACTGGGCATTTTGACTCATTACATTTTAGCAAACTGGGAGCCTTATGTGTAACCTGGCCACGTCGCTCGCAGAAACTCAATCCCCCCCATTCACAGGAGCGAAGCCATAAATATACCCGCGTGAAGATCTTGAAATAGCCCCTGCGGGCCAGCCCAGCCCGGCCCGGCCCGGCCCGGCATGCACACATTGGAGTGGTGACGGACGACTGGATGAGCTGTTCAAGAATTTTCCAGCACCCCCAGACCTGTACTACTGGAGAAGGTGAAGATTGCACCCCCCCCCCCCCCCAATCTTAGGTAACATAAGCGGAGCCAAATATCAGGGGCAGGAGCAACACACGGGTGTGGTCAGATCCTCTCTCTGCCGAGGCCTTCTGTCGTCCATTTGTCTGTGCCGGGAGAGTGTGTGTCGTACGCTGAACTCGCCAGGAAAACGTTTTAAGCATCTTTGTGTTACCAGTGGCGATGTTGAGACATTTCTAACAACCAGCCTGCTTGTGTCTAATAAGGATTAATGGGCAATTAAACTTTTTTCCCTGTATATTTTGTAATACTTGGAATCAGGGGTCAGAGATGGGAGTCCAATGAAGCTGTATTAGACATGCATGAAATACTGCAGCAGGCTGAGCTGGAGGCGAGGTCGCAGCGCGCGCGGACAGGCCACAGCAAACCTTCCTGCCCTCGTTTGGTGGGTCACTGCTTTTCCCGAGCAAGCATGGGCTTTGCTACCTGCCAGCACGGAGTCTGCCCAGGGCAAAGCAGCTCCTCACCAGAAAAGTTGCAACAATAGTGTCGACGAGATAAACTTCCAGCAATGCAGCAATGCTGACCAGTCTGGGACCTCGCTGTATATTTCTCACCTTTTGAGGGGCTCACATCTACTTTTCTAAAACTGTCTTTTTCTACCTATAATATACTTTTTTTTCTGCCCTAAGCTGTTTAAGTTGAATAACCCTGCCTTTGTGAAGGAACCTACCTCCAGCAGGCTGAAACCTCTTAAGACAAAATGACTCACACTGACGTTACAGATGGCAAAACAGATCTGTTTATTATTGCCGAAAGTGTAAAAGCTTGCAGTGCTGATAACTGCATTCAAAATTAGCCACTAAAAGGTTTTATTTGTTGTGCATTAAACAGGGGTGGTTCTGCGGGGGAGGGGGGGTTCAGTGCTCCTGTGACAACATGCATGCCACCCCCCCCCCCCCCCCGTGGCCCTCCTAAATACTTGGTTTGAAATAAATGTATTATTATTATTGATGTTATTAAAATTTACATTTATTTATGTGGGCTAACATTTTGTGTGTAGGGGAAACACAAAGGTAAGCACATTTTCTTGACGGACTCTTAAACAGTAAAATGTGACTACAAAGCATTGCATAAATGTCACGCCCTGCCTTCCTGACCCTCCTGTTCTCTCCCCAGTGTGTCTCTAATGAGTTACACGTGTTCTGTGTTAGTCTTACCTCTCATTTTGGCCCTCATGTTAACTCACCCCAGCTGCCTCTTGTTATATTCCTTATAAATGCCTTCCAGTCCTGTGTTCCCCAGTCCAGTCATTATAGTCATAGTGTCCATTTGGCCTGATCCTACCCCAGTTACTTGGTCCCCCATGTTGATCCCTGTGATCCTTTTGTTTTTGGTTTATCTAAAATAAAACCCTATTTTTTTGGCCCAACTCCTGCATCCTTCATCCCATGGACCGTGACAATAACATCACTTTTCAAAGCTGCCTTTTACTTCTTAAGGCTGACAATCTAGTGTAAGTAATACTTGGAGGAGATTAAGGTAAAATGCATCTAGGCCCCTTAACAGAACAACTGGCCCCTGTCTGTCCCCCCCTCCCCAGTTGAAATGGTCTAGAAAACCACTGGTTTTAAAGTCCAGAGATCTTCACACAGCATAAATTGGATCCACAGTGACCTTATGCTGAGTGGAACTGGACGAGGTGATGGCTGGTCACCTGGTCAGTGAGGCCTGGCATGGAGAGGCACCAGTGCAACGCATTCAATTGCTCTGTGGAAGTAAAAAATCTCGCTTGCTATTATTTCTCTGAGTCCTGATCAGCACCAAGTTTGAAGCAAATTTACCTGACAAGACTTGAGTAAGATAAAATTTCTTTATTAAAGCAGGGCGCGCCCGGGGTTGACAGCAAAGAGACAGAGTATTCCCGTCTTTAAGAAGTGAACCCCCGAACAGAGCAAAAAGCTTGATTCTTATACAGTTTGGTAGATCCCCCCTAATGGGGAATCTTCTACCCTATTGGTTAAAATGAAAAAGTGTGATAGCCTCAGAGGTGGTGATCTCATACACCCCTGCGGTCCTCTAGTCACCATCAGTTGCATTTACGTATTTCCATTTAATCTATCCCATTCAATTAATCAATTCAGATTAAACAAAGCGCGCAAGTAAGATTGCACACGAACATATGCCTGCTCTCTATTAGACATCTCTGATGTCTCTCCCAGTATCTTCCTGTGATATTGACCAGCTGACGTAAGGTGTTTGTTCCCTCAGCATGGCAGAGGAGGCTCTGATTATCTTCATGAACAGGCAAATAGGCAGTTTCAGCTTCCAGTTTCAGGGTCAGCACATAACATAAACATACACATTATTCTCTGCCTACGGCCTAAGACACTGACAGCAATCCCACTATGCCCCATTCCCCGGCCCTATTGGAATTCCTCTTCCACAGCACAAAATGGCAGCAAGGTAAAGATTGAAGTGATGTAAAGTTCATCATTTCATTTAAAGGTGAAATAAAACAAAGCAACAAAACTAATAGCACATAAAGATCAGCCACCCCACCCCCATTGTTAGTGGGAAGCTCACTTCTCAGGCAGAATAGGACATACTTCCTTGTTTTTTGCCACAAGGGGACTGCCCAATAGCATGACACCTAGTGAGGTGCTTGCTGGGAAGTGGAGTATCTGGCTGAAGGGGATTTTGATGGGCATCCAAAAACCAGATGCAGAAAGTTTAATTCCAGAGCAGGTTTTGTTTCCACAAGTTGAGTATAAAGAGCCATAGTCACAGAATATTCAACTGGTTGGTTGGGGTTTATACTTTCTGAACCTGAAGTTTCCACCTTTGCTAAAAACAAAAAGAAGAAAACACATTACCAAATTGAGAATCTGTGCTTCGGCAAGTATATGGATGTACTTTAGAAATTGCTGGACATAAGCATGCATAGCACAAAAGCAAAGAAATGTATTATGCTATGCCAAGAAAGTATAGTGAGGTAGTGCAGGTCAGACTGATAATTACATGTAAATTTGATTAGAGTTTGGCTCAGTGGGTACCCCCTCCCTCCACTGCTGTGTTTGCAGAGTTGCCAGTTTCTCTGGCTGTACTGTGGGATTTCCCATGCAGTCTGCTATCACGTGGCTCCTGTGAATTGTCCGAATCGCCATGTGATGTCTGGCATCCCGTGATCCAAACTGCGCTTGCTGTGATAAGCTGGGTAAGTGGTTATTGAAGATGGATATATGCTCTATCGCACAGCAGCACACTTTTAGTTTGACTCCCTAAGGGTCTGTTTATACTACTGAACATATGCCTTTTCTGTGCTTTATGGAATAGATAAAAAAGCAATCAGCACTCAGTTTTGAAATGTCTAAGCACAGGAATTCTAAAAGACTCAGACTCTTCAGAGACCTGTGATACACTGGGGGCATAGCTGGGGGGGTTTGATACTGCAGGAGGAGAGGGTGTCATGCACATCGAAATAATCTTCACGTCTGTATTTGGGCATGGTGACATTTGGGAAGAGAATCCAAGCTCAGGCCTCTGTATGATTTTTTTTAATAGAACAAACGTGAAAAGTTATGATGAAAATGGAGCGTAAGATAAATTTTCCTCAGGGCTCTCTGAAGCGCCCTTTTAAATGTTAAAATAAGATCAGAGCCTTTTGTTTGGCTCAAGCCCTTAATCTCTTAATAGACGCCTACAATGGCAAAGCATAAGAGCCTGCGGGCTGGCTCTCCTGCTCAGGACATCAGTGCAGCCAAAGCCTGCAGGATCTCTCCAATAACCCAGGCCCTAGATATGGCCTTAAGCTCAGATATACTTTAGGGAGGAGGCGAACTATGACCTATTGTCAGTTCCGAAGCCCATAATTGGCCCCGAAACGATGCTTAAATCATGGGTAGAAGATGGATTAAAGCGTGACCAGGGCCCAGCGTGTGGAGCAAGGGTTTGGCACATTCGCCGGCCATCTCGCCAAGTGGAGTGGCGTGGAGGGGGGAGCCGGAAAGGGCATTTCATGGGGGGGTGAGACGTGCGGAGAGCGGTGGGGGGTATGTCTCTCCCCCGCATGTATGAAAGCGCGTACCTCACGAAGCCTAGCTAACAGCGCGCTGTCGGAGGACCGTAGCACAGCTGCGTCGTGGTGAGAAGGTTAATCTTCCACGATTGTCCCGCAGTGAACGTCCCTGGTCTGAAACTCCCGTGGTGCCCTGAGCTCAAAGAGAAGCTGGGTAAACCTTCGAATGTCACATCTTCATGGACCAGCATGTGTGACTAAGAGAAATACATCGACTAAATACTGGATAATTAATGTACTTATACTTATTCATTTTGGTTGGTGAATCGCTGAATCATGCAAATCAATTCCTGTGCTGCTAGTCGGAATCCCCAAACTGTCTTTGACTGTCTTAATGTCAGTGGTGGTCAAAACCCATGCGGCTCCCTATGTGAGCTTTGAGGAGGGGGCACCTGTGGCTTGCTAACTTCTCAGAAAATTCCGCCTTGGGCAATTGACCATCTTGCCCTTGCCAGAATCTACCACTGCTTAATGTAAGCAGAGAGGAAGTACATTATTAAATGAATAAAACATAGAAAAGGTACACCAACACCATATACAAAGAAAGGCATTAGGTATAATGATCCACACCAGCAAATAGTGGCGGCAACCTGTTGTAAATCCAGTGACTTGATTGGCCATCGCTGTCCCGGAGACCCAGTCAGCTTAGCCCTGATTGGTCACGGCTGTCCCAGGTGTGGAGTGTTGCTGAGGTGTGCCTGCAGCCACCGCTGTTGCTAGGGGTGATTCCTTAGTTTGGCGGCTCAGGAGGCAGAATACGCAGCACGGCGGGGGTGTCAGAGCCGCCAACCCCCTGCGCAGTGCCGTTAGCCTGAGGCATGTAAGCTCGCTTCTCGTGGCACATCAATCATTGCCGGGAATCCTGTCTAGGCCCCGCGTCCCGCGGAGCCCGGTGCAAGCACGCCGGCTCGGGCCACGCCGCGGGGCATCGTTAGAGGAGATGCGCCACTCCCCAGCGATAATCAGCCTGCCACACAGTGCCCCCTAACCCTCCCTGACAGCATCACGTGTCTCCCCGCCACTGAGCTGGACTGGGAGGCACTCCAAGGACAGGTGGAGGTAATGACCGGTTTCCATGGAGACGCCACAGTGGCATGACGCCACAGCAGCCTGGAAGGCTGAACGATAAACCGCGATTATCATGCCGCCCAGCGCCGCGTCCGTATTCCGCAGAAAATATACTGCCGGTCCTCCAGGCGCTGAAACCACCGTAAATTTATACACGTCTGAAGATCTATAATAAAAGCCCATGAGGTCATTGTACCCCTCTCCTTGAACTGACCCGTGGACCAGATTCTTTTTACGACATAGGATGTGGCAGTTAAATGTTCCTGCCAAATCCTCGGTAGCTCAGAGACTCGAATGCGTGGGAGCGCCTGAGTGTGTGTGTGTGTGTGTGTCCAGTACCAAGCAGCCCCTGTAAATTATAGCCCACTGTGGTTAGCAGGCCTCTGACGACATATTTGCTGCATTTGGAGGACAAGGGTGAAGAAGCTATGGGCCGCACTCCATCCCAGGCACTTAACAGAGGCTGAACAGAGCCAGGAGGACAGAGGCTGCGTGAGTGAGTCCGGCAGGCCTGTTTCTCACGGGGGCATGTATATGTTAATGCTGCCGGTCAAATGTTAGACACTCTCACATCATTGGAAAGGCGGCAACAAGGACTGGAGCTGGATAGCATAGCTCTGCTGGAAATTTGCACTTAAAACCAGCTGATACTACAAAATAATACTGCCAAAAAGTTCAGACAGTAGGTGGGCCAAGCATGGAGAGTTCTAGAAGAGTCATTGTACCCTAGCTTGCTCAAAGTACTTAACCATACTATCTCCAGCAAATATATACATGTGTATAAATGTGCGAAACTGGCCAGTGTCCACTTTGCCTGCAAATTGAGGGATATACCAAAAATAACTTTATAATCATTCAAACAGATTCTCCTGTCTAATTTGGTCTATATTTGGATGTGCCCGGAAATGGATCGTATTGTAAATTTAGCACATTGCCCACTATAGAGTACATATGCGTTATACAAGTAAAGTAGTATTTGAGGTGCAAACATGTGCAGCCGTGTTATATGTCTATAAACCAGAGCAAGCTACCGGTATGAGCGTTAAAGTAAAAGCGAGCATTAAACCAAATATCCCCCTGAGGACGCGGTTTATGCCGTATAAAGCGGAGCCCCATACGGGTGCTGGTCGCGGAGCTTCACCGCATTACAGGCCGCCAACGCGGAGTGTCCCCACACATCGGGCTGTTCTTCCCGTCTCCATCCCCCGGCCAGCCAGCCATCCGCCCATACTGGAATCATTCACTGGGCGTCTTCCTTTCTTTTTTCCATTATTAAATAATTGTTAAATTATGAATCGCATTATGCACTTTAACTACATTTTTTTTTTTTGCAGATTTCCCTGCTAAGTAAAAGACTAAAGATGCTTTCCCAGGCACTCAAAGTATGCTCTACGACTTACACACAGTATTTTATAGTTTATACTGGTATACCGGCATTAAATGGTTTGCATAAATAATATATTTATTTCAATAAATATATTTATTACCCTGAAAAATGTAGTTGGATTTTTTTAACAAGGCTTTCAGGTTTAAGACCAGCTGTTTTTTTCTCAGAGAATGCAGTAGTTCTGCAGCTAAATCCATCCAAAAATGCTCCACAGTGGCAGTAATCAGAGGATCAGAGCTTTAATGCAGGAGCCGAAATGGCACAGACAGGGAATAATGTCATATAAAGTTCACCCGTCACACATTTTACTTTCGCGTTTGTCATTTTTCTTGTTTTCACTGTATTGGGCCTTGTGCTAATTTGCCCAAAAGCTGCAGGGAGTATGAATGTAAGATTCAAATTTAGTTCAATGTACACATTTAAAAATCACACAAAAATGCGTGCTTTCAATTAAATACAATAGGAAGCGTGTGTGGACGCGTTCTGTCATCTTTGACCATTTTATTAGTCGCATGGCTGTCTGTGATGCTCGCCAAAATCAGTGATATCAACATTTTTTACAATATCTCGCTATGCTTTCGTGGCTGATCCACATCTTCCTATGTCTCCAAAGACTTGCTTGAAACACAGTTGCTGGGTGCATTTTAACCCTGAACGGCATTTTAACCCTGAACGGATATTTATCAATTTAGTTTTAGACTGTTCACTTATTTTCATCAGTTTTTAAAGCCTTAATTATGGTGATCGGAGAGATCACTGATGATTTCACACAAAACTTGGAGATATCCTGTCCTAGTTTTAAGGAGAAGACTCGTGGTTTTTATTTTTTAGGAAGTAAAAATAAAGAAATACATCAAACAACAATCCAAGACTTTTAATGTTCAAAAATAGGCTTCTCTTCTCCTTTATTTTTTCCTGCTATTAAAATATTGTTTTACAGTGACATTTAACATGTTCAGCACATACTTTGTCCAAAACAATGTATAAGTGAAGCAGTACATTTTTTTTCTTTTTTTTTCTTTCTTTTCTATTCTGTCTTTATTTTGTCCTATGTATTTCATTTTATATGTATATCAATGTATTCTAGCCCTGGGACAACTCTGTTGTGAAGGGCGCTATATAAAAATAAACTGAATTGAATTGAATTGAATAACAAACACTGACCAGTAACAGAGTTGACTAGGTGTAAGTGCAGCTAGGCTGAGCATCCAGTGAATGCCCATCACGCAAACGTTAAAAACTGTCAAAGTGTTATTTAAACTTTTTTTGTTAAAGAGTATAAACAGTTTTGTTTATACTTTTTCAGCTGTACGCCGTCGTTTACTTCCATAACATTCATCTACATCCAATTTATGACCCATAAAAACTAAAAAATTTTTTTGCTAACTCAAATTTAAAAGGGACTCCGTGATAAGTAATTATGGGAGTTATATATTTGCAAACTCAGGCTTTATGCAGGAACATCTGTAATTAAATGTTCCAGCATCCAAATGCATTTTTCAAAATGGCCGATTTCTGAGTGCCCGGACTGATCCAGGATTTGAATCATGGATTAAACGGCCTTTCTGTTAAGACCACGTCAGAGGAAACCTCGGTCCTCACCATTTACAGGAACGCTCACGCTGACTGGAAACACGTGTGGTTTGTCGGTGAGGCTCCTCAAAGCCTCTCTCCGCACTCGGGCCTGGTGACATGACGTGTGATGTCTTTTTAAAAACCGAGGATGATTCCAGGAGGTGAGTTTCCTCTTAAGAGAAGGATAACCTTCTCACGCAGACCAGTGCCTTTTGAAAGCACATCACAGCATGACGTACACGGCATGTAATTTGAGAAAGACATTAATGATACCTGTGACACGTGTTATCAATAAGGCCTGTAATGATGACAGATTTGACTTGTCTGGTTTAATTTTGGCTATGCGTTATTATTACCTCATGGTTATATTTTTATTTTTTTCGGGAAACTCCCTCAGCTAATGACTACGCTGTCGAGGCCGCGTCCCAGGCTGGCCACGCCCCTCCCCGATGTGTAATGATGTATTTAAGTCGGCCGTCTGAAGTTTAGCCACTAATAAAAGGCCACGGGCCTCTTGTGATCCCGTGACACTGGCCGCCACGTGAACCACGTGGGCATGTGACTGCCGTTGCCGCTGGAGATTGTGGTGCTCCCAGGGAAACAAGCAGAGATTCCGGCCTGTGTTTCAGAGAGTTTAAGTGAGTCCCATTTATGGTGGATTAAGGAGAAGACACTGAGAGGGAAATACTATGAATGCATATACGCTGTTCACGTGGAATTTAACTTTAATTCAATTTAATTAATCGTTTGGTGTTTCCTACTAGACCATAGTGTTAGAAGCAGGATTCCGCGTATATGAATCTTTCAGAAAGACAGTTGCGGCAGTTTGCTCCCTGCTCTCCATGAACTCTGTGGACTATTTGCATATTTTGAATAACTTTGCGTTTATTAAAGTCTGTACATCAAAGTCTGAGTGTTGTGGGTAGGGGTGGGGGGGGTTGGTATTTTTTGTGGCAGGCGCTGAGCGGGGCAGATGCGGTGGGGTCACAGTCTGCGTGGATTTCCGTCAGATGTACAGAGGGAGGACTCGGAATGAGAAGGTGGTGTGTGTGTGTATGTGTGTGTGTGACTGTGGAGGCCGACATCAGGCATTTTATATGAGTGTGGGGGGGTGCACGGGGGGGCGGCGGGTGAGACGCGGGGGGGCTCGCCAAAGCTGCAGCAGCGCATGGCTGCGACTCTACCGCCGGGCGCAGGTGGCTGCTGATGCGATAATTAAAGTCGTATTTTAATGCAACGATCAGTAAGGCAGGAAGGGGGGCTTAAGCGGAATTATACAGATTTAATATTCAGAGAATCCAAAGCTGTAAACATAATAATAACCACAGAGAAATAATATACCACACTCTCAGCTTGTCACTGGACAATGAACTTTCTGCTTCTACTCTCTCTTTCTTTCGTTTCGGGTTTTTCTTATCCACCAGGCACATTTTCTACAGCTTATTTTTGACTCAGTGCAGAAAAGGTAGAACGTTCTAGACTGCCATGACGCCTATTTTTAGGAAGCTTGGTTCCCTGACTCTCATGGTCTATGCTAAGGTTAAAAATGCAGAGGCAGGACTCCCACCACAGCTGGATGAAACAAACCCCCTAGAGATGTTTCTCCTGAATTTCCATCACCTTCAGTTCTGTTGCTAATTTGACATGGAGTCTTCCGGCTCCGCCTCCTTAATTAATATTCTTTTCTTTTTGGAATACTCTTCTAATGCTGCTCTGAATATGTATTTCCATTGCACTGCTTTCGTTTAAAATCTTTCGGGTCATATGAAATGTACAGTATATGAAAGGTATGTTATGTTAGAACATGGAATGGAATCATGGGAAATCGTAAAAATATGAATGGCATGTTTCTGAAGGTAGAGTTACCAGCAGACTGCAGTTGGCGAGGCAATCTATGCAAGTCTCTCACACTGGAAGTCAACAACGTGTTAGACTCAACTACATGCAAATGTCAGATAATTACAGTGTTGTTGTTATTTTTTTTTCCCCAGAAAAAGGCAGGGTGTGTGATCAGAGGGCTGCAACTCTGTGTGTAAGGCCCGGCCTTCGTTCTGTGACAGTCCTTAAGGGTGTTAGAAACTTTTGTAAGCACTCAGGCTTAAGAGATCTAAGAGTTTTCTACAGCCCAGGGAAGCCCCCTGCACTGCACCAGTGTGTTACACACTGCACATGATTAGCTGTGCGTGTCTGGGTCCCATGATACTCAGAGCTGATTGGAGCATAATTATGGGATCTTAACTGTGCTTATCTCACATGCTAAATGACCTACCAGCCAAACCAAAATGAACTGGGTTAAAAAAAAAAGTTCTTGGAAGTGGTGACTTTTTCATGTATGTGCTTTCTACTTTCACAGATTAAAAAAAAAAAACATTATAAGGTACAGTCCCCAAGCACTGCTCCCTGGGTGCTCATGTAGCTGCCCCCTGCTGTGTCACATGGGATAAAAACAGAGGACACATTTCGTTGTTGCGCACTGTGTAATGTGGTGTGTCAACAATGACAATTAATCACCTTCACTTATTTATATGTATTATATATTGTTGCCTTCAAGAATACAACTGCTAAATTGACGCATGCAAAAATAATGTTGCTTTGTTTTGGACTTTACCTGCTGTCCATGTGTTTCACCAATGGGCACAGGTTTGTTGTGCAGATAATCTATCTGGCTTTGTAAAGTGCCACTTGAGCCATCTTGTGCAAAAACCTAATTTTGTCCAGGTATTGACCTGGACGTCTGCTGCCCTATAACTAGACTTGGATCCCTATTGCAGACATTAGCAAAGATATCAAAACGGTTTTGCCCTGGCATGGATTCATGAGCGCCAGCGATGTGGATGTACCGGCATCCAAAGCGGCATGGTATATACTAATACGGTAAGGAATCCAGAACATGCCCCCACGAGTCCAAGCAGGCAGCCAAAAACCATAAATCCCTCAAGAAGGCAAAGACGGTCTTCCACCACAAGACCTGAGGCACGGTAGATATGTCTATTTTCCAGGACCCCTGCAAGCCGGAGCAGCGCGGAGGACTTTCCAAACGGAATTCCAGCTGATTATAATAGAACCGATTTAGGACCCTGCTACGTGTGGTTAATGCTGCCAGGGCCATTAACAGGTGTTATATTTCTAATGTGAGATATTTCAAATGCCAAATGTCCGCATGCACAGTCAGTGCTGTCTAGTCATTATCGTCAGCTCCGGATTCTGAATTAGCTACTTTTTTTTTTCTTCATTTTATGAGGGCTATGAAACTATTGTTGTCCAGGCCCGTATTAACATAATCAAAATTTGCAAGTGAGTAACCCTCTATAAACTTCCAGCACAATTTGATTTCAAACATGCTGTTTATTTTAGCAGAAACAACTGAGCACTACGGGCGTCATCTTTAAATGAAAACTTCTGAGAAGAGCAGATGTTCATTATCTTTCGGTAAATGTTGTTGTATGTTGCGTCAAACACACTTTGCACCGGTTTACAATGTTTCGCTAGATAATGCTCCGTCGTTTAGATTATTTCGGCTACTCCAATCGCTCGAGAAGTTTGGCTGAGAAGTCAAAAACATTCCACTGGAAGGTCAAGCCACCAGACACACGCCCCCTGTGGTTCATCCAATCAGAGCACTTCACTGCAAGCAGGGGTCCTGGGGAGGATAGACATCGACAGTGCCGAGGCCACCTTGACCCAATTGTGAAAGAGCGAAATCCAAAGCAGCTCATAGTACATATGACTCCTTGGAGTGCTCGAGTGTCCGAGAGCTAACTTTGTGCTATCGTCATGGTCATAATAAGATTATGCCCAGGTGTTATTTCAGGCTGCTAGTCAGAGAGTGAATCTCAGGTCACCTGTGCTAGGTGTTTATCCAGGTAACGGGGACAGAGAAAGCTTCACTGGGCAGCTCAGATTGACCTCGTGTTCGTAGACAAACGTCACATGCAAAGGCACTAAACTGTCACTGAGACATATAGGGACCCAGGCAACATAGTGAGGGAGAGAGAGACCAGCAGAACACCCTGACTGAAGGAGAGAGGGGGAGAGATCCAACATGCCGGGACACCGCTGCTGTGATGCTGAGTGACACACAGGTGCCAGAGTCAAACCCATTCACGAAAAACATATGCACATACAATGTTTACTGTCACCTTGGTGGTCTTACTGCACCCCCAGCGCAAGCGAGTGACCCGCGGAGACTTAGGGAAAGGATGCAGTCCCTGTAAAGCTAATCTCCTCTGGGCCCCGCCTCCCTGCAGGACATTCATCTGCTTAAAGGCACGGCAGCATTGCTGGCCTCAGATCCACGGGGAAGGCGGGAGAGTCCAGGCTCAGGTTCACATCGGAAACATTGCGTGAGCAGACACGGGTTACAGGTGATAGGCTTAGGGTTAGGATTAGGTCAACTAGCATCCATATGATTGGCTTAGGGTTATGTTGAGCTCACTCACAGCATCCAGATGATTAGCTTAGGTTTACGGTGATGTCACACAGCATTCACATGATAGGCTTAGTGTTAGGGTGCGGTCATACACGCACACACATTCTTAACCTTGCTGCTTTGACCTATGGGCTCCAGTGTGCTGTCATCCTCTATCATCCCTCAGCCCTCACCGTCAAAGCAGCTAAGATGCTAAAATCTCCTCAGGAGCTCACGGCTCACCTTCAAGTGGGAGCATCGGCCTTGAGGTCATGTGAGAGAATGGGCTTGTGCATTTATTCCCTGCTCTCCTCCCAGCTCCACCGTTCTCCTCATTGCACCCCCACACCTCCTCTCTGCTCCCCCAGGCCTCCTCCCTGCTCCCCCTGGCTTTCTCCCTGCTCCCCCACATCCCCTCCCTGCTCCCCCACATCTCCTCCCTGCTCCCCCACATCTCCTCCCTGCTCCCCCATTCTCCTCCCTGCTCCCTTACACCTCCTCCCTGCTCCCCCACACCGCTCCCTGCTCCCCCATCCTCCTCCCTGCTCCCTAGATGAGTCTCTCATTAAGCCCATTAAGCCCCCGTACCACTCATCTTAGCCTCCAACTTCTCCATAAACTCTTCAAACCTCTTTGAGAACCAAAATACCAGCCCAACCGTCTTCCCTGCGCAGGGTCACACAGTCAGCTGAGGCAAGAGGATGGAATGGCATCAAGCAGGCAGCCATGCTTTTATTTTTATTGCTGATCTGATTTATGCTGTTGCTGAACGGTTTTGAATTACAGATTGCATATTCTGTGAAAAAAGGAACATTAAAATGTTTCCTCCATAATGACGCGTAGTATTTTTCACATAGCAGAAATTGAGAAGAAATTTCTCCCTCCTTTTGAGAAGGAGGGAGAAAATGAGGCCTGACTTGCCTTTGAGTCAGTGGATATTTTCAGGTTTGGGGTTGGCTGTTGTTGTTGATGCTCGGCTTGTTGTCGTGGAGCGTGAACTTTGGCCCCATGCAAATTTCTCCCAGTAATCAGCAGCTTCAAGAGTGGCGCAGTGCCTCAGCTGGCAGTGCTGGGGGGTTGCGTCCCACCTCTCCCCAGTCTCTGCCGCTTGCATGCTCTCTCTATACCCTGTGGGCTCTCTCAGGCTATTCTGATTCTTGTCCTGCAATCCAAAGACATGCCTCTCAGCAAAGCGGCATCTCCAAGTCTGTCTCTGTGCTCCCTGTGATCAGCTCCAGGCCCCCAAACCCGCATAAACACTGCCACCCCGTCAGGAGACTCTCCTTCTTTCACCAATGACATACTAGTTCTGCATTTCCTCCAAAGCACAGCTATATTTTTCCCCCACAGGTGTCCAAGCACATCTCAGCTGAGGCTCTGAAATCGATACGACCAAGTGCCTCAGCAAACTGGCAAGCTGTGCCGGGCCGAGCCAAAGCATACCTGCGGCCCTGAAATATAGGGGAGTGGAGGACAGACAGGCAGGTCCATGGGGAACAGCCAGCTCTCTATTTCTTATGTTCTTAGTCATTTAACTGATAACAGACCGCTCACAATCCTGGCCCTGCTCCCAGGGGGGGTCGGGGGCTCTGGCCTTCCCAATCACAGAATTTTTATTGCAAATAGGAAGGAAACAAGCCAGTTTTTTTTAACACAAACTTTTTGAACTCAAGCACCCGGCCCACCATCTTAATGCTGGAATGGGGCCCAGCTGGACCCATCTGATAATCCAAAGCTCAGTCCCACAGCGGACGGGAAGGGTGGGGGGGGTATAGGTCATGAGAAGCTGGACACATGAGCGCCGGGGGACGGGAGACCCTCTATTAAGCTACAGAGGAAGACGCGGAAGGGACCAAAGTGGACCAGCTACATCCGACGCGTTAGCATCACACTGTGCCAGGTGGCCGCAATCTTCCTAAAACGTCCGGACAAACAAAATCGAGCACATCAGCGAGAACAGTCCATTGCATCGCATAAAATGACGCTGCCATCTTCTTCGTTCGATGCAGCAGACCCACATACAGAGTGTAAAGAAGCGCGCTGTCATTTTAATAAGGGAGATGACAACTCATTCAAAATGGAAGTTGTCCTCTTTATTAAGAGACACTATTGGTTTGATACTAGCAGTGCGGCAAGGGTGTGGAGGGGTTTTTCTGGCTTGTATGCATTAATGCATAAATACATAAATGCATCCATCAATAAATAAATATACTGGCTAATTTGGCAATAAATAAATAATAATGATAATGAAATGTGGGCATAAATGAATATAACTATTGAGAAAATTGCTTGTTTCTTCCAGTTTGTATTTAATTAGTGAATTATTTCTTACTGGTTTAATTAGATTTATTTATTTCCGTGAAACTCGAGATAAGCCTTGAAATGCAAAATGTCACTTTCACCCATCAAAGTTTTGAGAGAGGTCACTACTGAATACTAGTTCTTTATTTGTGAATGATTTTCACTAGGACGTCTAATCCAGTATCGCCACACTGGATAGTGAACTCCGTCATAGTTTAATACATGATGTTTTTCATTGCTCTATCGTTTCTTGAGTATTGGGCTAAAACGTCAGAATCCCTTTCGTTCGAGATAGAGTACAGTTGCACAATACTGTATAATAATGTACATTGAATTTTATTATTATTGTATTTAATGTTAGCAATGTCTTACTGTGCGTAATTTATCTATTGCGGTATATATATATCTGCGGACAGTTCGCTGTTATCCGCGGCAGGTCTTGGGACGTTTCCCCCAGAACAGCTTCCTGGAATTCGTACGGAAAATGCATATTATTGCAGATTAAATGGATGCTGCCGACAATATAACAGATTTGAGGTAGCGAACTGAAAGGTTGTCGGAAGAAACCATAATGGTGGCAGCTAGCTCGTTTTGAGTACAACAATGGTGAAACTGTTTATGAAGATTTGCAAACTTTGAGGAACTTCAGCGGGTTCAACCGTGGCTCGTTGCTCGATGGCTCCGAACTGCAGCTACTGCAGGCGGGTCCCTTGGAAGCAGTCCGCCAAACACGATGGGTGAAAGTGACAGTTTGCACTTCAAGGCATATTTCACGTCACGTGCGACATCAGTAAAATAAACAAATGAATAAATAAAACCAACATTAAATAATTAAATAAAAACGGGAAGATTTTTTTTTTCTTGAGAGATTTAATTTATTTATTTCGTATAATCTTTTATTCATCATCACATTTCACGATATATTTATTTATTTATGCACACAAATTTATTTAATAAAGTACGAATAATCCCTCCACACAAGGAAAGCCAACAATTTACGGATCTCTCGGTTATTCATACAGGTCAGCTAATCGTGGACAGTGAGGTAGGATCAGAAGAAACGGAGAATTAAGTGCGCCTTAGGTGCGCAGTAATAGTGATCAGAGTGCAATGCACACAAGGGCCGAGGAGAAATTATTTTATGTATACTTCTATATCAGATATTTCATATCATATGAATATCATACATCACTACGGTTGCCACGCGTCCCTTAAAATACGGAATCGTCCCGTATTTGGCAATAAAATTGTGCTTCCCGTTAAAGAATCAATACGGTTTTGATTTTTGATTTGATTTTGAAATTGATTTACCACCACTGGTGCGTCACTGGGCACATAGTGGTTGTGGCAAGTCCCCACTGTGGTAGGCGTCCTTTATGTTTCTGCATGAAATGTGGCAACCTTAATCACCAGCGTTATAATAATTGAAACTTCATTTGATAGTCACTTCATTTGAAAATTTGGTCAAAGTAGGTTAAAAATGTCTTGGTGAACGCGTTAACTTTTTTTTAAGCCAAGACTGACAGACAAAATGCAGAATAAAAGAGACAAAAACACCCAGGAGAGCAGCGTGTAAATGCTTTCTGACGTTGCGAAACAGTGATGGAAGGCGCGATATGTACACCGTGTACAGAACACGGCGGCCGGGTCACGCATGGCTGGCGGGGACTCTTTGCCGACTGGGACGCGCGGCTAACAGGGACGCGCGGCCTACGGGGACGCGCGCAAGCGCTTCCCGGTGTTTCCCAGTGTCTGCGGCATTAACATGCGTATATAGATTCGGCATCAGAATTCACTTTTATTGGCCAGGTGTTCGGAATTTGTCTTGGCAGTATTGGTACATACATTCAAGACGCAGAACATTAAAATATGCCTAACATATTTTAAATATAGCCGATAGTGCAAATCAGTACAAAAAGAACAATGCATACAAGTGTTGAACTAGATAGGCCTATGCGAGTTTAAACACTGCTTAGAACCAAATTCCCAAATAAATAATGTTATTCATTAAGAGCAAATGTGCAGTTTGGTATTCTCTAAACCATCATGGCTAGGACTGAAGGGGAATGAACATCCGAGGATGCAGCCGCAGAAAAGAATGGAGGAGCGGCGGTCGGTTTCTTTTAGGGGAAACGGAATCTCTGGATAGTGACGATGCGTGTGCGAGTTCATAGCACATGCGTCTTACAACTCGCAGAATGATCGGGGGGCAGCACTGAGTGGGTTAACGCGTCAGGGCGGCACCCGGAGGGATCTCAGCCGCCAGGGAACAAAGCCTGTGAGCCTGAATGCGCAGCGCCGCCCGGTAACAGGGTCCTCGGGTTTCACGACGGGCGTCCTGACCCGGGGAACCCCGCTTACAGATTCCCCAGGTGTGCCGAGTGACACACGCTAAAAAGGCGGCTGGCCAACGCTCGGCAGCTGCATTGTGTATGGCAGCAATTTAATCCAGTCACCCGCGAGTTAAATTACCTTTATTTCTTTATGGATATGATTATGGGGAGATAAGAAAGGCCAGCCTTTAGAGGAACTGTCTTTATCTCCTCTCCAAACTGAAATCAGCCCGTTTATCAGTAGATGAAGCCGGGTGTGGTTGGACTGCGGATTTTTCCGTTTTTAGAGATCCTGACTCTGCGGTCGTGCATCGCCCGTGCTTACTGGAGCTGTCGACGACCTGCGAGCAGCACACCTACACACGGCTGTTGATATGCAAATCGCAGCTCTGCGCCGCCGTTAAGGCACGGGCACTGTTACACCCTGGGGCACAGAGACGGCCATGGTGAATAAATATAGCGTCACGTGGTGGTGCCTCTGTACGGTACCTTACAGCGGTGTTTGTACTCATACATCCTTCACTAATATACTATATATATACAATTATACTTGGTATTACCAGCTACTTGTTTTTCACAGATACTGGATTCATAAATATAATTCATACACATTCACAGATGGGGGTTATCAAATACTAAAACAACTTGCAATTCTATTCTAAATATACTTTATGAACAATTCTATATTTACCTGTAGATTGACAGATTATTATACTTTTATGTTGCTTTTACAGAGCTCATGCAATGTGGGTGCTAGTGCTGTGTCTGTTCTGCATGCTGTCAGTGCTGTATGCTAGGCTAGTGCATGATGGGCTATATCTGCATGCTGTGTCAGTGTTGCATGCTGAGCTAGATCTGCATGCTGTGTCAGTTCTGCATGCTGTTTCAATGCTGCATGCTGGGCCAGTGCTGCAGGCTGCGTGATGCATGTTGTGTCAGTGCCGCATGCTGGGCCAGTTCTGTACCAATGCTGCATGCTGGGCCAGTGCTGCAGGCTGTGTCAGTGCTGCATGCTGCTAGTTCTTCATGCTGGGCCAGTGCTGCAGGCTGTGTGCTGCATGCCGTGTCAGTGCTGCATGCTGCTAGTTCTTCATGCTGGGCCAGTGCTGCAGGCTGTGTGCTGCATGCTGTGTTAGTTCTGGATGCTGGGCTAGTTCTGCATACCTCGACTTGTGCAGGATCTGCTGTGCCCTCTGCAGTGGCCTCCAGCTGTGGGATATGAATGTCAGGAATGTGTTGCATATAATGAAAGCACTGACACCACAGTGAACACACAGGCGAGAGGCTAGATGCCTTACAGCTAGGCCGTAAGACAACATGTGGGGTGGGGTGGGGGGCTTTTATAATTAGATATACAGTGTACTGTAGATATGTAAACCGTGTGCTCATCATAACTACCAACTATAGGACCTATAGTTACTGTAAACTTTTCCATTGGTATACACACAATGATACCCAATGCAAATTTATATAGTTATGAAAATTTCAATATTCCACATGAAATCACTTGAAGGCACGAAGGCAGGGCTGGACTGCCATGAAGTGTGGGCTGGCAAAATGTACCAACGGGACCCCCCCAGCCCTGTGGGGGGCTGCCAAAGTCCGATTCTTATCCCAGTCCAGCCCTACTCGAAGGTGACACTTTTCCTGCTCTACATGTAAACAACACATTATGGCTTTTTATCTGCATGTACCTCAAAGTGAAATAGCTTAATTTTCCGTGTGTCATTTCCTGCCAGCCTGGTAAACCTCTCTGTCCAGATGCCTCTTTTGGGTAAATGATGGGTCAGTTATGAGTTAAATCAGAGTACTAAAGCAATGTTTGTTATTCCAATCATTCTGTCCCTGCGACTCATGTTTTTATCTAAAGCAATTTTTAAAAATGTTGTTTTTGCAGGATATCTTTGCAGCTTAAATGTACTGGAAGGGATAAAACTTGCTACAGAAATGTGTTCCTGCTTTATACTTGTGTGTCCTTAAGTTATTAAGTGATAACACTGCATAAAGTGAATGTGCTGTAACTATCCCAATCCCTTTACGCTTGACAGTCGAAAAGTGGCAAACTTCTAAATTTTATTTAATTAGTACATTTTTCATTCCAATGATTATTTGCTAATTATCTAAACAGTGTATTTCACATAAAGAAATTAAGAATATAAAGAGTGGGACATTCCAACATTCCCACCTTGAAAGGTACACGCTCGATGGCTGAGCATCATTATTATAGGTGCTGCATGGATATTTGTGAATTATGAATATGTTCATTACGCTGGCACACAGTGTTGATGAATAACGCCATTGTCCATCCATTTGCTTAGCAGGCCAAGAGGGACAAGGCCTGGGCCAGCCGGAGAGCTTCTGGAGAACAACTGCAGCATTGAGGGCGGCCAGGCCCACAGTGGGCCTGAAGACACAGCGCCTGACTCATCCGGGCTAAAAATACATGCCGACATTCCTCAGCTTCACATAAAGATGGCGCAGTGCCGGGCCGATATGGGACATGGCGATGTCGGGCTCCCCTCCGTGTGATACCGGCACGCAGCCGGCCTCCCACAAGCCCCGCTACTGTAAATCCTCCCGCGCAGGCTGGCGGGGGGGGTGGGGGGCGGGTGCTGATCCTCCATGCAGTTCAGTCCTGCTCAGACCAGTCTGAGAAGCGCCATGTGGCCCGGTGTCCGGCTCTGCAGAGTGTGTGTGCGGCGTGCGGCGCGGCCCCCATCTTCCCCGGCTCTCCCACTAGCTGGCTGGCTGCCCTGCGGCGTGCCTAATCCCGCTGTCACGCTCGGCGCAGCCTGTTAATCAGCTCCAGCGCAGTGCCGGAAGGGTACCGGTCAGATGACTTCAGGTACAAAATGCGACGTCCCAGTTTGCAATATCTAGAAATGCAGCTTCTGCATGGCACATCGCAGCAGGCATGCGAGCTAGTCAGTCCTTGACACAGTCTTGATTTTTTTTTGTTAAAAACATGTGTCTGTCTGCATTTTTATTTTTTCCAAAGGATAAATGCCTTAAGCTAAATTTGGTGATCCTTTACATTTTAATTGCGTGGGCTGTCTTTTTATTACCTGGAGAACGTCAGGCGAAAACTCTCCCCCGTCTCTTCAACATCCTGTGCCCCCCACGGCCAAACTTGCACCCAGCTGACAGGCTGACGCGCTGTGCCCTGAGACGTCTCAGCCAGGAACATCTCTGGAATTCAGACCCAGATCCTCTTAAGTCAAAAAGGCTGCCAGGTTTGCTGTCACGGGAAGGGTTAAAGATCTCAGACAAGCCCAAGGCGCTGTTCCCCATCCCCCAGGCCCTCAAAGTGCGATTTTAGCTACTGATACTGAAACACTGGCTGCCGAAGACTCAAAACCGTGGCAGAAACTCGCCTGAACGAAACAGAGCGGCGCTTCGGCGTCCGGCCGATAATGTTCAGTATGAGCGCTCACTCACTACACACAGATTGCCGGTGACGATAGCCAGCCAGCTCGCTGTGTGCGTACGCATCTGTCCTTGTGCTGGTTTGAGCAGCCCGCCTGAAATTGGGTCATGTTCATTACAGCATAATGCAGTCCCCCTGTGCATGGCGTCTCCCGGCCTGCGCAGAGCCAGCTAATCGCCATCAAAGCCGAAGCCGTTTACTCTGCAGTCTGCCTGATCACTTTTGACACGGACGGCATTCTGTCGTCGTATTGAAATTGGAAAGTGAGAGATTTCATAGATGCCGACTCCATTCCCTTTTGTGCAAAACCTAATCAGCTTCTGCGTAATTAATGTTAATTAACTTCATATATATGTGAATAAAATGGGTTTTTTTTGTCAGTTTTCAGCTAATGAAAAAAACGGTCTAGCATCATAGTAAGAATAAAATATATAAAGCATTTAAATACTTTATTTATATACTTTACTTTTCCTTATTCCCTGTGCCAGGGTCATGAGGGTATGGAGAGTGGCTGGATGTATGGAATAGACATAGTTGTAATTGGCAGTTTTCCATTATATATTAGTATAATGTAGCATCAGTAAATATCTAACAAATATAACTGAATCCAGTGCTGTATAGGAGCGGGGAGTGTTTAATCTACCTGTGAAGATGACACATTCCTTTGTGTTGCCATAAAGCGGTTTAAATGGAAATGTTATGCACACAGAATATTCGCCTGTTAATTTCAGCTCTGTGAAAATAAGTAAAAATCGCATGGACTTCCTGCATAATAAGTTTTTAGCTTATAATATTATTGTGCACTGGCATATATGAGACAGGAGGGAATGAGATAGCCAGATATATTCAGCAAGATAGATGCAGTGTGGTATAAACCCAGTGCTTTAGTGTAATAAACACAGCAAGGTTTCAGCATCTCTGTATTGTATTATGGATCAAAGTTTATACTTGCAGTCCTGAATGTTTTCACTCTCTCCAGCAACTCGTCTAAATAATTAGCTTGGGCCAGTGTTTACCCCCAGCTCATTTATTCCATGTCGCTATCAGTCCTTATGTAAACATTTTTACATGCTTAAGGGTGGCATTCTTCCTTAAACTCTTCATGCTTATGTAGTAACACTCAGGGCCCGTTACTAACAGCAGAAACCACAGCTGTGCCCACGGTTCGCAGCCAGATACTTTGTACCGAATTCCCGCCTCTTCCCAGGACAGAACGGGTCAGCGCCCGGTCGCTGTATGGGATCCAAGGCTAAAATAAACGAACTTTATTATTGTTATGCTTGGCCATGGCAACTGAAACGAAAAAAAGGACGTATATATCCCTTACATATGCAGCTGGCCCCCGACAGCTCTCAGAGCTTGGCCAGGAAAAAGATTAGCAATCCATTCAGTTCTAAGCCCAGTCTTCCATCCATCCATCAATCTATCCATCTACTTTCTATAACCACTTATCCTATTCAGGGTGGTGGGGGGTCTGGAGTCCATCCTGGAAGCTAGGCAAGCAGCAAGGCAGTGAACAACCCAAGATGGACCACCAACCAATTGCAGGGCACACTCACACACCATTTACACACATAGGCACACCTCCAATTGACCACAGCATGTTTTTGGACTGTGGGGGGAAACTGGAGTACATGGAGGAATCCCCACGGCGGCATAAGAAGAGAACCGATTCAATGCATTTCTTCACCCAGTCAGCTGTAAGACCCATTTCCCTGGCTATTAAAAGGGGTTTTAAGGTTTTAGTCTATTGTGAGCTGTCTTCTTGTGCTGTTAGATGGTAAAGACACAATATAGTGCCTCACAGCCAGAGGGTTATGGGTTTAGATCCCAGATCTGTCTGGGTGTTGTTACTAGGCCTTCAGTAACGTCTGTCTGTGTGTGTGGCCTGTCTGACTCCTAGAGCTTTCTGGGGGCTGGCCCTGGATTGGCATTGACCAGGGGGGGGTTAAGTGGTTACTAATAATGGCCGTGACAGGGGGGTTTGTGAAAGGCGCTGTTATTTCGGAGAGCTTGCGGTTGAGTCCTGCAATCTGTCGCCTCTGAATGGCAGCTTCACAGCAGCAGCAGAATCGTCGGGCTGTGGGTCGGAGTTTAAGTCAGCTGGGAGCTTTCAAAGAGCTTGGGCAGAGAGGCGGCCATGCCCCCCCCCCCACACACACACACACACAGAACGACACCCCGTAAGTGCGGGAAGAGAGGCACGCAACCATCACAAATTAGTACATTGGCTGAGGCCGCAATAAATTGTATTAATTTTGTGTATTGGGAAAAACGACGAGTGTGGCTTGGTAGGCAGCACTGCAGCCTCAGAGCCGGGGGTTCAAATCCCATGCCTGCTGAGAGCGTGGTTCACATATTCTCCCCATGCAGGGACTCCTCACAATGACATGCAGTTATGCTAATTATCAAGAGTCTATCGGCTGTGCAGCTTGGGATGTACTCAAGGCCGGCTGCCCCCCCCCCCCCCGGCTCTGGCTGGAGAAAACATTATCCATTCTGATGGTTTATTAATATTATTGCTGGACTGATTGTTTTTATTCTATCATTATTTGCATCACAGATGCTGTCATTGATGGGCTTGTAAACAGCAGACGACTTTGCCCTTTGGCCAGTCCGATGCCTGACTCATTGCTGAGGAGTCTTGTCTTGCATTAAAAAGCCTCGCTGCAAGTGAACAAGGAGGCCTCGGGTCACTTTAAAGCCCACCTCTATAATCACTACGTTCATGGTTCACTGCACAATGCAGAAATATCCGAAAGCTACAGGGTCTCACAAAAGCAGTGGGAACTATGTTTATAGAAACATTCAGACTAGGCCATTTTTAAAGGGCCCACATTGATCCTGCGCAGGCTGTTAGCACCGTCGGTCTGTCGACCTTACGGCACTGCCCCAGCAGGTCGCTAACGATACACTAAGTAAGGCACCCAAGTTCAGCCCAGTTATTGTTTATATTCACCCCCTGGATTAATAAAGGTGTTGGGGAGGACATTCCCCGTTAAGCAGCTGGCAGAAGCTGAGAGTCATGCTCCAAAGGTTAGGGTTCAGATGCTAACTAATCTTAAGGCAGAAGTGCCGGTTGCTGGGCCCGTACCTCACACACACCTACTGATTATGCTCGTGCAAGATAAATGAGTTATCAAGGAACTGGGCATAACTAACAATGATTATAACCATAACTTGGTTGTTGGCAGGAGTACGAGAGATTCCACAACAATTACTCTTCAGCTAATGATATATATTCATGAATGTATGCAAGCAAGTATGTATGTATGTGTGTGTATGTATACATGAATGTATGCAATTAAGTATGTGTGTGTATGCATGAATGTATGCAAGTAAGTATGTATGTGTGTGTGTGTGTGTGTGTGTGTATACATGAATGTATGCAAATAAGTATGTGTGTATATGCATGAATGTATGTATGTGTGTATGCATGAATGTATGCAAGTAAGTATGTATGTGTGTGTGTGCGTGTATACATGAATGTATGTGTGTGTATACATGAATGTATGCAAGTATGTGTGTATGTATGCATGAATGTATGCAAGTATGTATGTATGTGTGTATACATGAATGTATGCAAGTAAGTATGTATGTGTGTGTGTATACATGAATGTATGCAAATATGTATGTATATGTGTGTGTGTGCGTGTATGCATGAATGTATGCAAGTAAGTGTGTGTATGCATGAATGTACACAAGTATGTATGTATGTATGTATGTGTGTGTGTGTATACATTAATGTATGAAAGTAAGTATGTGTGTGTGTGTATGCATGAATGTATTTATGAGGCATCCTTTTTTAAACAAGCACACACCAATCTGATCAAAGGCTTACAGGTTTTCTGACTGACAGCTGACGAATCCAATGAGACACCCGAGCTCAGCTGTGGCACGCCCCCTCTGGGTCAGAGCAGAGTACGGCCAGCAACTCTTGAGAATCAAGGCTGCCCATCTCTGGCCTAGTTGGTTTAAAAATAACATGAGGTTTACTCCTAGATATTTTTGACCTATCTCTAGTTTGTTTTTTTTCCCCTTCTTTAATTACGTTATCAGTGAGTCTAAATGCACCATGACAGAATGCCTACTTCCTCACATCTAAACACAATGAAGATGCCTTGCCTTTACTGTAAGTCAGTTTTTCCTCAACATGATCCTCTGAGACCCCAAGACGGTCCCCGTTTTTGCTCCTTCCCAGCTCCCAAAAATGTACTGTCTGTGGGTCCCCAAGGACCGGATTGGGACGCACTGCTATGAGTGATATGCCATTTCCCCCTGTGATACAGGCCACCGAGGCTCATTGTGAAGAAGGTCACTTTATGGGTTTTAAAATGCTCTGGAACCTTCCGTCTGACAAGAAAAGGGCTCGATATGTGCCTGGTTCCAGATGGCAGTAAAGGTCACTGGTGAGGCGGAGCGATGCCTCTGTGTACCCCA
>JAODKL010000118.1:2099304-2126246 GCA_026780765.1 Petrocephalus schoutedeni | reverse complement strand
GGGGCCATTTATGAGGCAGGCGGGTTCCCCGAAACGGCACGTCTGTCACTTCGGGGAAAATCACGGGCCGCGGCGTCGGCACGTGCGCTGCAGCGGTGTGTTCCACGGGCCCGGGGGGGGGGCACGGTAAGGACACCCCACTGCTCCCCCTCCTGTCCGGGCTTCCAAATGTAGCAAATATAGCACCCAGAGCAAACCCATCTATCTCCCCATTGCAAATCCACATGCCGGAGCCACGCAGACGTCCATACGGCTCTGGGGGGGGGGGGCATGCAAGGCTGGGCTCTCCGTAAGATCACCTGCACCGTCTAAGCAGCCTGGGGGAGGCAACACTCTCCCTCCTGCTGTCATCTGATCAGCAAGCACTCTTATCCAGCGCGATGCCTTGAGACTGCAGGTTCAGACAGTCGCGGCAGCAAATGGAAGTTAAGGGCCCGACAGTGATGTCAGTTTGGCATTTGAACCTGTGATCTTCTAATTCTAATCTCCTATCCCACTGAGCCACACGCTAAGGGTGAATTTGAATATTCCAGTTAACCCTGAAACAGGCGGCAGGCAGAATATCTACTTGCCAATCAGAGATAGACTGGCACTGTTCTGCCTCTGTTGTTGTGCAGGAAAAGGTTAGGAAAGCGCAGAGGAAGACGGGCGATGACTATTTGGGTCATTGGTTTTTATGGCCGACGGCTGTACCTGCTAGAACCTCCCTCCCTGGCACAGAGCACTTTTGTTATGCATTATCAGTGCTCTCAGGGCATAAGGGACTTTAACAGGGAAAACCTTATCAGCCTATAAAGTACAGAGGAATCTCACCAATTGCAGGAGCGGTTGGCTTTAAAAGCATGCCGGCGGCTTGGCTGGAGCTGGTGCTCCACGCTGTAACCCCTGCCTTCTGGGAGTGAAGGTCAAAGAGGAGGAATGGCACCCCACACAGGTAGGGCAGGAGGGCAGCAACTCCTTTATGCTGCTGGATTTCAAATCGAAGAAAAGATATTTGAATCTAACAGCCTTCTTGGAAAAATCTATTCATTCAATGAACTGGAGCAAATTACAGCAGAGAACTCAAATACCCATAGCAGGAAGTGCTTTTACTTTGAGTAACGAGGAGTTTGGCTGATTTTAGGAACCAGCGGTAATCACACCGGGCACAGTGAAATGTCACTTTACCGTAGCCGTACGGTAAGGGCTTACGGGTGTGGTCTTCTCTCTACATGTCAACAGCAGCACCATTTTCTCATGTCTTAGATACATTTTATTCAGGCACACAGATAGTTTGGCATTTCAGAAAGTAGACCCAAGAAAGTGAAGTATTTCAAATTTTACAGATTTAAATTTTCTGTGTGTAACTTATGAAATTACCTTAAACACATATAGGCATAGGGAAGAGACATTACTGTTCAGCTTATTATGTTCATTCTGCAATCCAGACAGATCCTGGGGAGTTGGTCGTCTCTAGGAACCCCAGACCCCCCCCAAGTGTAGTGACCATTGGTGGTCACATGCAAATGTGTGGTCTCTTGATTATATTGGATGCACATATCATGGATTCCCTTGCCATTACACATTAGTATCACTGGTAGCCATTGTGTGTGTCGTTTGAAGTGCTCCTCTCTAAGACAGGCCCTCCCATGTCAGTGCACTGAACGTCAGCTTTGTGTCAGTAACCGGAAAGATATCCATAAATGCTCAGGTACACCGCTGCACCCCAGGATGCACCGACAACACGATTTATTTGCCGAGCCATTTAGGAGAGCATCTCCACTACTGTCATCTTTCAGGTTTGATCTCTATTTATTATTTTTGAATTCATTAAACCTTCTGGCCCGCGCTATTTAAATCAGACCATGAGCCTTACAGTCCGTCAGCCTGTTAATCGGGTTGCTGTTGCACCGATCAAATGAAGGTTTGTCTGCTATAATGGAGATGTGGGTTTGTTAAGCCTGGAAGCTGAGAACTGATAAAGCAGACCCATGGCCTGTCGGGTCGGTTAGCTAGCTGGGTTATCCTCCGTTTGATATATATCGGTGATCTCTACTGTTCAAGGATGCCTACAGGGCTGTAAGTCTAGACCGTGCAAAGAACTCCCTCCTACAAGCTTGAAAGGGTACTAGGTGAACCCTGCAGATTGTAGAATTACACGAAGCAGGTGACAGACATCACATTCATTAGTTGAGGGTACGCTGGTCTTTACCCCTCCAGTGTCAACAGGTTGAAATGAGCGCCTGGATGGCACTCGACCTTGGCGGAGAAATCAGAACCCGCGTCCCTCACGCCACAGATGTTCCGTGACGAGGCGGGGACGCGGTGCGATTACCCCCACCCTACTGCACATGCACGGAATCACAGGACGCCATCACCGGCCACATAGTAATATACCAGCTGCCCAAAATCCACCCCTGTTGGGTCTAAATGTAACAGTAATCAAATGCAAACGTTTAGCGTTGGTAACTGGATAAGGCTTTGGAGGGCCGTGCTCTTGCGTGAACCTCCAGAAAACTGATCCGCGGTCTGAAGACCCCTGCGTATGAAACACAGGCTGTAGCTATAACCTGCAGAAATCCCTGCAGGAACATCTGGAAAGGGTTTCATTCAGCGGGAGGATCGTTTATCGTCCTGCGGCCAGCGAGAGCAAAGTGTCAAGCATTCTTTAAACTCTCCGGAACTCTCTGGAACAAATGTAAATTAGGGCTTACTGCATGTGAGGCCTCCTCTTGTCATGGTAATAGGAATGATTTTTTTTTTCCAGGCCCGGGCAGCACATATTAATTGCAACACTGGACTTGTGAGTACGATCTGGCTTAACCCCAAGAAACAAAATGTACTTGAATGCCATCCAGCAGAAGTTCATTACAGTGCAAACCATGTTCATCTGCCTCTCAGGTTTCCAGCTTGCAGGGGAACTATGTCAGTAGTAACATTTCGAATTGCCACTGGCCTGCACTTTTCGGCAACAGCTATTTTAATTGTCTGTTGCCAAACATAAGCGAAATAGTACAGGGCAAAGCTTCCATTTAGTGTCAGTTATGGCATCAAAGCTGATCCACACATAGAAATCATGTGAGCAGTTAAATTCATGGTCGATTTGAAATACTGACTGATTTCACAGTAACGTTTATATCCATTTTACTGTATTTCCTTCCTCAGCTGCATAAAATCTTGCGGAATTAAAATTTGAATCTACCACTGGAGGTTGAATTTTATTACTGAATTAGTCATATATTTTGTCTGTCATAAGTATATTAAATACATAATAACCTTTTAGTTTAATTTTTCTGTTCAGGATTTCATCTCACCATTTTTAACTTAAAATCTATTACCGAAATAATACACTAATAATTGCATTGTGCATGAAACTTAATTGATGATTAATATGGCATGTAAATTTGCTGGTAGCCATTGCTACTAGACTATTGTTCGGTTGAACAATTATCCTACATTTACAACGATTCAGCAAAGGGGAACGAACGATCCGTGGAATGTAAGATACGGAGTGTAGCGCGCGCGAGCGCGGGGCAGTCTGCGCGCGGGAATCGTGTCTTTGCGGGACGGGGGCGGCCGAAGCCCAGACAGGCCACGGGACTGTGGGAAATCTCCCCTCTTGGCAATCGCTCTCTCTCTCGGCCATGGTTCAGCGACGCAGCTATTATTATAATTGCCTGTTTACCCTCTTACGGGCCCCACTCCCTTCTCTTTTGCCCCGCTCAAACCGGGGCGGGAGGTACGGTGCCCGCCTGCCAGAACTGTGACCATTTATTGTACATTATCGTTTCAAGCACATTATTTTTTTGCGCAGTCGGGTTCGGAGCAAACGAAAGGCTCACGGAGGAGCTGCCCGTCGACGCCTCTGCACGGGGCCCTACGATCGCATGTGCACGGCCTCCGCGGTCACCCTTCCTGCACGGTCCCCGATGCACTTTTCTGCTCCATTTCATAAGGAGCCCCGTTTAAAATATTTTAAGAGCATTACAGCCGTTTTTTTGCTTAGTAACATTTCAGCAGGGCACCACTCTGTCCACGACCAATTAGAATAGCTGATTCGGAGCCGTTTGTCTTAGGAAACATGCACCGCATGTAGTCAGTTACACTTCTCATTAGCTAGCATGCTAGTTAAACTTTACATGTTCCGATTCCGGACAATAAGATGTTCTCGGCATGATAAGACTGGGTTTATAACAAGATTATAAACATTTCCCCCCAATTTTAAGCTCTGCCTTTAGACTGAGCTAATCTCATTAGTTTGTTTATATAATGTGCATTTGCCCTCTGTAGGAGTTGAAAAGTTGCGTAACGACCAAAATTCTTCAGACGAGGCGGGGGGGGGGGGCAAAAATAAATAAATCACACTGACGAGATGACAGCGCCACCTGTCGGCCGCGCTCAGCACACAGCAAAATAAAACCTTACACCCTATGTGCATGGAAGTGACGATTTTTATGGGGCATTCCTAAACTCGCAATCGCCAAAAGCAAAGCCCAAATTTGCACACTGTTTGCTGCGTTTGCTGCAGAGAAGTGACAGCTGTACTGTGGTATATGCTACCGAAAGTAGCAGTGTGTGAGTTGGTTTTGTACCAGTCTTGTATTCCAGTCAAAGTAAAGTAAATCTAAGCTCTCGCTCTCTCTATATATATTTCTATATCTATACCCGCTATGTATGTGTGTATGTATATATATATATATATATATATATATATATATATATATGGTGAGTCGGGCTGATTTGGATCCAGTTTTTTACAGTTCATAACAAAGGCAAATAAAATACACTTAAACTGTAAATATAAACTCGACACAAGCACTAAAAGTCGTTCTCAAATCTCACGACTCCTTCGTTAGGTTCTTGGTTTCTTTAGAAGATGTGATGTACCTTCCATACCGCTTAGACTTGGGCACTCTGTGGAACTCAGCCTAATTGCACTTAAGCGTAATCGACTCCTTGACAGCCGTGTTTGTAATGTTCCATTTGCCTCACTTGTACGTCGTTTTGGACAAAGGCGACTGCTAAATAAAAGTAAATTGACATGTAAATTCAACACAGTGCTCATTCGAATCTGAGCTGGAACAAAAACCGGTCTATAGGAGTATGCCCTGCAGCCAGGACTGACTACAATTTACAGCGGGTAAGCAGTGCTCTAGGGGTTTTAATCCCCAAACACGAGACATGCACAGAAAACATTGCAGACTTGAATCGTTATCCAGTATTCTTTCAACCGAGTTAGTTTGCCATTAAAATCACACCATAGAACCACGAAATGTGTTTGAAATGCTTCAGGGTTGTCACACGCTTGCATTTAAAGTACTAACTTCCCCCGGTAAACAATGAGACGTCCACGAAAACATAATTGATAATTTTTTCACCTATGGAGTAATTCTGCGCGAGAAATGTTAATTGTTCCGTATTTAAGTGTAAAGAGATTAGATTTGGTCGATTGGGTACACAATGCAAACGTACAATTCAATTCAAATGTGTCAAAACACATTAATTAGGCCATAGCTTTTTTTTTTTTTTTTTTTTTTTTTTTTAGAAAGAGCTAGGGAACAAAATGTACAGATCACTTTCTACTGCTAACAGACTCCGTAGAAGCCAGTATGAATAGGCAGCGACGGCGTTTACCACCTCTCTGACAACGTATGTGCGAGGGCCCCCTGTTGGCCACAAACAGTCATTACACTAAATGTTAAATAAACGCGTTCTAACACAAATCATTGTGTTCGATGTGCTAACCTGTTTACTACGATCTTCTGATTTTACCCACAACTTAGTTTTTATAAAGCAAGAAAAAAGAATCCTAACTCGGTAGATCATTATGGGATGCAGAAAGATCTCAAAAGTCTACAGAAGAATGCTCTTACTGGGGAGAAATTTTAAAACGACACAAAGCACACGAACCAGATAACAGTTTTTGTTACTGCTGCTGCTTAAGATTACAGTTAAGAGATCCGGATAAAAAATTTCGTAAACTGAAAAAAATGTCCAAAACTGAAAGTGGCTGTCAACTCAAGCCCAAAATGGTTTCAAATAAATCAAGTGCAAACTATGCACTTTGGACAATACTGAACAAGGACACCCTTCACAGACAGGCAAGGGCAGCACATAGATCGTGAAAAGAGGGATACGTCGTTGGCTGATAGCAGGGAGCCACCGGTGTCCTGATCGGACAGAATTACGGTGAGGAGCTGCATACACACGTGTTAATAATTGATTCATTGGCACCGTCAGAAAATGTTTTTACTCTTCCCTAACCACACTTACAACCACCATTCCTGCAAAAACACTTGAAATTCTTTTCTATTATTCTGTATGACTTAACTCATAATTCGTTTATAAAGCACAAGAGCTACACTTTGAACAGAATAAAAAAGGTTACACGATAATCACGAGTCATTAACATCAACCTGACCTGTGATAGAAAAATCATTGTTTCATGTATACCTGTAGAACACAAACCAAATATTTGGAGTCTCCATTTCAGAGTAGCTACTGAAACATCTCGCATAGCAGAAGCATCAAACCAACATATCAGTGAAGCATTGATATATTAATAAACAGAAAATAACAGAAAATGTGCAATAATGTAAATGTTGGATTGTTACAAAAAAGAAACATCCCCATTTCTTGAAGGGTATGTGCACATGTAAACAAATGCATGTCATACTAACAACCGATCACGACCCCTAACCTTTCAACACTTCAGATCTAAGCATGTTCTTTTCTAGAAATGAAAGCATGAATTATTCTTTAAATGGGACAGAGGGCACAATGTTAATCCTTTCCATGTTACGTGCATGGCATTTTTGTACAGATTTGCCAGTTCAGTTTGATCCTCGTTTAATGTTCGGGTTAGTTTCTCATTTTGGTTCACTAGGAAAAAAAAAAAAAAAAAAAAAAACTTATTTTCCAAGCTGACACTTCATATAAAGCAATTTAAAATTCCTTACATTCTACCCTGACCATGCACACCAATTTGTCAGGGTCGAGGGTAGGGCCTGGAACTTCTATTCTGAAGCATTCTATGAAGCATAAACCACAGGAAAGACCACAGCACACAAAGTAATTAACAAGTAAAGATTACTTACCTTTTTATAATGGTAGACTTAACAGCATCATGTTGGGTCTCTCCTGCTCAAACTTAAGATTATACGGTCATCCTTTTGATGAACACTTCTTTGTTTTACCAACACTATGATCCCATTCGAGATGGGTAAGCAATTCATATGGACTCGTAAACATTATAAACAACAATAATAATGATAAACAATATAAAAATATCAAACATCATAAATTCTTGGTTGCAAGTGATGACTTTCAACATAAAATCTAGGGAGACGACGTGACTGAACTTGCGGGAAATGTTTCTGCGCCACCCCATCCCAGCACAAACAAAATTAACAAAAAAATAAGATTTTTGCCATGCTTTTTATTTTTAGTGTTATGCAACTTTAGAAGTATAAATATCTGTTTAATATACATCTATAACATCCACAGAGCTTTCCATGGGTGAAATACAAAATGCAAACACTTTTATTGCACATATCCTAAAGACAAATCTTAAGCATTTATATCTAATACTTAGTTCACAGGGGAAGGAAAAAAAATAAAGAAAACACAAAAAATGCAAAAGCCATCGAGAACTCGACAAACTGTTTACACAGACTTGAACTGGCTATCATATAGGACGACAGGCTTTTACGGCAGGGAAGATGAGGCAAACACTACACTATTACCATATACATTCTGTGATGCAGCACACAGTTTTGGCAAATTAATAAAGACAATATATAAAATATACATCCATGAAGCATCTGTAAACAGACAATGTGCTTTTAGGGTTCAAACTGGTCAGCTATGTACTGTAGGAGGCGGCATGGGAACAAACAAGTGTTCCATCGCTCAAACATCTGTGATTTATCTATGTATGCTGCTTTGCTGTGTTCTTCCTAAACTGATGTTTATTCTTAAAATGTTGAATTCTATGCAGCTGGGGGGTGGTGAGTGTTGGTTAAGGTGCATTTTGTCCCCAGCCTTCTTAGAAAACAAGTTGTAAAAAGATAATTAATTTCTGTCCCATGAAACATAGTAAAATGGATCTTAATGCCAAATTTTAAAATGCCTGTAATCACTGAATGGTATTTATACACTGTGCATACCTATGCTATTTTCCTCAAGTTGGACAGTATATATATGTATATATATTTTCTTTTAAGATACAGTAAATATTCAGTCATTAAAGAAAGCACTATCATGTATAAATGTTTATCTCTATCTGGCTGAGGATAAAAGTTTACAACAACACCAAAGCTTCACATTACCCCTCTAAAGCCTTGAAAGAAATTTAGTTTAAAATCTTTTTTTGTAATCCATCATGAGAAATAAATTAAAAAAAAAAAACTTACTCTACACAGGACATCACGTCTCATTTTTAAAGGGGAAAAAGCCAGAGGCGTTGTTTATTTTCTAGCTGGTTTATGGAGAATCATCACACTTGGGGTTGACAAAATTAACTTGAAAAAATAGCATGAATATAAACTTGGAACGCTTGCCATCACTTAACTAACCCTGTGTGCGTGTCAGAGGCTGAGGACAAGACAAAAATATGTCTAAAAATGTTACACTATTTATAACTAGACGGAAAAGGAAACTGATTTTATTATTCCGTTAACTTCAAATTTGCATCTTAAACTACGAGTGTGCCGCTATCAAGGAAGGTTACGTGTAGCGCATGCAAATCCTTTTCTCTAGACGAAGCACAGATGTCAGTTTGCACTGAGCAAAAAATAATTATCCACATTGTCTATCAGCTCTGTAACAAAACTTTGGCTCCCCCCAGCAATATTGCATTTCAGGAATTAAGGAACACGTGGACGAAAAAGATTCAGCTCTCCTGATTGTCCTGTCAGTTCCAAACACCTCCTCACAGGCTTTTCCCCCCACACACCAAAATCAAAAGTGGGCTGTACCAAGGCTTGTCGTTTTATTCTAATATATTTTTTGTATATGCTTTGGAGCAAGCGTACTAACCACCCCAATCCCCAAATATTTTAGAACAGGTTAAAATGATTTCCAAGAAGCATTAACTACAATTTAGTTGTAAACAAAATTAAGTTGTAGATCCATAGGCTTTTCCCAGCGTTACACAGTGTTTTATGGAGACGTTTAGAGCGGCGACAGCAGGGGTTATAGTAAAGACACTTCCAAAATAGGTATTATTATACATTACAGTGCTATCAGGACAATATTATCCTGGCAAATATCTTTTGACAGTTTTATTTTAGAATAGCACATTTCTTTTGAGGAGCGATCAAATGACTTATCCTTTTATCTGTAGTTAATTTTGCATTGCTTCAAGTAAAAGCAGCCCATAGCGCAGATTTTAGACTTGAGATATACGGTAGCTGTCTTGTCCTATGCCTTTCTTAGATATGTGCTGCCTTTAGCTTATTCGAGACAGAACTGCAAAGCTGACAAAAACAATACCAAACTAATTACAGATCTTGAAGTATACAAACATATAACCTAATAAAATATATACATATAAAACAAACACTCATGTTTGAAGCCCATTACTCCCATTTTTTACAGTTAGGTTGTCATATTTACAGTATTTTGCATAAAAATTAAACTTCTAGAAATGTAAAGAGATGTATGTGAAAGGAATGTGATTTTCACCCAAACCTGCTAAAAACAGCAGGTTTAATACCCACAAAAGCATAAGGCCCCTTCCAATAGATACAACTCAATGAAACTTTAGAACCATAAGATGATTCCATATTTAATAGTTCTAGGTTAGAAGCACAGTACTCAGTGCATGCCTTCTGTGCACCACGACCCAAAACAAAATGAAGAAAAGGAAAGTTATGCTCTCCCTCTGAAAATTAAGCAACCAAGAACTCTAACCAACCCCAATCCTTTTGGTGACATTCTCTTTCTGCTCTTTTGCTATATAAGGATTCCTTGGCACATAATCAGCTATTCCTCCCCCTCTGCTGATGGTACAGTGGTTTGGGGGGATAGCAGTTTGCAGGCAAAAGAGCTGTCAATGAAGAGAAGTATTGCCTTGTTGAAACTAACCAGATTGAACCTTTCTTAGCCTGCGGATACACACAGTTCTTAGGTTCGGGGGTCTTGATCACTATAATGGGCACTGAAGACAGCTAATCAGAACTGCCCAACTTGGCAGAAAGTGTTCAAACAGTGAAAAGCCTTTCCGAAACACCCCCGGCATACTGATTGCACAAACCTCTACTGTCAACGAAAATAAACTACGTACCCTCTCCCAAAAATACCAATTTAATTTTTTTTTTTTTTTTTTTTTTTTTGCAGCTGAAGAGTACTTCTTATACGACCACAGAGCAAGAAACATTTAAAAATAAGATATTTTGGTGAGTTATTGAAATCAGCAGCAAATTAGGATACTTACATTCAATCTTACATTTCATATTCTTTGTGGATCATTTTCAGTGCAAATCCCTTACACACACATGGACACACGCAGACGACACCAGCATGATAAACCAGCCCAATGCACACAGACGCACATGGACACGCCTCCATCCCATGCTGTTGGAACACTGCGGTAACAGCTTCACCGGTTCTCAAAAGTAGAAGGCATGTGGAATGAAACAGTTTTTCAAATAAAAAATGATACTGTGTACCGAACAGAAACTGCTAGCCTCGCCTCCCGCCTCACAAGGCCGCCGGCATCACCTATGACTTTTTGTGGGAAGAGCCACGTGCCAGTTCCTTGGTCGGCTTGCATCGGACAGAAGAATCCTTCTCCGAAGCGGCGCCATCTGCTGCCGGAGCCACTGTCTTTGATGCATCTTTCCGACCACTTTTCACAGACGTCTGCTCTGGAACACCCTCCCTTCTCTTACTTTCACATGGGTCCTGTCTCGAGGAAACCGGTTTCTCTGAACTTCCAGGCCGGGTTTCGGAAACTGAGCATTTCGCTTCATTTTTCACCGCAGGGCCACGACCGGTGGCATTGGCTGGCTGACTCTGCAGCTCCGGCCTTGCCACCGCTGGGCGCAGCTTACCCTGCTCCTCTTTACAAGCAGGCACAGTCCTCTCATCTTGGTTGCCAACACCGACCTTGCCCAGAAGAGGTTCTTTGTGACTGGGTGCCTCCTTCCTCGTCTCTGCTGGCACAGGCAACACGGGAGGAGCACTACTAGAAGGGGAGATCGTAGGAACACTGCTGTGCTTTGCCAGGTCTTTTGGCATCTGCAGTCTCACACTGAGGGGAGCTTGTTCTTTTGGTTTCAAACTCGGGCTTTCCTTAACCAGTGGCTCAGAAACTTTCCCCTCACACTTGATCCCTAAATTCTCCTCTGCTTTGCTAGCTGAACGTGAGACGGGCACGGCCTCAGCCCTTGCCTTACTTTTGGGGGTCGGTTGGTGGTTGGGGGGAGCTTGTTTCCCCATAGCCATGCCGGATTGTGACTGCTTCCCTGTGTGTACGGAGCTGGACACTGGTTCTGCTCTGACGTCACTGTGCTTCTTCAAACCAGGACTCTCGGTTTTACTGGACGACTGCTTCAGCTGAACCTTCTCCACTGCCCTGTGCTTCTGTGACTCTTGTGACACTTGCTCAGGTTCTACAGTCTTAGCTATATCGCACTTTGTCTTTGGCGCCCCAGGACCAGAGTTCTGCCTCGATGTGACGCTCATGACCAGCTGGCTCCCCATGGCAGCCTCTTCCTTCTTTGGATCGCACTCCTGTACAGCGTCTATCTTTGCATCCTTTATTTTACCGTCTTTCGTTTCTCCATTTGAATCAGCGTCTCGGACTTCAGCCACTTTGTCCGCAGCACCCTTGGGGTTCCTCAGGTCCTTCCCACCCGACACACTGACGGGAACTCTGCTTTCTTTTGAAGCGATGGAGCTTGCCTGGATCTTGTCTGTGCTCTGAACTTTGGTAGTGCGGGGCTGCTCAGGTGGATTCTGACCAGCGAGCTGGACAACATCTGTAGAGCTAATGGTCGAAGCTGGGAGGGAGCGTTGTGACGTGCCGGGCTTGGTAAGGCTGCCTCCCGTTTTGCGTTTTGGTTGCTCTGACGATGGCTCGGCAGTCGACTGTTTCCCACTGTCACTGCTGTGTGGGACAGCAGCCGACTGGGAGGTCTGTGATGTGGACTGCTGATCTCTTTCAGCACATTTCTGACCTTGACCAACCAATTTTGCAGTAGCACTCTGCTTGACTGGCTCTGGCTGCTGACAAACAGCCATCGTTTCAGTTGGTCGAGAGACTTCTGGCACTGCCTTTCCGGCAGAAGGCGTCTTCTTGGGACTTTCTGGCTTAGAAGTGTTGGGTATGGGGGACTGGCTTGCAGCATCCCCAGATCTGCCAGTCTGGGAAGGGAGCGTTTGCTGAGGTTTCTCCAGCTCTTCCTCCTGATCTTCATTGCTGGCCTCTCTGATTGAAGGGGTTCTTCCACATGATGCATGTGCACTGGAGCGCGAAGCCCTCAAATCGTGTACCAGAGCTGGACTGGTTTTTACATTAAATTTTCCACTGGACTCTGAAACCTCTGTCTTGGTTGCTCGACTAAGCAAGTCTGCAGATTGGGGCTTGTCACTTGTGCTGCTGGATTGTAGCGCTGCTTGTGCAATGTTGTCTTTTCCAGTAGTGAACTCCTCCTTGATGACATTCTTGCAACCGAGTAACATCGAGGTTCCTTGGCTCGCCACACCAAAGGTACTCCTCTGCCTCTCAGAGGGTTTCTGTTGCTGGGCTGTGACTGGCTTCTCCTCACGGCTTAGCTGCCCCTCTGGGCCTCTGGATGTTATGGCACTACTCTGGCTGTCGGCCATTCTGGAAATACAGGTGTCGGTTTTGGAAGCCCTCGGCCCGGATAGCATACCGATGTCCAAGGTGCCCTCCAGTGGTCTTAAAGATGACACAAGACGGCCTTCCAGTTTGTACTCTGAGGAGGTTTTCCGAATGGGGCCCTCGGTAGAGGAGATCATCTGCAGCTTCTCCACGGCACTCTCGCCCCTGCTGCAAAGCAACTTGGGGGCCAGTGCCTCGGTGCCGATGCATGGTGCCGTAAGCACGGCACTTCCGGGGCCCAGGACAATGCCGGAGTCCAGCTGCAGGCTTTTGGATCTCGTAGCGCTGAGATGGAGGCCCTCAAGAATGGCTGGAGAGCCCCTGCACATACAGTCCTCCCTTTCTTCAAAGGATTGTCTCTTCCGTGCAAACTCTATGTTGGGTGCTTTGAAGTCAGCCCTCTCAGATTTGCCTCCCTCTTTGACCTGCCTAGACAGCTGCCTTTCTGATTTCTGGGAGTTCCACTCTTGAAGGCTGGATACAGAGGGAGACCTGATGCCCTCGTTAATAACAGACCCAGAGTCGCTGCCCTTTCCCGACGGGTCAGTTATGCCCTCACACACACGTGTGTTTAGTTTCTTGTACAGTGCATCTTTTAGGGTGCCGCTTGGCGCTTTTGGGTCTAACGGGCCTGATTCTGGGCTGCCCAGGGATCTTGTGCAGTTCACCTCAGGTTCCGGGAGGGTGTCTTGCTTCTGCAGCGAGTCCCGCCTTTCCGGCCAGTCCTGCCGTTTCATCACCACCTTTGCCTTCAGCTTCTCTTTGTCCAGCTCATCAAGAGACTCCTGCCGGCCGACCTTGCGGGTGACGGGCCGCTTGAGGCAGCCCTGCTCAGCTGGCCGCACTCGCGTGACAGCTGGGGTTTCGCAGGAAATCTCCTCCACGCTCTGCAGGGTGTGGTCCTTGGGGACCTGCTCCACCTGGGCCTCCTCCTGCGTCACCTCCAGGCTGTGTTTACGGGTACACAGGTGCTTCTTATCGCCCACATAGGATGAGGAGAGCTTCTCCTCTGACTGGACCCTTTTGAGGAGAGGCGAGCGCGGGGGCTCTGCGCTTTTGGGCCGTGCCATGTGGCGGACAATGGTGGGGGGAGAGTGCATTTTGGCAGGGAAGGCCTGGGTTGTTTTGGAAGCGCCCAGCGAGTGACTGAGGAGCGGGGAAGGTGAGCGCTGAGGGGAGGTGGGCTGGGGAGTCGGGGAGGGCGTACGCGCCAAGGGGGACAGTGGGATGCTGCCTGCAGATTTGCGGCGGCCCTGCCGAAGCCGCTGGCCCGGTAGCTTGGGGCCCAGGCCGTGCAGGGTACTGGGCCGGATGTGGCCGGAGCCCGCGGGCGAATTGGGGCCACTGGAACTGGGAGAGCTGCTCTGGGATGAAGTTCCACCTTGGGCAGAGGCAGAATGAAAGGGAGCTCATTATATCATTAAAATTAGCCCTTTGTTTCCAATTCTACATCTGATTGTTCTTAAAACTTCTAAACACACAAGACAAAAGATGAGCGTTAATATTTGCCTTTAATAGAAACCGCTATTGGCTTACTCTATTTAATGTCGAGTAGCCTGACAATGTGGATGCGGATAATGGAAAGGCAATTTAACATTTACCGTCTGATTAATGCACTCGACTGTGCGGCAGAGGAGCAGCTCACCGGACTGGTTGAAGTCGGGGGTGGAGCGGAAGGCCGCTGTGGGCGAGCGGGGAGACAGGCTGTGGGTGGGGGAGCCGGGCAGGCTCTCGCCAGAGGACAGCGAGCGGTTCAGAGAGGAGAAGCTCCTGCTGGTGTGCAGGAGGGGAGAGGGCTGCATGGTGAAGCGCCGCAGCAGCGACCGTCGCCTGCGGCACAGGGGGCAAGGAGGGCCGGCAGCCCGGGTGAAGGACGAGGCCAGTTCCCCTTCCAAACACACGATTCTAACCAAAGCATGTGAGCAGAGCGTGAGCGAGGAGCGGAATTTGGTGTGAGCGCGGAGTGGTATTTTTTCACTCTGTCTCGCTCCAATTTCGCTCCGATACCGCTCATGCCATGAGTCTTAGGCGTGCCCAAATTACCCAAAATTCATCGGTACAATTATCAAAACTGTTACACAAAGGGTGCCTTTCCACCGCAGCAAGTTCCGTACTTTTGATACTGTTGGTACCTCAGTAAAGTGCAGAAGTTAAGTACTTTTGTGCTGGTTTTCCACTGGCGTAAAAACTGGTACTGGCACTGAATAAAGCACAACGTGAGGCGGGGCATTTTGTACTGAATTCTGAATTTAAAAAATGGCTGTAGTATACAGCTAAACGATGTTGTATGTTAAATCTAACATTGCATGTTATGCACATACAGCTCTAACATTGCTAGTGACCTAAATTAAGATCAGACTTTTTCTTACTTTCAGTTCACTAAAACATTTTTACTCTGACACAGGGATAAAGCTTAGCTGACTTTGGAATTTTAATAATTATTCCTTTTATAGATTGTCCAAAATATATTTTTAAAATCAGTTTAAAGTTTACCTCCGCTGCTTTTGCATGAGCGCTGCATGCATTCTCCAAAACAATCATAATCTCTCATCCTTGCTGTTTAAATTACTCCTAATTACTCACTTTTTTGTGAAAAATTTGTTAACTAATTTTTGCTTTATAAATACCCCAATATTTATTATAACAAAATCACATCGCAATATTTGGAAATCTCCAATACCGTGCTACCCTAGTATATTGCATAAAATACTTTTTAAATGTCTCGTTATGCCATCCTGATCTTACTGTATCTGTTCTTCCGACTAGATCGCATTTGTTTTTTTTTGTTACTTCGTTCATAGTTATTTTCTGAGTTTGTAACTTTTTTTTCCCCCGAGATGGCGGTCGCATTGTTTCAGAATAAGGCTATTTACATAACTAATCAAGATACACCTCAAAGTACCAAAGAAATACCCCAAATGGTTTGTCACTTTTGGTACTGGTACTCGACTGGAAGTCAATGGAAAAGCCAGCACCAAAAAAAGTACCAAAAGTAACGTACTTGTTGCAGCAGAAAAGCGTCCAAATTGCCTGAGATAGAGTTCGCAAAATATTTCACAAAGGTTTAAGGTGACAGTTGTTAGGCATGCAGATTATTTCTCCCTCTTTTAAACTGGAGCGAGCGTGAAGCGATTTGACTAGAGCGGGAGGAAATTTTAGTGGAGCGAGGAGCGGTATGGAGCGGAGCGGCTAAGTGCGAATTAGAGCGGAGGAGTGGGCGGAGCCAACAGCCTGGTGAGCGAGGAGCGGAAATTCTCATCGCTCCGCTCCGCTCACATGCTCTGATTCTAATATAACACCACAAGGGCATTCTGCAAATGACAGAGCAGTCAAAACATGAATTGCATAGTTACGGCATTTTTATTTTTCAATAGGGATAAGTTTTTAAATACACAAAATGGGAAATGCGTGCACATCCCTTGTGTAAACAGAGAATCCTCTTTTAGAGCTTTAATGACCAACAACGTCATCAGAAAAGTCAAGTCCAGGACCAGAACCGGCAGGTACGCCGCCAGCTGCATGAGTCCATGAGTGCCGGGCCGCTCCGTCAGTTAACTCATCAAATGTTGTCAGCTCGCTTGGCAAAGGAACGGTCCGTGCTTATTTCGCCATGGACACAGGAGCCGCATTAAATCACTGTGCCGGCAGTCACGGCTTGTGGTTTTCACGCTTGCGAGTCGCGAGACAGGATCCCACAAGACAGCATCTGTGCGCAGCGTGTGTCACAGATGTACTGCCGCAGAGGACAGTTTGTCAATTTGCTGCTAGTTCATTCGTAAGCTCTTTTTTACATGCCAGGCCTAACATAAATCCTGAACTCCACGTCAGGCTGGCTCACTAACTCGTACCCCAACAGCTGAGTCACCTCACACCGAATGCCTACCTTTCCTGCGTCTTCTCTTTCTTGGGTTTCTTCGTCCTCCGTACCATCTTGCTTCTGTAACTGTTTCTCCTGGCTGGCCCAGTCTTTATGGTGGTGTTCTCAAATGGGGTTGTCGAAATGGCCACCTTATTCCCACTCTGAGAAATTAATTCATATTTCAACTGACAAACTCATGCAAAGAAGAATAACAGCACAGCAAACGTTTGCAATGGAGAAGCTGAAAAGTTACTACCAAGGGATGACATTTTATTCCCATCTGTTAAAAAAAAAAGCCTTCCAATTACCAGATATATTTGGAAATAAACACGAATCCCACTGTTTCTAAAAGGCTGTCGATCTGCCACTGGTGTGTGCGTGTGTCTGACACCGGTCCCATACCTTCAGTAAGAGCTCCACCACCTCTGTGTGTACCAGGCCATGCACAGACTCCCCGTTGACGTGCGTGATGAGGTCACCTGCCTTGAGGCCCGCTGCATGAGCAGGACCACGCTCCTCCACATTCTGAAAGATCAATGGCTCAATCGTTAACTGCCCCGAGGGTGAACCCATCTCAACAGATTTGTTTACAATTCTGGCCAGCGCTTCAATCAATAAGACTCAATAAGAGCATACACACAAAACCACAGGCCGGCTTGGCCTCCTTACCCAGACCATGTGGTAGACCGTGTAGACATCACTGTCACAGGCATACACCCGAATGGCCCTCAGTGTGAAGCCAAACTTCTTCCCAGAGCTGTGGATGATGATTGGCTGCTGAGGGCTGCTGGTACAGAGCGAGGAATCTCGGCTGGGGGAGGAGTCTCTGGAGGACGGATCCGAGGAGAGCGAATAGGGAGACAGGGGGCTGCAGAGCGGTGACGCCCCAAACACGTCTGCAAAACAAGGTCAGCTACATCAATGAGAGCACCAAAAAGGTTTCAAAGGTAGACTCTATAAAAACACTGTTTATACATTGAAAAGCAGTGTTTAGCCATCATCTCTACGCAGAAAGTATCAGTACTACTCATCATCTGCGCCATCATCTCACACCCACTGGAAGCGATCCCATCATATGCAATTTGTCATAGACTCAGATCGACTTTCCACGACGACTCTTCCAGATGCCCCTTTCCTCACTCACCTCCCGGGATCATGAGCGAGAGGGCGCTGGCAGACACGGACTTCGGCACTTTGCTGGTCGTTCTCGGCTGCTTCTCCGCCCCTTCGGCAGAATGGGCCCCCAGCTCTGCCGCTGATTTAGGGTTATCCGGACTCTCCGATCCTTCAGCCTGAGAGTGAAGCTGGTCCAGGTGATCTGAGAAGCTGCCTACACAGTGTTAAGTAACAAAAAGCAAGGGCAATACCATGAGACACTGATTTCTGGGACAGTACCATGAGCCACAGTTTTCCGGGACAGTACCATGAGCCATGGATTTTTGGGACAGTGCCATGGGCATTTCTGGGGTAAGGCTAATAAGGGCAACTATTTCACTGCACAGATTCTTTGTCAAAATTATACCAACACAGAGTTACCACGACCAAAGGCTGTAGGTAGATACATAACCTTCACAGGAACACATCACTGAAAGGACTCCACAGGCAGTAGCGTACCAGAGAGTGTCGAGCCACTGAGGGCATCCGGTGTGGTGGCATCAGGCTCTTCTTGTGGCAGCCCCCCGATGGTGAAGGTCACCTTGCTAGGATCTCCTTGTGCAGGAGCCTCCTTTTCCTCCTCAGCTGAGATGGCAAACCTGGGGAGCTTGCTGAGGCTTGTGTTCTGTGTGTCTGTGGACTGGGACAGGGACGGCCTGGGAGCAGAAGGTGAGGCAGGCATTACGGGGAGAGAAACATCACGACAAGCCACAGGACACCAGCACTGGAGACCAAGTGTTCAATCATTAATTTCCAACATGATATATTTTTGATTCAATCTTCAACTGTTCCATCTAACTGCTCATCCAAGACAAGGTCATGGGAGGGGGGGGCAGTAGACTCACATGTCAGTGAAATCTGGTGTCCAGCTGAGAGAGTCTGCATTCACGGGGCTCTCATTAGGCAGCTTCTCCTCCAGCTCACTCTTCTCCTCCAGCTGCCCACGGGAGAGGTCCAGGCTGCTATAAACCTGCAGCCACAGTGACCCCCCCAGGCATCATCAGGAACTGCACTCAGTCCACACCGGCACTTTCAGTACATCGCTGGTGCTCTCCGTTCCCTAAACTCCACACCACTACCCCCATTTGACCTCAGACCTCTCTTCATTCATAACTCCATTGCCACTGGTGTTTTCCCCTACATGACTGTTTGTTTTTTTAAATAAAACATTTGAAAAAATATTCTGCTGGAACTGTTAGTTTTACTTTCTAGTCAGCACACAATTGAAACTAGTAGAAATGTTAAAATATCTTAAATATCTGAATAACGAAACATCATATCACAGCAAAGTGTCCCAGCTACAGCCTCAACGGCTTATGGGCGGGGGGCTCACTTTGGAGAAGCGGTGTGAGCAGGAGGAGAACTGGCGGAGCTCTACGTTGAAATCCTCATCGTTGGTGTCCTCCTCCTCCGTCTCGAGGTGGTGGTACCTCTCTGATCGAGCTGCATAAGCATGATGAGAGATTACCGTCACGATCATTCCTAAGTGTGATGCCATGCAATCACAAACCAGATGGGGAGGAACTGCTAGTCAGGAAGCGAACAAACGACCGACTAAGACCCCTGAGGAGGATGATTGTTGACCGGGGGTCTGACATTCACAGAGGCGACAGAGACTCACTGTCGAAGTAGCTGGTGTCGTCCTCTGACTCGAGCTGCGGGATAAACTCGGCCTTCTGCCTCAGCAGGCTGTTCCAGTCCAGGCTGTGGAAGAACTGATGCTGTTTGACCTCGTGAGCGCCACCTGTGGGCGCAAAGAGAGATGGGGTGGTCAGCCTGGTAACCATGATGAGGACTGAGTGCCCCCCACCCCCCGCGCCTGTCACCACTCAGGATCCTCCCAGCTTCCCCCAGACAGTTACTTCATTCCTATACATAATTCGACTAATTCCTGCAGGTGATCTTTATGGAAGACAGAGACTCATACTGAGGATAGATACGATGGGAGGGGCTTTTGGGTCCGATGTAATGGACCTGGCGGGAGTCTTTGGGCTAAGCCCCTGACAGCCCGCCATGCTTGAAATGCAGAGCAGAGTGGCCTTTCCACAGTTCTCAGTGAACAGTGCGAGTTGGCTCTCTAAAAATGATAATCCCTTCACAGAGAGAACACCATGTTTCAACTGTGACTCAATTTGTGTTAAATGGGCATCTAATACAGTTGAAACGAAAATAAAAACAGAGAAGAATGATGACAGTCTGCGGGGTCCTAAACACCACCAGTTTCAAAGGTAGGCATACCGCTGGTGGACTGGCCCACCTGTGCCCATGCGTTCCAGAGGGTTCTGTCGCAGCAGCAAGGAGATGAGGTCCTGTGACTCCTGGGGCGGCGCCTCTTCCCCCTCGGGCCAGTTGATCTCGTCTTGAAAGATGGGGAGACCATGTTACTTTATAACAGCACATTTTTCATGCCAAGCCATCATTTTTTTTAACTTAAAAATGTTAAACATAAAATGCATACAGAAATTTTTATCTTTGAAGACAATCTCCAAAATAGTCACAATTTAGGGTTCAGCTATTATGTTATATATTACAAATTATATATATATATATATATAATTTCAAATAATTCACAGAGGCACACCAAATCTACCACTGATTACACCAACAAAAACATACATTTAACCCCCCCCCGCCCACCGTCATGAATCATGTACTGAACCTCACAGACAGTCTAACACCTTAGGGGAGCACAGGGGGAAGGGGGGGGGTACCCCCTGAGTATACAAAGGGTGGGCACAGCCATCGGCAGAATCCACAGCCACATCGCTGACAGCATGCATTAAACAAATGTGGAAATGAAAGATGAATATGCATCTAACAGCTCAGGCTTTGGCAGCATCTCCAAGTGTGTTTGCATATATGCAAAATGCCAGGATGTTCCCTTCCCTGGGCCTGACTGGCATGATGAATAATGTGCATCCTGTCCCACAGCACCAATCAGGGCCCTGCCCAATAAGTTACGTTATCACGCTTGGGAGGGGTGCCGAGGGGGTGGGTGTGGCCCTGAGCAAATCACAGCCAATGCCAAGGGTGGGGGGCGTGGCTATTTGGAGTGGGTGTGTGGGTTTACATTGTAACAGCTGTTTGGATACATCCCAGGGCGAGAGAGCGGGATCCGGGGGGACGCACTCAGAAATTGCATCTCGGATGCTGGGGTTTGGAGACCAATTACTGTCTGAGTGTCAGTGAGAGAGCCAGTGCCCACTTCACACACCTCTCTGAACACTCACGGTATTTCGGGACACACACAACTGGACAACGACGCCGTTCCGGAGATTCTCTGTCAGGTACGGAAGAAAGCATTGATGGTGGCGGGATAGCCGCGATGGATACTATGAGGCTCACCGCTGATGACTTGGCCGAAGAGCTCCTCGGGCGTGTCGCCGAAGAAGGGCACGCAGCCCACCAGGAACTCATAGAGGATGATGCCCATGGCCCACCAGTCCACCGGCTTGCCGTAGCCCTGCCGCAGGATCACCTCGGGGGCGATGTACTCGGGCGTCCCGCACACCTGGGGCCGGGAGGGGGCACGTCAATGGGGGAGGGACGCTGACACAGGAACACCCTGCAGCAGCACTCAAACGTACAGCCGAAGCAGTGAATAAAACCCAGGAGTGAATATAACTGTATAATAGAGTAAAATATAATACATAATATAACTATATATTTTATAGTTATATTTTGTGGCCAAATGAGTACTGGTAAACACAGCACCTACAGTGTACAGGACCCCATGGGTTTAGACATAAGGACTTAAGATGTAAGGAACACAGCAGGCCTGTCTGAGCGGCAGAAAGAGTGTCTGTGAGCACCATCCCCGTCAGTGCATCTTCTCAAAGGCTGCGTGTGGACAGTTTCGGGTAAAGCGGTAAGAGAGCAATAGTGGTGAAAGAGATAAGGGAGAGCCCCCCCCCCCCACGCCTACCTGCTTGTCGAGAAACTCGCGGGCGTCTTTCTCGATGTGGCCCTCGTACAGGTTGGTGGTCATGTTCATTAGGCCCACTTTGGACAGCCCGAAGTCAGTCAGCTTGATGTGTCCCATGGACGTCACCAGCAAACTGACAGAGAGACGCGGGTGACACCGCGGTACTACACCTGCCAGGGCAACACCTCACAGAGAGCTGCTAAACTGTGTTTTTCACTGTCTCTGTAATAGTGACAATAAAGATCTATCTTATCTTAACAATGGACATATGACCCTCCATTACACGTGGAAGGCAGATAAGCCACACAGTCAGTACCACAGGTCCAGGAGCCTCTCCGTTGGCAGCCCTTCTGGCACGCTTTACTCACTTGTCAGGCTTCAGATCTCGGTGGACGATGCCATAGTTGTGGAGGTATTCCAGAGCCAGCACAGTCTCGGCGAAGTACATCCTGGCCATGTCCACGGGCAGCGGCCCCATGTTCTTCAGGAGGGTGGCACAGTCGCCTCCTGAGGGGTGCAGACAGGCACTGGCACAGTCGGGCAGCGACTATGCTGTCTAGTCGCAATCTAATGCTTGAGCCTGCCAAATCTGAAGAATAGATACTAAACTCTGTACCACTGATATAAGACACCAGGGGGCGCCACCCGCTGCCTCGCCCACAGCCCACAGCCCAGCCCACAGCTCTAAATCAGCTTGGCTGCTCGCTGCTCACCTTCCACATACTCCATGACCATACAGAGGTGCCGGCGCGTCTCGAAGGAACAGTACATGCTGACCACGAAGGGGTTCTCGGCGAAGGTCAGGATGTCCCGCTCCACGAAGGCCTGCTGGATCTGGTTCCTCAGGATCAGGTTCTGCTTGTTGATCTTCTTCATGGCGAAGCGCTGCTTAGACTCCTTGTGACGCACCAGGTACACGGCTCTGCGGTGACAAAGGCAGCACTGTCTCACGGTACTGCAGCAACCATAAGAGGGTCGAATTCCCAGTGCGACGTCACAAAAATTTTTAGGCAATGTATTATGCTAAGGACAAATGGTGACCACCTAGGTCAAAACTGATCATGCAACATTTGGCTTTCACAAGAGGTCCACTGTTGAAAGGACAGATTGCCATCGGATCTGTAGAGAACTGCAAAGACCTTAAATGCTATAGGTGTTCACTTCTAGCTGTAATCAGGTATGACATTGACACCTGGTCCACCATAATTTGAGATTAGGAGAACGGAAGCTTAGCCTAGGCTGAGGAATGTCAACACAACAGCTAAATAAATCATCACCCGTATGCTCCGTTGCTGATGAGTTTCATCATCTCGAAGTCGAGTTCGCAAGGCCTGCGCCGAGACCTCAAGGCGGCGCTGAAGCTCTGAGACTGAGGAGGTGGATGGGAGAGACTGACATCAGTGCTTAGGAGCTCCATCCCACCCATAAGAGGCCATATAAACAACTGACAGGAACATTATAACAGTCCTCGTTGTGCTGTGTAATTATGGAGAAATCAGTCAGGGCAGCAGCTGTAGTGCTGGTTCTGTGTCCCCTGAAGGTTTCTGGGTTAGGTCCCACTGGGCCTCTTCTGTAATAGCCATCAGCTACATACTCGGCCCGAACTGCCCCAAGTACACAGCCCAACAGGATAAACGAGCTCAACCTACAGCACCTGCCACCCTTTGAGAATTACAGCTGAGAATTTAGCAGATCACATAATTTCAGCACTACCGATAAAGACAGGAGAAAAACATTCCAAGCGCCAGAGAGCCTGACAGGAGCGTTTGAGGATTTCAGCGCACAAATGAACACTCACCGAGTCGTCAGTCTCCGGGGTCTCTGCTATCCCGCTGTCGTAGCTGGCTAGCTGTGCGATTTCTACAAGAGATGAGTGAGGTCAGTGCTAAGGGTACCGCTCAAGGGCCACTCTTCAGCACAAAACCGAAGAACGCCCATAAAAAGTGAGATCTTAGACCCCACCCTAATACCTAAAGGATGCAGGCCCAACTAAGGTGATTCTCTCAACCACAAGGATGTTTCAGTTAATAATGTCGTAATATGGCACAGTGGGTAACATAGAACAAAAGGCCATAAACTGCATGCAGTCAGTCTTCAGCAAGGCAAGGGAGACCCGGCATTTTTCCGGCACATTCCCAGCATGTAAAAGAGCTGTGTTCTCACTTTATCCACCTAATGAGATGCTGACTCAGATGCTGAGGATCAGCCCAGCGTATTTTGGACGTGCGTAAGAAACCGAGCAAGGTAGAACGGGCCGTCTGCGAGCATCATGGACATCGGCAAACACGCACGCTGGGACCGGTAATGGAGAGACGTGCGTGATCAGCAAGGCACGAGTCCTGTCGGGAGGCTGCCAAAGCACAGCCCTCAGCCGCCCCCAGGCCCGAGACCACATTCACGCATTAAGCATGTCATTAAGAGCCATCTGCCATCTTTGATTTCGGCTGACTTCCACACATGGGGTAAGAAAACACAAGGACCGCTGATTAGGGAAATAATGGAGAGAGTGCCACTTGGGGACAATATCTCGCGGTTACCCATGGGCCCGTGCATGTTTCAGATTACCCGTAACACACAGCCGCCTTCTGTGCATCTGGTGGTAAACGCCCGTCTCGTTAAGGTAATCATGAAGGAACCAATCTCAGAGATTCTACCACTCCAGAACGTCTCAGATACCAACATTAACATCACTAAGTCCCACTTCAGATGTAACGTCTGTTCAGCCCCTCACTGCCAGTAAAACTGCAACAGCAGATTTCTGACCAATTTCCAAATGAAGACCTTCGCCGAGGCAGTATAATAAGCCATTTTTAATTAGTGGACGGGTCGATTTTTAACTTTTTTTTAGGTTATTATAATGGGAGCTACGCAGAAAAGTGTCAGAAGTTAATTAAAAAAATTAATGCTGAAGTACTACTTCGTGTCATGATAGAGTGATTTCCATCTAAGCACGGAGGTTAAATTATAAAAAAAATAAAATGATGATACTTACACTTTTAAATTAATTTTGTATCTAGATTAACCTAAACTAGTTGCTATATTTCTGGGTCATTTGGCCCAGGCCCAGGCCCAGGAACCCAAATGAGAAATCGGCCGCCTCAAAATTTCCTACGGGACGGTGTAGTGCGTTTTGTTTGCCATTTGCACAAAGAGTGACACGGAATGAACAGCTCAGTGAGGAGCCAGGAGGACAGAGGGGACATGCTAATAAAGCACCGAGGCTCGTGCACAAGTACTCGTGCGTCACGGGCCCTCCACAGGCCGTGTCATACTCCTCACCCTCCAGGGGGTCTCGGGTGAGGCCTAGCTGGCTGATGATGTAGCGCGGGATGTCGGTCTTGATGCCCTGGCCCTCCTTGGCATGCCCCTCTGCTGCCTCCAGAAGGTAATAAAACTCCTCGGGGTCAAACTCCTGCGGGGGGTTGGGAGAAAAGGAAAGAGTTGTTGGGAGACACCTACAGGGGCACGCTGCGTCAGGAGTACCGAGTGGGCGAGGGGGGGCGAGTGGGCCTACCAGGCACTCGAGGAGCCGTGCCGGCCTCGCAATGACAATGAGGATCTTCTTCACAAGCTCCTTGATGAAGGCCACCTCGCTGCTCTCTGAGCGCTCCGTCGACTACACAGAACCAGAGGGAACAAATTATGGCAGGGAACACGTCAGGATCTCATTTAGGGTTACAGATACCACTTTTCCACAAGAGCCATGCTGGTGCCGGTGCAGACAGGGAGCCGGTGCTCAGACAGAGCGGGAGTGACTGTATATGTGTCTTAGGAGAGCGAGCACCAATTTACATTTGCATGTACCCATAAGGAAATGTCTTAGTCACACTTTGGAGGTTGGTTCCCGACAATGAATACAGAACAGTGAGGTCTTTCTACACTTTTTCCATCTCATACCACTTTGTAAAAATGCAGCCTGCTATTGACAGCTCAATAGTCAAAGTTTGGAGGGTGTTGTGTCATTGAAAGTCAGCAGTGAGGACTTGTGATGGTGGGGACATCAGAACGTCAGCACACACCAGGAATAAAGATACTGCCAAAAACTCAGAGCTGAAATCCATCTTAGGGTCCCATGGAAGGCATTCCCAGGGGGACTGTCCCCTTCGTACACCCTGCCCTGTCAGCACTGGGACACGCAAAATAGCGGCTCAATGACCTTTACATGATTCCTTACAGTCGCGTAATTTCATGTCAACGACAGCGTGTGACTTCATTGCTGGTCACCGGCGGTAATGGCGTAACTGCCAGTCACAGGACGCTTTAAGGACCCTGGGACGGGCCAGCATCTGTCGCCGAAGAAACTGCAATGGGAGCCCACCTCCTGGTAGAGCCGCTCCAGCTTGTCGGTGAGCTCGCAGAAGTAGCGGGAGGTGATGAGGCCCTGGCGTGACTTCTCCAGACAGTCGCGGGCCAGCTCGACGATTTGGTGGTGGGCGAAGCTGAGGACCCCGTCGGCCAGGGGCAGCACACTCTCCGGGGAGTTGTGCAGGATGATCTCCTGGATCCTCTCTTCCATCTGAGCGGTGGCCTGGAGCCGGCCGAGATCACGAGAGCTAGTCAGCAGCAAGCCGCGCCTCACCCGGGGTCAGGTACCCTCTGGGCCCAGGTACTGTACATCATTAAGAGAATACGCGCACAAAGGGGGGCCCTCACCTTAGGAAACCTCTCCTTGTAGACATGGTTCATCATAATGATCTCATTGTCGCAGCAAGATGGAGACCTTCCAGGGCTGAGGGGCAGAAACGACGACTCAGAAAGTACAACCGCAATTTGGCAGTGCGCAGCAGCCGGACACGGCGCTCAGTTTTAGGCAAAGGGCAGCAAACCACTAACGTCTGTGTCTGTGTTTCACTGGCTGGCATCACTAAGAATGCCTGGCTAGTGATTCACACAAAGATAGAAGTCTAGGGCACCTCAGACAGCAATGGTGTGTAACATCTTGCCTTGGAGGGGATATTTCAGTAGAGACAGATTTACAGAAAAAAGAACGAAAAAAAAAACTATATAAACTTTTACGCTTCACATTAGAGAATGAGAAGATTACAACAGTAGAACAATAGTAATACTAATAAGCAATGCGAGGCAGGGCAGGGTAGGGTGGGGCGAGGCAGGGTACCACATTCTTCTCACCTTTGGAATCCCCTCAGACAGGTTTTTTATTGTTTTTTTTT
>JAODKL010000118.1:2085097-2099204 GCA_026780765.1 Petrocephalus schoutedeni | reverse complement strand
GGGGGGGGGGGGGGGGGGGGGGGGGGGGGGGGGGGGGGGGGGGGGGGGGGGGGGGGGCAGGGCAGGGCCCGGCTTCTACCTGAGGCTCCGAGAGCGCGGGCGCATGGGCGCCGCCCTCCGCCTGTCGTCCCCGGCGATGCTCTCCGTGTAGAAGTGCTTGGACAGGAAGTGCAGCTCGTCAGGAGTGGGCTGGAACGGCAGCTGGTGCAGCTTCTCCTGTGATGAACAGGACGACTGGAAATGAAACGAGAATACATTGAACAAGAAAAAGAGAGAGGCTAACGATTCATCAGGCGGCCGATGCTGTGTCTGGGGGCCTGGCTGCAGAGGTGCAGCGTCTGGGGGCCGGCTGCAGAGGTGCAGCGTCTGAGGCAGCTGGCTGCGGTAGATCTTGAGTCACCACAATCTCACATGTCAGGAATCCATCTCACACTGCGCCCCGACTTCCGCACAACAAGCTGAATTCTCTACCACCAACTACTTTGCCCAGATGGACTCAGTGTATACGGTATACACACTATATTACCAACAGTACTGGGACACCCCTCCAAGTCATTGAATTCAGGTGTTCCAATCACTTCTATGGCCACAGGTGTATAACATCAAGCACCTGGGCATGCAGACTGCTTCTACGAACATTTGTGAAAGAATGGGTCACTCTCAGGAGCTCAGTGAATTCAAGCATGAAACCGTCACAGGATGCCACCTGTGCAAGTCCATTCATGAAATTACATCTCTACTAAATATTCCGATGTCAACTATTAGTGGTATTATAATAAAGTGGAAGCATTTGGGAACAACAGCAATTGAGTGGCAGGCCACGTAAAATCAGTGTGCAGAAGTCGCCAATTTTCTGCAGTCAAATGCTACAGACCTCCAAGCTTTGTGTGGCCTTCAGATTAGCTCAAGAACAGTCCGCAGAGAGCTTCATAGAAGGGATTTCCATGGCCGAGCAGCTGCATCCAAGACTTACATCACACCAAGTGCAATGCAAAGTGTCGTGTGCAGTGGTGTAAAGCACACTGCCACTGGACTCTAAAGCATTGTGCCAAGTGTAAAGTAAAGGGGGATTATGGTGTGGGATTGTTTTTCGGGGGTTGGGCTTGGCCACTTAGTTCCAGTGAAAGGAGCTCCTAATGCTTTAGCATACAAAGCCATTCTTGAAAATGTCATGCTCCCAACTTTGTGGGAACAGTTTGGGAATGGCCCCTTCCTGTTCCAACATGACTGCACACCAGTGCAGAAAGCAAGGTCTACAAAGACATGGATGAGCAAGTTTGGTGTGGAGAAACTTGACTGGCCTGCACAGAGCCCTGACCTCAACCCAATAAAACACCTTTGGAATGAATTAGAGGGGAGACTGCGAGCCAGTCCTTCTCGTCCAACATCAGTGCCTGACCTCATAAATGCTTTCTTGGAAGAATGGTCAAAAATTCCTAAAGACACACTCCTAAACCTTGTGGAAAACCTTCCCAGAAATGCCGAAGCTGTTACAGCTGCAAAGAGTGGGCCAACTCCATATGTATTAAGATTGGGATGTCATTAAAGTTTGTGTGTGTAAAGGTAGGCGTCCCAATACTTTTGGCAATATAGTGATATATCCATACATACACACATGCATACACTCAACATTACAGTAGACCAGTGGAGCCCAATCCTGCTCCTGGAGAGCTACCACGCTGCAGAGCTTAGGTGCAGCCCTAATTTAACACACCTGATACTGATAATCAGGCCCTTCAGAAGCATATCAATTAGAGTCAGCCATGTTGAAGCAAAGCTGACTAATTGAGATGCTTCTGAAGGGCCTGATTATCAGCAGGGCTTAGGTGCAGCTCTGCAGGGTGGTAGCTCTCCAGGAGCAGGATAGGGCACCCCTGCAGTAGACCACCACTCAGCTGCCTCATCACAAAAGAGGCCGGATTTAAACAGCCAGCTTTAACTTATTGTCGTAAAGGACAACATTTACATTGTGTACTCTAAATTGTATTCCTGATTTTTTACACATAGTGTTCTGTGAAGTGTTCCCCCATATGTCTTGTAACTTTAGGTGTGTACCATGTTTGGTACTGGACCACAAACAATTCTGGTATGTTCACATCTAGTGGAAATAAAGTAAGTTCAGATTCCAACATTTTATTTATTTAGCAGATGCTTTTATCCAAAGTGGCGTACATTTTTTAAAGAACTGGGTCAAACAGTGACTGGAGAAATTGGGGCTTTGCTAATGGGCCTGACTGTGACATCGCTCTGCTGACCCTGGGATTTGAACCAGTGACCTTCTGATCAGAGGTACAGCATCCAAAAATCACCAGAATTAAGAGAGGTGCTAGATAGCAGGTATGACAAGTGTGAACTATCCTTTGTGACTAAAGCACTTTGAGGTTAATTGTTATGTTGACAGTATGGACAAACCAAAACAAAGGCCATGACTGCACAAAGCTTTCAGTCACCTTGGGTCTGAAACACTATGCTACAGGATGGCGTGCGTGTGAGCGCTGGCCAGGGGGAGATACACATGCTGACGTGCCTTCATGCCATGGCACATGTCTAGGGGTTTATCCTCTGACCAGGAACAGACTGAGCAGCAGTGAGACACGCTCAGCAAAACATTTATAATAATACACCTGCAGCACGGCTCACCCAGCCAATCATTTCAAAAAGCTGAGTCACCTTTTTGTATTCACTTTTGGGAATCGCACCTATATGACGGCTGCATGCGCTGAGTGTTACAATAACCTTAATGAACTATTTATAGTACAAAAGGTTAAAATTAACCACCGCCACCATGGCCGCGGCCTACTAAATTCCCCATCTCTGGTCGATGCTCAGCGGTGGGTAGAACGCAGAAACTGCAAGATAAGCTCTCCACTGATGGGGCACGTGAGGACACCCCCGCCCGCAGCCAGCTGTCACAGCGACCCTAATTACCATGCCGCCGCTAATGATCTATTTACACACGCAGCTGTGATCCAATCCGTTTTGGGCACGTACTAGGTGTGCTGAAATGCAGTGAAGGTGCACTTACCGAAACGGTGGAGCTGGGCGTGTTCGTCCCATAACCCGAGGATGGGAGTGAGGCCAGAGACCAGCGTCGGCCATCAGTCCTGGACAGAATTTAAGAGGGGAGGGGGGTAAATCAAACCGAAAAACAGCTATGGCAATTAACACGCAAAACAGCAAGAAATAGCACACATAACACAATGGTGCCGTGTATACGGTTGCATGACACAAAACTGATTGTTCTTGCAGGTAATCAGTTCATTTATCAGTTACAAAGTAACTCATAACACCAAACATACTTAACATTTTATATACAAGGTTAAGAAAACCTACAAGCAGGGTTCTTACCACCAAACAGACCCCAAGGTACACAAACACAGAGTGAAGATGGTGTCACGACTGCCAGCACTCGCACGAGAGCGTGGAATGCAAATGCTTCACAGACTCCAACAGTCTGGGGCCCCCCTGCTCCACGTCACACCGGTGATGGAGATTGAAACCCACCACTCAACGGGACAATTAGACCAAATCATAATTTCAGTGGCAGGATAATAAATCCCAGGAAGGATATGGGGCCTCTGCCCATAGCTTTAAGTTTACATTAGGATGAAGCACACACACACAAACACACAGAAACACACACACACACACACACACACTGACAGCAGGCCTTAGATAAGGTACACAAACGACAGCGAGCAGGTCGGCGTCTAAAATACAGACTCCAGAATGCACACGAGTCGATATATTAGCGAGAAAGATGGCAGCCATCTGATATATATCCATTTACTTAGTGTTTTACCTGTCAGGTCTGTGGCCATGACTGAAGAATAGCATCAGAGAAAATCGTGCCGTAGGAGCGACGCCGGGGGGGAGGGGGTGGGGAAAAGAAGGAGGGGGTGTGGAACTTAATCCGCGGCAGTGTGAGGGAGCACGACCAGATGCAAACAAGCCACAGGAGCGCAGGGGAGCAGCGACAGGCACGGCGCGATGGCCGCCCCCTTTTGTTTTTACATCAGGGACGTGGGACAACTGGTCTATCACTCCAAGCGCCACTCATTCCCATTGCAAACAGCCTAATGCAGCAGAAGAGCGATCTTATCCTAGTCATCAAATCCTTCCCAGTGCGGGCTGAAAAATATTCAGAATCTAAAGTGGGACACGGTGATACACTTGAAAAAATGTGTCTATGGCCGCATAACACAATTAGCAAAACAAAAAGCTGTTCCTGCTTGCAGTGTTTGCCGCACAGGTACAGGTCTATCAGGGCAATAGGCTCTGTCGTATCAGGAAACATTACTTGGGTTAGTCTGAAGGGTGCGGCTTCTGTATGGCGCCGTCTATTATACTGTGAGGGCCTCTACCATTCTGAATGGGCTAAGCAGTCAACACAAGTCCATTGTGAAGGAGGCCAGCCTCACTCCCTGTGTCTCACAGGACACTTACCTGCGTGCGAAGGAGAAATGGGCAGAAGCACTGGGAGAGAAGTTCCTGGGGCTATCCTGGGGACTGGTTCCTGTACAGAGAGACAGAAAGCCATCATCCATCAGCATGGCTCACTGACCCAGCACAGACAGGAAGAGGGACAGAGGGAGAAGGGGGCGTCAGACAGAACGCCATCCTCCATCTGCATGGCTCACTGACCCAGCACAGACAGGAAGGGGGACAGAGGGAGAAGGGGGCGTCAGACAGAACGCCATTGTCCATGAGCATGGCTCACTGACCCAGCACAGACAGGAAGGGGGACAGAGAGAGAAGGGGGCGTTAGACAGAATACCATTGTCCATGAGCATGGCTCACTGACCCAGCACAGACAGGAAGAGGGACAGAGGGAGAAAGGGGGCGTCAGACAGAACGCCATCATCCATCTGCATGGCTCACTATGAAAAAATCATTTCTTTGCGATTGAGAAAGCATTTTATTGTGTTTCACAACATTCACATGCGCAGCTCATATACTAAATGGGCAGCATGTATACTTATTAATTAAAGAACACGCGTGCATAATTAAAGAAAATGCTTCCTTCTCATGTGAAAAACCCTAAAAAGTGAATGGTTTACTTCTAAAACATTTCCTTTGTAGTTTTTGTGGTACATACACATCTGTAATAAATAGAGTACTTTAAGAACCAGTAATTAAAGTAATGTTTTCAGGAAGTTTACTGGCTAATTTCACATAATCACAAACAAAACTAAGCAGGGTTTTGCCGTCACTGACAGCTGGCTCACGCATTCACAGTCACATATATGAGCAGGTGAGGCAATTTGTCATGTTTCACTTGCTGGACTTTGACAGGGCACAGAGTCAAAAGCCTACTGACAAACAGCAATCCAACGAGAGGCCTCCACCCAGCGACTATGTGGCCAACATCTTTCCCGACTCATTTGGAGGTGCAGCCACTCTCCTGCATTCTCCTGGAAGTCCTACATTTCAGAAAGACAGCCCTTGAGACTAAAATTTCGCAAGAGCAGCTAGTCACAAGCTAGTCACAAACACCACTCCTTATCATGTTGCAGGTAGTGGTTTTAAGCCTTACATCTGTACAGTTTCCTCAAACTAGAACTTTTGTATTATTAACAGACGGAAAACAGAACAATAGCTTTGGCAAAACCATGAGACAGAGCGGTAACGCGACCATCAGAAAGAAAGTGCCGACAGTAACTTATAAACAAATTCAGTGTGAAATCTGACTAGCGAGCCTATCCTGTGATTCAGCTAGACCAGGCAAGAGTCTTCATCCACACGGTGCCAGAATGGAAGTCTTAAACACTTTACACTTAAAACAAAGTAGAAACATTAATTTCATATTTCTCATGAACTGTCCTTTAAAAAAAATAAAAAAAAGTCCAGAATTACAGAGCACTTTGGTTAAAGACGTAATCTGGTAATTAAGGAAAACACGGCCGTCTTTCTGACCCCCTCGCACTTCAGCTGGGTCCCTTTCAGTTTGGACCATGACCATATGAATAGCACTGCCCACAGCAGGAGCCCGGGCCACCCTAACCCCCACCCGTACATCCGGTTAGCCTCTCACAAAGACGGCCCGCAACATCACTCCCCGACAGGCGCAGGACGGAAGGGGCGAGACGGCAGGAAGGAGACGCAGTGGGAACAAAAGCCCCCCCGTCCCAGGCGGCTCGGCCGCAGGTGAGCCACACTGTGCCCCAGTGAGTGAGCTGGCGGTAAGGCGGGTCGGTCTGCACGCCCCATATGCTGCGGACGCCCTCGGCAGCAGACCCCCGCCGCTGCGGGGTTCCGGCTGGCAGCTCGCCTCCCAAACTTTACAGGAGAGCCGGCGCTCAGCCCAGGATGGAGCCTGTAATTAACAACTGCTGAGGGGAGGTAAACAGTTAATTAGGCCCCGCCAAACAATGACAGCTCTTTCAGGCATAATAAGGGGCTCCCACCAGCACTGTGAGCGGCGCTGATCGGTGAGGGGGCCACCGGCTCATCCAACTGTGCAGTAATACAAGGGCTGAGGGGGAGGGGCCCCACTGAAGAGGTGGGGGCATAACTGAGGGGGAGGAGCCACCCAGGCGATAACCTTAATCTTCAAGGCTACTCAGCCACAGCGGTCACACCCAACATTGTGCGGCTCTCAAACAAGTACCGTGCCATTCTGCACAGACAGTACCAGCGGCTTTGGATGATGAGCTGCAGAACAATCCCAAGGTGATACTTACCAAAAGCTGGGGGCAGAGGGCTAGCCTTACTAATATGATTTAATAGTAATGAGGGAGGATTCTTTAAGAAAAAAATGAAACTAGGAAGGTCCAAATTTGTAAAGGTTTTTTTTTTTTTTTTTTTCCTAAGTTTTAGCCTCAAAACAGGCAAAAGAAACATTTAGGTGGAAAAAAAAGCGGGTCCAACCAAACAAACACCAAGCAAAGTATTCATTAAAATGACTTGAGTCCTTCTAGTACTTTTACAAACAATCGTAATGGCTTAAAAACCCCACAGCCCTCCAATGGCAGAGCTGCACCAGTGATTGGTGGGAGGGGGTATCCCACAGCTTGCAAAACCAGACCAAAACCCTGCCCGCTTAACACTCCTAGCATGGGAGTGCAAGCAGACCGTTTAGAATGTTCCAAAAAGGCAGCTAAACGCCTCACGGGCTAACCCCTCTGGCAGCACCGCTTTGGTGGCAAAGCCACCTTAGACTCACCGCAGTCCCACGGCTGTGCCCGGGCTCCGAGGGGGGGCGGCGACCGACCGGCCGCGCTCTGCGTGCCGCTCAGCTCCTGCTTCATCGGGGACTCCGGGTCAGAACCACGAGCCGCTGCTACTCAGCTACATTTATGCAGTGAGACGCCTCCCCGCCTCCCCTCCGAGCGTCGAGTCGGGAGGAAATGCTATTCGCAGGGAAGAGGGGCCCCTCCCTTTACTGCACAACATGTGCTTCCTGCCAGCCACAATCGCTGCAGAGTGGTGCGCAGAGAGACGTGTGCCAGGGGCCCCGAGGGCCGGACCGCGACGTGAGCCGATCTTGCCACACTCCGCCGGGAGAGTTCTCTCAGACTGAATGTCTCAGCAAGGATGTGCCGCTACGCAGCATACTCCCCATGAAAAATGCTGCCTAAAACGTTTTTCACCAAAAAGCTGATTCAGATAAAGCACTTTCTTAGGTTAAAGGTTAAACAAAAGCCACTTTTTGAAAACAAAATGGTAAAAGGTCACAGCGGTGGGAAACGCTGTCCGATGAAAAGTCCGATGGCTCTCACAGGAGTCGGCCTGCTGTCGGAGGCAGAAGGCCCTCTGTAAGGATCAGCCGAATGCTTTTTTACTCCGTTAAAACAATGGCCCATACCGGATGAGGCGAGGGCCGGCCCTGCCTCTCATTTCAGTACAGTAATAAGGCTCAGTATCCGGCATTTAAGTGACCATCACAGTCAGAGACTGGGTGCTTTGACCTGACAAATAAAAACAGCTGCACAAACAGATGGGTGCCAACTTATTTCTTGCATCTTATTTTACTCAAGACCCAAAACTAAATGGCGCACAGAGCAACTGACATTTGTAAATTTAGCAGTAATTGCCTGACTAATCGATAATTTCATTAAGCTCCTGCTCTTAACAAGGGAAACTGTATGAGGAAAGTCTCAGCTCTGTGCTGCCGGCAACAGAGATAGACTCAGAACTTGCAGCTGAATCCCAAATGCACCTAGCTCCTAGAATCTATGGACAAAGGTCATATGCGTGTCCGGACCAGAAGGGTGCGGCTCCTGAGAAGCATGCAGCAGGTGTTAAGGACACTTATAGTCTGCACCTTTTCAGCAGATAAACATCCACAATCCACAGATAATTCTCCATCATGAGCTTTAAAAAAAGCTCCTCTGAAGAACTGGAAGCAGCTGCATCAATCAGACTGAAGGGGGCGCTAGAGTTTCCAATGTAAGAGCACTTACCTGTATGTGCGGAGAGCGGCGAGTGGGGCCGCGGGAGAGCCGAGGGCTGACTGCTTCCTATTAGGCTCTTCCTGTTGCTCGTCCGGCAGCTACAGGAGGGAACGCAGAATCAGGTTACATCCAGGAGAAGCTGAGGGGGTGTCGGGCTCGTGAGATGCATGATACTGGGGAAGAGGGGGAGGCCACAGCTTATAGGAGGAGCCATCGGCAAGAGAAAAACAAGCAGGAGAGCGATGCACAGAAATGACTAGGAGAAGGGTTCAAAGACATCAAACCACAGACACGGCCACATGCACTCAAACCCAAATATATTAATAAAAAACAAATCCATATATTAAGCCCATTAAAAGGGCAAATAGGGCGACCGTCAGCTGGGCAAACCATTATCACTGCACCAGTGGTATACAAGCAACTGCCAAAAACCTCACAAACTCTTTTGTGTCTACTTACATACAAAACATGAAATGCTGTGGGCACCAAACCAAACATAGACCCTCACACCTCCCAACGTGATGATCTGTAATTCATACGAGGGCACGTGCTGACCGCCGAGCATGACGCGCAGTCAGCTACCACAGGGAGATCAGGGCGGCCACATTGAGGGTCCCGTCAGGACCGCCAAGTCAGAATGCAGATGCAGCATCCTCAGTGCACGATTACACAGCCACACCACACATCTGGGGTGCAACCCTTCTGACTAACAAGTCCTTCAAACAGTAGGTGACCTTAGGCTTAATCAGCTCTCCCGTGAATAAGCGCGAGTCAGCCGCCAGTGGGAACACGCTTAGGGACACGCTAGGCTCTGCGCAACGTGCCTCTCTAAACCGTGTTGGCCGTGACGCGACATCACAGATTCCTACAAGGACACCAGGGGCTGGTCTCGAGAGGCACGGCTCATGCTGATCGGCACCTTTTGCTGCTTCAGCACAGCGCTCAGGCTAAATAAAAAGGTGACCTCATTAGAGCATTGCACGTTAATCTAAGCGCCCTGATACAAATGCTTCTGTGGGAACTGGCATTTCTACAGTCACCTGAATTCCCGTCGCTCCACACAGCAGACACGCAAACATGACATCACACAACGCTGGTGGTCAAGCTACCAGGATGAGATGCTCTAAACCTACAACACAGCTCTACCCTAATGACTTATCTGCTTACCGCCTGCCAGTCTTTCTCCATAGTCTGTAACACTTCTGGTTGAGGTACTGCATTATTTACAGCACATCTTCAAAACCCAAACACGTCACATTCACACCCCAAGGTCAGCCGGTAGGTACGTGCGGAGGTTCTCCCAGGTCTGCTATGATCAGAACACAGCTACAGGTGTGTTTAGAGTGCCCAGTAATGACTGATGAGCAGAGGGGTTATCCCAGCATGGAGTGAAGGACAGGCAGAGTGTGCCTCTGTGCTGACATACGTACTGCTTATAAAACAGATCCTCTTACAGAGAGGTAAAGCCTCTTCACCGGAAACAGCTGCTCTAAATATTCTCACTGTCACCTTAGGCAAGGTGGTATCTTAAAATTTTTCACTTAGTGTTACAAACTGAACTTCCAAATTTTTGACATGCAAAAGCCTTAATCACAGCATATTATATATATATATATAGACACACACATATATATATATATATAAAATATATATATACACACACACACATACATATATTATATACATACACACACACACACATATTATATTATATACACACGCACATACAGTGATTTACATGCATGGATTTTCAAAGGCTATCGTCATATGAATAAGCCTAATAAGTCTAAGGGGATTTCAGCCTGTTCTTTATCTATTGTGCACATGGTAACTGGATATGTAGGACATGGTTGTAAAAAATAATAATAATAATAATAATCTGATATGCCTTATTGATGGAATTCCCAAAAAATGAATGAAGCGGGGAAATGTACACCTGGGGAGGAAATTGAGGGAAGAATACCAGGCCGCCTGCTTACAATGTCCCGTTCCTCAGGCTGCGGTTTTCTCATATAACCCCCAGCGTCGCGCACAACGTCAGCGGGCAACACTTAAGCGGTGCCCGGATCTCTCCGATTCCTAGATCTATGGGCTGCCGGTGTAGCTGGTCTCCTATGACCCAGACACTCGATGCGGTCCTTACCACGCCCCGATGATGCTCCAATTCCCAACCTTCCTTCCCACCCACGTAGCCCCATGGAGACTGCGAGGTCTGCCAAATGGGTCTAAGGCTTCTCATGAACTTATTCCATCAAGCTGCTCAAGATCATGGGCATGGCTCATGCTTATCAGTTATATATTGATAATTAAAAGTGCTAAATTTGCTATATTGTATAAGTTATAGGGCACTTTTAACAGTCCATTGATTTCATTAACTCCCAACAAGTTTAGGTGATAAGATTGGCACAATAATACAATTATAGTCATTAATTAAAGACAAAGCTGTGAGTTTAAAACTGAAATGTTGAGTTTTAGCTATAAGTAATAAATGCACAGCAACAGCTGTTGCAGCCAAAAAGTTGGAGCAGGCTGGTGTCAATGGCAGAGCCCGCAGCCTGATGGCATGGGCAGATGGGTGCGGGATCCGATGTGGCGTGGCATGTGACCATCCCCCTCCTCATCCTGAACCTCGATAACCAGCAAAGGGGATCAATCCCCGTTTGTCTCACCCCCCCACCACTACCACCATCTGACCTCACGCACATTCAGAGAAAGGAACTCTCAATTACACGAAACAACTGATCCCATAAAAGCAGACCCACTCATATAAACAAACCAACGTCTATTGTCAGAACAACTTCAAAAGGCACACACTCCTTAACATCTACAAATAACATCCAAATACTGTGTATTTACGGATTTCCACGGTTGCCATTTTAAGTAACGGCTTCTGACTTGTGCAAGACAGCACTGGATATTCCGGTGAGCGCCGCCGATTAATTGTCAGGCTGTGTCATTCCTTTGTGTTCCCAGGAAGTGCAAAACATCCTGAAATGGTTAATGTGGATTTTAAAATGACATGACCTTACTGTCAGTGCGCAAGCACTACATTAACGTTTCAGAGCAATTGTCAAAAACTGCTTCCAAAAGGCCTGGAAAATATCAGAGTGTTAGCAGAGAGCACACAGGGCAGATTTTAGACTTTACTGTCTATAAAAACTCGCACTTCTGTCACATTTCTGGCTGGGCAGCTATCAGGTATTGACAAAATAATTGCATTTGACATCATCCAAGTCTGTGGTTGTTTTTTTTTTTTTTTTTTAAATATCAGGCTACATGATACAGAGGGATTTTCAAAGAAGAGACTTTCAGGCAGAATCTACAGGATTCTTTTGCATGGTATTAAGTTGCTGTTTTTAGCTAATCCCATTTCAAAAAACAAAGCACATCAACAACCAAAAATATGTATGAAAGAATGCTAGTAAAATATCATCGTGTCAAAGATTAAAAGTCTCCGAAATTGCATTGAATCGGAAGTGGAGAAGTAAAAACGAGGTAAAAGGAGAGGCTGATTTTTCCTTGAGATGGGCGGTGAATGGCGCTGAATTGGAAATGAATCGTCGCCGGAGCCAGGAGCCGGCAGCCATTCCTCACAGCTTGTACTGTGCCCAAAACCCGCTGCGGAGAATAAAGCAAAGTGACAAACACTCAGCGGCCGGGCAGAGCTCCAGAGCCCCGAGAGGAGCAGAGGCGGCCCGCCCGCCACAGCCGTGGCTGGCATCAGCACCCTCCCCTGGCAAATCCCATCCCCAGGCCATCAGACAGGCACAGTGACGACGGCCCATCAAAGCGGGGAGCCACTGTGGGCCGGTTCCACTAAGAGACATGAGGAGCGCAAATAATTTCTCCTAATTCGAGTTCTTGAGCATTACATAACACCGGCACGAACCGAAACATGGGATGCAGGCTAAGACGACGGTAACATTAGATGGATGTCATTCCAGTGGAGAAGGAGCCAGAAGAACACCTGCATTCATCAACAATCTGCAAACAAATTAATTTTTTGTTACTAACAACTAAAGAATATTATGAATAACTGAAATATCCTTTTCAAATACAGTAAGCATAACACCTAAAACAGCTCGTCTCTACAGCTTACTAATAATCGGTATAACTATAAGTACTAGTACTTACTAATGACTAACTAAATTCTACCATTTTCTGTCAAAATACTGAACTCCAAGTGAAGTTTGCCCAAGGTCATGGCTGAGATCTTGCTGTAGGTCCCACATGGCTCTGCCAAGTGGGTGACTCACAGATGGAAAGTCTGGTCTTCAGACAGACTCCATGTAAGGCACAGTTAACGGAGCTGTCAGTGTGAGTCAAGCATCCTTTGAAGACAAACAAGCTGCAGGATCTAACATCAAATGCGCACACCACAAACAGAAGGCCGGCTGTTTTCCTCCAGTTACACCAGCCTCCGCCCGCTGTCCAAAACCATCCAATCAGACGCCAGCAGATTCTCTGTACCAAACAATGTCAAGAATTTCCTTTGAGAGACAGATATTCCAGCATGAGTTCTTCATCGAACATGAAAAGGCCATCATCAACCTGCACTGCTGGTCCCAGTTGTTCACTAATGGGGTTATGTTCTTCCCAGAATGCTTTTAAAGTGGCTGGAGAGCCTCATAACCAGAGAGGAAGTGCAGCTTTACGCAGACAGTGGGTCCCTTAAAACAGCCAATAATGGCTTCATGATGGGTTAAAATTGAGACGCAATCAAATGCCTGATTAATGCTGCCCTAGTTAACTTCAGCAGCTTCATAAGAAACACTGAATATGAAACCCATTGCGCACGGAACACTTTCACCATGACACATTTTCATCCCAGTTTGGTAAATGCACATCTGACTATGGTGATACAGGTGGTATAGAAAGTGTGCTGTTCACCTTAGCGCCACTGTAGTTCCCCCAACATGACTCAAATGGTGTAGTGTGACTGGACAAAGCATGCACATTAATGATTTTGGTTATCTGTTTAGGCTCACAGTGCAAATCGCTTGACGGCAAAGTAAGGTCCTACTTGGCAAACGAGAAGGACGAATTACGATACTTCAGGAAGAGGCAGTTCCTTAAGAAGCTCTGGAATTTCCCTGAAAGCTCTGTGCAGCTGATAAAGGAGGTACATACATACAGTAGGAGGAAACACTCCTTAAACCTACTCTTCTCTGAGTGGTACCAATAACCCCAACCCAAAGGCCTTTCTTGGAAATTGCATAATACTTATATCATGACAGAGAGTGGAAAAAACATCCGGGAGACGTGCGCAAAGCATATCACCTTTAACTGCCTTTATTTATAGCATGCGTGTTGTGGGGTCAGGCCCACTTTGAAGATAGTTTGACTCAGAGCAGCGATGGGTAAGACCTGAGAGGCTCTGAGAACTCAGCCATGTGACAAAATGCTTGCAATGGACCTGGCTTTTACTGGGGAATTCCCCAGCAGGAAATGGGGGCAGAACCATACCCATAAACATATGCTAATATTCATACATTAGCAGTAATGGAGAGAATAAATGATTTTCATATGCAGAGCCTGAGTTTGAGCTTATAGGAGCTTCAGTGAACAGCACAGTGTTTTTGCCTGGAAAAGAATCCCTCAGCTGGGTTTTCACGGAAATGGGGGCCTGCATCACTGAAAGCAAGAGAAGCCAGGGGTTGGGCATAATTGACCAGGGATGTATTTAATCCAAAGGAAGGACAAAGGAGCTT
>JAODKL010000118.1:2054328-2085059 GCA_026780765.1 Petrocephalus schoutedeni | reverse complement strand
GTATGGGAAACTCGGGTGGTGGCTCCGCCCATTCCGCAGGTTCAGTGAGTGGGGTGGGGGGGGGGGGGGGGGGGGGGGGGTTGGTGTGACCTGCCATACAGAGCTCTAGGGCGCAGGGACATCGCTTAACACGGCGTTTACACGACGGAGCCAATCTTACTGCTCACATTCAGCCTAATGTGGAACGGGGTGGCAGTAAAGACTGCAGCCATATGCTGTCCAGCTGCACACCTGGTACAGGTGCTGAGGAGGCATTTAGGGGTTACTGAGGTTTATGAAGGGGTGCAAGCTGTCCAAGACGGACAGGGCACACTGCCAAAATAAAAAAGCATACTTCTACAAGTTGTCCACTTTAAATCAATTTAATAAATCTAGCTTCTTTTTTGAAATGTGAACAAGCATCCATCCCTCCAGTACATGGTTGTGGGGGGAAGTCGGGAGCCGAGGCTGGGGTGCACCCCAGATAAGATGCCAGTCTAAGAGGGCATGCACCCACATACACACAAATGACATGGCTATGGGCAATGACCGCCCTATTAGACAGCTTTCTATATTGAGACAGGCCTGGCTCATTTCCATCCGTTTTGGTGTCACAGATAGTCTAGCTCGGTGAAGAGCACCGTGAGTCAGTGCCTCATTCCTCTGGTCTGTGTTCAGGGACACGTACAGAGATCAGCACTCTGGCGCTGGCCACCTAGTGTCACTCAGGGGGGCTATTATTAGCACCCAGGACCTCAAGCTATATCACTCTCTCAGATAAGGTCACCCAGACCACCTCGATTTTAATGGACACACCATAGAGCAGTGTTTCCCAATCCAATCCATGGGGCCCAAAAGACAGTCCGTGTTTTTGGGAGCTGGGAGGGAGAAAAAATGTGGACCATCTGACAGGGAGCTCTGAGGGAGCAAAAACATGGACTGACTATGGGTCCCCGAGTGCCGGATTGGGAGAGACTGCTGTAGAGGCTGCAGCTACTGCAGTACACACCTTTAGAGCACTCTTAAATTCTCCTACATGATGCAGATAAGATCATGAAAAAGCCATAGGCAGCACTTCCTTAATGAGACTGAAACCGTCCCACCCAGATGAGCCAGCTCTCTTTCCATTCATCCTATCAATTGGATTCTACTCATTTAAGTATGAGTCAAGAGCTATTAGCACATAAGAGGCCGCCAGGCACTGAGCTGCATGCTGGAGGGGTCCGGGTCTCTGGCTGGGCCACGGACAGCACCCGGCATGTAATCTCACAGTTACCGACAGATAATCCTGCCTGAGCTCATGGCGCACACAACAGCAGCAGCACCCAAACACCTGATAGATAAACAAGGCAGCAACAAAAGAGCAATGCAATTGCGGCCACTGTTTTGCAATCCCACAGCTCTCCTGCACATACTGACAGGGAGCACATGGACATCAGGATGTCACATGACCGCACGGAAGATCTCCTCTTTCAGATTAAAAGTCCTGAGCTAATCAGGATCATGAAGATGGCACTCCAAATAGCGCTTTTAAACTGAAAGGAACTTTAGGGTACCACCTTATTTATTAGCTTTAAATACTTTACAGATTTCAACATAATACAAGACAATTAAAAAATTCTAAATAAAAAAAAATACACATTGGGTGTCTGTGCCATTTTCCATTTGAATGACACCTTAAGAAATAGCAAATACAAATAGTTCCTTGCCAACATAATGCACAGGGTAAAAAGGCAGAAGCACAGCGACATCCTGAGCAGGAGGAACAGGACAGCACACACAGAGGAGGGCCATCCTTACTGCTAAACAAAAGCAGTTAAGCACCAAATCGGGGTATTTTCCACATGGAGTGACACCCAAGAGATAATCACCACACAGTTCACTACCTTGGTAAAGATACAGTCACCCATGGAAAGCAAGCCACAGACGCTAAAAAGGAGGGTATTTAACTGGCCAACCATAGCAAGATTAAAATATCAATTTTGCATGAAAATCTGCCAAAATTTCAACCACAAAACAAGATCAACTGAATGATCTGGTGCTCGGTTGATGAAATGAAGGAATGTCACATGCGACTGTCCCTAGGATATAATCCTAGGAGTCGGATAAACGCAGTCAGGATGCCTGGCATCCCGTACAATGAATAAGAGCACTGTTTAACATTATCCCACTTCGCCACTGCTGAAGCAGGTCACCGTAACAGCATGCCATCCCAGCATGACAAACTGTGCACGCCACTGTCCATCTCGGCACTGCTAAAGGCATCCCACCCAGACAGCCCAATATTCCCACTGATTTCGGTGACCATTATCCTATTGTACAAAACATCTTTATCTCCCGTCCCCGAACACAGGCCGCACAATACCACTTCCCTTAGATTTTCTCTCACAACACCTTTTAGAGATCAATAAATGCATCTCAGGCTTTCATCAACACCAGCTGAATGGTGTGGAAGTCATATATTGGGCATGTAGATTTAGGCACCAGCCCAATAACTGACACAAAGAGCGACCTCGGGAGGGGATGGGTGTCAGCGGGAAAGGAAATAATCAATAAATAAAATTCGACAAAGAAAGCTGAGAAATTTGAGACCGTTGATTAGGTTGGCAGGAGGTCTCGGTGAGAAGCAACACCTCAACAGCTTGATCGAAGCAAGAGGCTGAGAGACACTACAGAGGGGGAGAGAGCTTCGGGGGTCATGTTACTGGAACAGAAAGCCATTCCATCTCATTCATTAGGATTTCTTACACCACAGGAAACAATTTACGCAACAAAACAGCCCCAAAAAGACGCAGGTGGGGACAGTAATTCCTGGTATCTGAAAGGGAAAGATAGCGCTTGGCTAAAATTCTGGGCTTTTCAGCTTTCCTGGCATAAGTTGAGTGACATTTCTTTTTTGGGTGAAAGGGTCTTCTAATCTTCAGAACAGATACCAAAAACTCAAATCACAAAGCATGAGATGTCTAATAAATTCGATCTTGCAGTCTCCACAAACTTTTGTAGAAATCTTTTGTTCCCCGCACATGGGCGGAACAATAATGTATAGATAGTGATCAAACATTAACTGGAAGCCACCGCAGAGCTGACAAAAAACACACACACACACACACAATGGAGAAACACCCAAACATGTTTTTTCCGTCTCGCTGCTACCATCCGGCTAAATTAGGAATAAGATCCAAGGTAAAGCAAACGGATCAAGTACACAAAAAAAAAAGCCAAATCCTAGGTAACACACTGTCGAGATCGATACCTTTTAGACCGGCGAAGTCGAGCTCCGGTTAGGAAGTGGGGCATGGAAAAGTTGGAGAGGACAGTCCAAAAGCTGGAGTCGGACATGACCTGGGAATCATGCCAGCAGCCTGGCAGCGGCAGCAGGGATCTCAGGAGACCAGGTGCCAAAAGACGGTGAGCGGATGCAGGTCCACCGCCAGCGCTCCCAGTGAAGCGCTCAATCCGTCCCGGCACATCTGCGAGCAGCTGCGACATGCACGGTCTGACGGGAAAAGACGCAGCGATCCAACCGACGGGGGCCCTGAAGGATCCACGCGGGGGGCTTCGGCCCTGCGGGTCGGATGCCAGGACACAGCACGTTCCAACAGCTGACTTGTGATTCCCCCCCCCTCCTTCCTGCTTCAATCGGTCTGATCCATATCCCAAACACTGCCTCTGCTAAACATGCTCCATATCATCTAACAGGGACATACCACTTTGTGTCCCAAGCGGGGGTGCGAGGGGAGAACAGCATTGCGTCAGCAACATGTATAGCAGCATTTCGACAGCTTTTGCCACCCTGGCTCCCCTGTAAAACCCCTGAGGAAGCATTAGGGAGGCTTCTTTGAAATGTAAATAAGATCCTCCCCCATGACGGCCCCTGCCCCATACTCTGCTCCCCCCCGTGTCAGTGCAGAGTGAGCAGGTCTGCTTTGGGAGTGCCTGACAGCAGCTCGCATCACCTTTTCCCCCCCATTCCTCTCGTCCAGCTGCACAGTGGCCGCGCTATGAGGCTCCTGTGAAAAATGGACATCGCAAGCAGTAAAATAACTCTTTCATGTTCAATCCCGCGTCTCAAGCATAAAACTGACGAGAGCGCTGCCCCGGCGCAGTAAAGGCGTGAGATTACATGCCTCAAAGCCCAAACTAAGCCAGGGCTACATGTGCTCACAGGACAGCCCCCCATGCCTTCTCACAGACACAAAGGTGCAGGAGCCACTCCGCTTCCGGCTTAAAGCTGCAGTCTCTCAAGCCGGTCAGCACTGATGTTTACTCGAGATTAAGCCTGCTGAATTTCATATTCCTCTCAGGGATTACCTCAGGAATCAGGAGTCTGTTCACCTGCGATATAGAATCTGGCTTCCTTTTTCTGCGCTGGAGGTGGGGAGGGGGGGGGGTGGGCAGATAAGGGTCTCTGCTCCAATCCTGACTGCTCCTTGAGAGAGGTGATGTCACGGGGAAAGCAGCCCTCAGATGATCAGACAGGGGCACCCTGCCCCGATCGAAGCCCTGGAACGCTCCAGATACATGCAAGTCCCTCCCGACAGAGTGGTACCCAGGGCACTAATGTGAAACCAGAACATGATGCACTATCATCATCTCCCAAACTTCAGAGTAGCTCTTGTCAATATGGAGAAACACACTGGCTATAAAAGAGCCTGCAGGCAGGTGCAGACAAAGGAGTGGCATGCTCTGTGCTGGTGCATTGTGGGTGAGGAATGGGACTGGTCAGGAGATACACATCCCTCATGCTGATAATGTGGCAGAATGTAAACAATGACGTCACCTCAGGGTCCGGCCCTCACCTGAACAGGCCATTCACAGAAAAGTGGGACATTTTCAGGAGTTAAACCACAAGTCAAACCAGGGGAGCAGAATCTCTTTGCAGAGGGCGGACACTCTTCCGGCCAAAGACAACGTGACTCAGGGCTAAGATTACAGCATGCTTCGTGCCAGTCTGTGGAAGATGAGCAGGACCGAGTGCCTCTCCTCTAAAACGTCTAATCTAAAGCAGACCGTGTCTAAGCCTATGCTTATTTCGCTGACTGTCTGTCGAACAATGCTACCACACCAAACCCCCTGTGGGGTTTTCGGGAAGGTGTGTGTGTGTGTGTGTGTGTTTACCAGTGCACCTTTGTACCATGTTTCCATAATACTATTCACACAGTACCTTGAACTGTTGAAATTACACCCATAAACAAAATGTTGCCGTGATTTAAGGCAACAACTGTCCTCTTTCTTGCCTCATGCCAGCCAGAGATCAAAAACTGAAACAGAAACTAATATTTAAATACAAAAGGAAATATTTTTTCTGGGAAGTTCCATTTTGTTTTGTTTTTTGACCATAAAAATGATATAATCTATTCATGATATGGCCACTTATTCTGGCCACCGCCATATACAACCAAGGGCCAACTACTTCGAAAGATAATATAATGGAAAAGCTTGGCCACAGTGCTCATTTAAAATGCAAAACGTCACGGATCACACAAACATGGGGCCTTTGTTCGACAGACATAAACTACACGAGGCCTTTACTTAATTCAGCCTGAACCTGGTGAGACTGACCGTCTGATCTCTCAGCTACAAAATGACAATTATACTAAACGGCCAGATATAGCTCTTAGCCTTAAAGGTTTTAGTTGCGATCCTCCTCACACCGTTGTGCTTCCCGAATGTTTTTTCAGCCTCATTCACAAAATGGGTCCAATTACACAAGCATTAAGGTCACTGCTATATGAAGGCTAATGCGCAACAAGCAACAAAAGACCATCCCATAATACTAGAACTTGTACTTTATACTTGCTGGTTAAAAATACCAGAAGCAGAACAAAAGCAGTTACTTATTTTAAAACTATTCAAAACTAATTTAAAGCCAAGGTTCAAATAAATCGTTTAAGATATTAAAGCTCTACCCTCATGCATGCAGACAGTCGGTAACAGAAAGCATCCATTAACGAGGAATTCAATAACTGCTGGCAGCTCCTGAAATTACATTTCATTAATGAGTAAGTGTGCAGATACCAGTATGAAAATCGATAAAATGTCGATGAACTACATGCAAATGCAGGGGTGCAGCAAGACATTCTGGGCCCCTGACAGTGTCACCTTGCTTGAGGTGACATTTTCTGAAGGAGTGCAGGTCCCTTGGAAATATACTTTGGCGAGTGGGAGGAAGGCAGTAGGTTTTGGGGCCCCTGTAAAGTGCTGAGCACCCTTATGCATGGTACTATGCCAGCGTAATATTTTTTTAGCTGGCTGTCCGTGAGGCAGAGAGAATGTTAATTCAAAATAATTACCTGCAAACTTAAAAAATTTAAGTAAAAAATAAGCCTTGAAACAATGTATTTAGCTACTGATTTCAGGGCAGTTGTTCCCAAATAATGTTTATGAATCACGTACAAATTCTGTCAGAAATCAGGGAATCAATACAGATTGGTAGGATACAATCACAAGTTAACCAGATGGCAATAATTATACTAAAGTGGGCTAAAGCAGGCTGAAAGAAGTTGTAATAGGCTAAAGTGAACTGAAGTGGGCTACAATTAATTTCTTATACCTCACAGGGATGATGCTTGTTGCATAAATTACTTCAAAACTTCATTTAAAAAAAAGAACAAATTTGCACCATTATAGCTAATTTAATTATGATTTGGTCAAAAAAGGCTTCTGGCTACAGGCAGGCATGGCAGAATGCAGGAGACTTTTTTGATGTGTTTATTCTCCTCCCGGTGCTCAAAGGAGGGGAAAAATCTGCTTTTAATTATTTCTGAAATGGAACGTAATAACCAAAATGCCTCGTCTCTTTTTGTCGTCTTTCCTGTGTTTTATTTATGCTGTGCCGCATTGAATTTTCACTGGACTGTCAAATCCACAATCTCCCTAAAGGAGACCTGTGACTGATCCGATCCTTTAATTTGTGATAAGATTATCCATTTCAGAGCTAAGGCACATTTGCTCATAAACTAAAGGCATTTACAAACTTTCAATGACAAACAGATGGACGGACAGACGAGAGAGAGATTCATATATCCAAACCTGCAAGTTCAATGTTCAGTCATCACAGCACTCAACCCCACTACCAAGATTAACAAAGGGAGAAAAGCACTATGACTGTCAAGATATTTGTTCCAATTATGCCAGTTAATGACTACCAATATTATTCAACAAATATCAGCAAATTATTCTCTTACTGACCGGAATTTTATAATGGAAAGGACGCGACAGCACAAAGGACCTTGTGCGTGTTCAGACACTATTTACAGTATACACAATTATTTACAATGTGAAAAGGAAGATAAGAGAAACACAAACAGGGTTTCAGAATGGAAGGGGCACCTTGGCTCTCAGGAAGAACATCAAGACATATAATGCAAATAGATCAACAAACATAAATTCCAGACAAGTAATAACTTTGCTCTTAACTAGCTAAATAAAAGTAAAGCATCTCAGAGAATATATTAAACATACCTGCTGTGGAAAAAGAATATTTACCTCATACTGCATTCTGTTTTTCCATTTTATACATTTAAACCTGCCACTGAAAGGTTCACGGTTGCATCCTGCATTTGATGCGATTAGCATTTTCGCTCACATGTAAGCAGAAAAGCTATGGCACAGTAACAACCCTACAAAGGCATAACCGGGACAAGCATGTGAGAAGGGGATCATCGAGTGATGATGAGAACAGGCCTCCAGCCAGGCCTATAAATGGGTCATGGCAACATGTACCCAAAGTCTAATCCACCTCCATGTTCGGTTTGGTCCTGAAGAGCCCCAATCTAAATCACACTTTTACCAGTACAATTCACATTGATGCTAAAGATTTGATTCCAGTATGAATGGAACAAAAATGACAGCACCAGATATAGTTCAAGCACCGTTTTGCTTGTTAGTTCATGGGTGGAGAAACGTAGCTAAAAATATAAAGAGGACCAAGAAAATGTGTTTATGACATTAAAACCCTGTAACAGACACTTTTTAAAGGTAAAATATACAAGCATCCGACAAAATAAAAACTAAACTCATCTGCAAAACACAAGCTGATGAATTTCTCACTTGAATGTAAACAATGTGCAGACAGCCCCACAACAATAGACGGGGATTCTCATTAATTATGGGGCCACAGCACCACATGTAACCAGCCTGATTTCTGACTCAGTGAGCATAGGAATGGAGCAGAAGTTAAAGCCAAAATGTAATGTGTATAATCTTAGATATTCTTTGTATTCTTTAAATACTGATAAATGATCGAAATAAACACAGTTAAATCAACTGCCAGTCATCAGTTCACAAAGCCATTATATTAACATGAATTAACTACATAATCAGCTGCCAAATATCCAAAGATTTATGAAACACCTACAGATGTCGTACAGAATTTAACTGCAGCAAGGTGGCTTTGATGCCCTTGATATATTCCACAGGCTGCAGTAAAACACATCTTTCCGAAATCTCAAATCATGTACATCTGGGAAAGGCAGCCTTATTCAGCATCCTGGACTTTTGTAACCCATCAAAGCAGGCCACAAGAACACTATTATTGTGTAAACAACAGCTAATCACAACAGTACAAACCAAGTCTCAATGACCCATTTCACATGCCAAAAGCTGGGACCCAGGCATGGTAAACAAAGCTCCATTCACAGGGGTCTGCAAAGCGAGAAATGAGGGGAAACCCCCAATAAAGCAGCCCAGGCCCAGACCGTCGATGCCAACAGCCAAGAAAGTTTCTGGGAGATCAGGCTGCTAATTAACCCTAACCCTGGCCAAAGAGAATGCCCTCCATTCCCCACTCCATCTGCTGCTGTACCATTCCAATTGACTGCATTCCATTCTGCAAACAACAAAAACAAATTAAATCCCCCAGCGTCATTATTTATGGTCTATTATATAAAGATCAGATGTTTACCCTCGCAAACCTCACCTCTAAACTATCAGAAAACGCAACTTGACCATTGTTGTTTTTTGTTTTAAACAGAAATAAATTAAATTAACAACTGAAGTCTGACTCCCAATGTGGCCTTTGTAAAGAAGCAAACCACACTGCAGAAACACATCATTCAAAACTGGACCATGAGACACTGTCTGCCAATAGCAACACAACAAGAAAACTGCATGAACACAAAACACAACAAACCACTGACACTTCTACAAAGTCAGGTGTGAACTCACGGCTGTACATATCACTTGGGGTGGAGCTGCCAGCCACAGATGAAACAATCGCTCGCCCTTACCTCCAGAAATGAAAAGCGTGCAGTGGGCTGCATGGGCTGCAAGGGCTTGTGGGAGTTGGACTCAAGCTTCTTGGAGTGAGGCTGTAAGTTAAATTGAGTTTCATAAACAGAAGTCCTTCCACATAACCCAAAGGACAGCAACACGTTCTTAGTCCCAAAGGAAAAGGCATTGAACGTTCCAGAACACAAACCATCACAAGAACGTTTTCTGAAGCAAGCAGGTGATGCGTCTCGTGTTACGCGCTACCATGCTACTTATTAGGGCTGGCGGGATGTCTAACTTGTCTGGAGCAGAATCCCTTTTCCCCTCAACTCAAAGGCTTTGGTTATCGTGATAAAACTACGAAGGTCGCAGACTTCTGCCAGCACAGGACCACCTGTGTACCTGGAGGAGGCCACTACAGGGCAGAAACGCAACCTCGTCTTTGCGGCACAGGGAAAGCTGCAGCAGATGACAACTGCAGCTCGATTCCATAGACTCATCTAGCTCATGCAGGTACCCCAAGCTCTTATGGGGACCATTTCTCAGATTCATTTTATTATTCTGCTCCCATGAATTTACAAATATAGTTTTTATATAGATAATGCAGATAATAAAATGGATAACTAACCTTGATTTGACACATCACAAATGATCCAACTGCATTACATGGAAACTAAACTAGTTTAAATTAAGAATGCATTGCGGTAGTAGCACGGCTCCATGTCAACAAAACAATATAATCTGCAGCACACTGTACTGGCGTGCGCAGATGTGTCTCCGTGGCAACACCATCAGCGGCGTAAGTTCCGCACTGAGGACAAATGTAAACATGCTACAGGGATGGCTGCATCCAGGGGACAACATCTGTGCTTCGCTTCATCGTGGGGAGAGTCCCGCAGGCGTGAAAGAGGCTCCAGGTTAAATGCTGACAATGGTCAATTGTTCGAGTTTCTCCTTAATTCTCTGCTATTGAGCCGAGCCTATTCACAGACAACACGGGGCCTTTTTGTCAGGCTGCTTCCCGGGCTAAGGCATCGATCGCTTTCCGCCAAACAGCTCCAATAACTGGTACACTGTCAGGACGATTAAGTCCGGTATCAGCACCGGCGGAGCGGTCGGGTCTCGTTACGCAGCGGCACCAGCTCGACGACTCCAGCTAGCTGGCCAGAGACGCGGGCGGCAGCCAGCGCTAGCTAGATGCAGCGTGCATACAAACAAAATAACGAGAAGCGCTTCTCGCAGATTCGGCTGCAGTGGAGCTGCCAGCATCATTAGCGGCGATTCTACCCATAACCATTAGAAACAAAGGCAGGCAGCTAGAAAAGGAGCCGGGCTGCGGTTCGAAGGTGCAGAAGGGAGGGAAATACTCACTCCAGCGTCAGCCCCGGAATTCTCAGTCTCTCCCGCTGGGCTTTCATGGCTGCACCGCACTCGCCTGCGCTATTGTGGAAATGATATATTCATACCGCCAGCATCCCCGCGCACGCAGAGAGCCAAGCCTGAATACTATAAAGGAATGGGCTAACAATACCACGGAGGGGGGGAGGTGATGCCGAGGGGGGGGGGGGAGTGGGGGGGGCGCTCACGATCTCTCCACTTCCAGCATAAGCCGTCAGATAAGAATGTCAGCTGCCTGGGGAGGGCGGGGATTCTGGACGCAGCCTCCCCAAGCCCCACCCCATTTACCCCTCCACCTCTGTGTTCCCCCCTCCCCCGGCAGCGATGATGAGTCGCTCCATCGGGCTTCAGAGCTCTCCGGTGCTACCCCCCCTCCCGCTGGGCTTTGCCATTATGTGAGAAGCATGCTCCTGACAGACTGGAGGGAATGTGGGGGGAGGGGGGGGGCTGAGGTCACCCTGTGTCTGGTGGCCTGAGGGCTTCCAGAAAGAGTCAACATAACCGAGCAGAGACCCCCCCCCCCGCATCACCCCTCAAAGAGCTACCGCCATCAGCAGGCGACTTGCTTCCTGTGTGGAGATTGCGTGTGAAGCTGACAATCCCGATAGTATATGGGGGGGGGGGTTAAATGACTTTTAATTGAAAACCAAACAGCAGATACTATAGGGGTTCGATAAAACACAGCGATAGGGCCAGCCGGGCCAAACTGCTCCACCTGTCCAGTGCATACAGTAAGGAGATAAACAGACGGACATACTGAAGACTCATATGCATAAACACGGCTAAACAAAAGCTCACATGGCTACCAAATACAGGCAGAGTTATTGGCTTGGCTCAGCTCAGGTGTACAGGTAGCCATCATGATAGCTCATGCTATCTTAAGTGGCAGCTTTGGCTTCTACAGTCAGCTGGTCGGCTCAGTCAATGCTGATACACAAACCTCCAGATAGTACTCATATTAATTTCCTATTATGTGTAGGTGAGGTGTGGAAATGACATTTTCAAAGATACAGACACTACTCACTACATCTGCCAGTATCGATTAGGTTGTTTACTCTTGCTATTGTCCTCTGCCTTCAATAATGGCACGGTTTCTTTATATATCGACACATAAGCTAGGATGTTAAAAAGTACACACAGGCAGCTATGCACACACTCTCGCAATAAGTCGCTCAGCGCAAAGACGACACCTCCAAAGACCTGCCGAAACGCTACACACCCAATGACTAGCTAAACCTTTACAATACTGCACCTTGCGTTTTCATGATGGATTCAAATTTTAAAACAGCATATCTTCCTTAAAATAGATGCTAAGGGTACTTTTACAATATTATTCACATATGTACATTTATATTCATTGTCCAATTAGAAGTAAGTTCTATGGCAAATTATGTTTAGCAAGTTATAGAGGCAAAGACTGGCAATGAAGCCCGAAAGGTGCTGATAAGTGCATTTATAACGAGCACAATGCAGCCTCCCCCTAGCTCGTAGGCAAGAAACCTTCTTAAGGTGGTTGGAGACTAAAATTAATGTTTAAGAGGCTTATACAAGATCATAAAGTACATAGTACTGCACATAGTGAATGTAAATCTGTAAAACCAGGACTGGCACTCTCTTAAAACTGTGAGGAGGGAAAAATATGTGGTCAAGCAACCTTAAGTTTGGCCAAAAAGTTCTGGAGAGGATAAATGATTACAGTGCCATAACACTGATACTAACCCTGAAACAGTACCTAATGTCGCCTTCAATAATGGCACGGTTTCTTTATATATCGACACATAAGCTAGGATGTTAAAAAGTACACACAGGCAGCTATGCACACACTCTCGCAATAAGTCGCTCAGCGCAAAGACGACACCTCCAAAGACCTGCCGAAACGCTACAGTGCACATTTACCACAGCCCCAGACATCCTAATAAACAGTAGTTATGAATGTATTGCTTTACTGAAACACGACCGTACACTCCTGTTTTGGTCTGGCTTTGAGCTGAGCAAACCCTTATGAGTGTGATTTAAATGTATGTAGCGACAAAACAATATATGCTCAACAACTTCAAGGAACTTTTGGATCACATAACTATGGGCAACAGTTTTTGTAACCACTAAAAAGTAAACCATTAGTAACTAGGATCAGTTAAGGCATAAGAGATATTCAATGAACTTTAGATGCACTGTGGCAGCTGGAAAGTATACTTATAAAAACAGTCATAGAGGTACAGCAACACATCGGTACCACATTATATATACAGTTACCATGACGTCGCCACTGCCATCAACAATTTCCAAACCCACACATGGGCTTAAATATTAATTTAGCTGGGCAACTGTGAAATTTGAGCATGGCACCCAGAGGAAGCTGCTCATACTCACCTAAAACACTTTCATGTATTTACATTTACCGTCCAAAGAGAGACACAAACGAGGGTCAGGGAGCAGGGGCAGCCAGCATTCCTGCAGCAGCCGCGAATTAAATGCTTTGCTTAAGGGTTACGTCACTGACGGCCACGGGATTTGAACTGGTGACCTTCCGATACAGGCATAGCATCCTATCCTGCAAAGCCACATGCTGGCCACCGTGAGAGGTGCGCATCCTGTATAGGGTCACATCTGGCGGGGTGACGAAGAGACAGAGCTGACCGTGCAACATGGTAGCAGCTCAGTATTGAGCTTGCAATGAGACTCCATAATGCAGACAGTGACCCTGCAGTGAGACTCCGTAACGCAAACTGTGGCCCTGCAGTGAGACTCCGTAACGCAGACAGTGACCCTGCGGTCAGACTATGTAACGCAGACAGTGACCCTGCAGTGAGACTCCGTAACGCAAACTGTGGCCCTACGGTCAGATTCCGTAATGCAGTTTGTGACCCTGCAGTTGGACTATATATAGACTGTGACCTGCAATTGGACTGTATAATCCAGACTGTGACCTGCAGGTGGACTATGTAATGCAGACTGTGACCCTGCAGTAGACTGTGACACTGCGGAGCCACCAAAGAATTTATTGACGTCACCATGGCCCACTGCAATATTCATCCATCAGAGAATCAACCTCATGCCATCGTACCGCTGTTAGATGGAGCTGACCTGCACCCCTCATGCCGGTGATGGTGGACTATCGAATCACATACATCTGCTCAGAGCAGCCTAAAAATCACTTTATTACCTCTGCCCAGCCAGACTCGTGTTCATTTCTGGCCCGATCTCAGCCAATGCAAATAGTACTCATTAAAATCATTTGCAGCACAGCCACATTAAATCGGGAAATGCAGGCGATTCCTTCAAAGTGCACACACAAGGAGCAGAGGGGAAACTATTTTACATACATGTGACCTCGCCTCATCATGGGGATGCATGTGGAAGAAACCGGCATCTATACACCTAAGTTACAGGGGAACCTGGTTAAAAACAGCCTGGTATGTTATAGTGCACCTACTTCCTGAGTCACTTTAATGAGGCTGTCAAATGGCAAAAATTAAAAATGGCATTTCTAACACTAAAGGTACCCTAGAAACAAAAGCCAACAGCATATAATCACTGGAGTTAAGATGAGAACCTGCAATGTCAAACAGCTGCTAGACTGGGCTAATTAACTTGATGGAGCCAGGAAATCATGTAAATTATCATTATGTCCAGTCTGACAAGCCCCAAATGCAGATATCCCACCTAATTAGAACGTGTTAAGGGATTTAAATTATAGGACCCATAAAACATTCAGAAAACATTCGGGGGGAGGGGGTTGATCAGAACTTCACAGCTTTCCATTCTGCAGGCATTCAGTCATGCAGGAGCGGCGCACAGCGCAATAGGAGGAGAGGAGCCACCACAGGCAGCCTCAAGCCGGCCGACAGCCTTTCGGTGGTCCAACGTGATGCCAGAAGTGTGCATCCAGGTGCTGCTCTCAGTAGCATGCAGAGAAGCCAGCAGAGGGCGCCATGTTTTCCGCCAATGTAATGTACCCAGTCTTTTTTGGCTAGGTGAAGTCCTGCATCTGAAGGTGCAAAAGGTACAGAATACAGAAGCAGTAGGAAAAAAAGTGTGGGTACCCTCCTGCCCCACATTATGGAAAGACACAATAAACTCATCACCAAGAGATTCTATTCAGCCACAATGGCAGTAGCCTCCCAGTTCATACCCTATTGCCATTATTCGGTTCATTTTTGTGCGTTTACTCCTCCCACGCCCCCTCTCCCCCCCAGGACTGACGCATTCTCCTGTGGGCTGCCCCCATTTCACTGTGACCTGCACGCTGGAAGGACCCGCAGCTACAAAGTCACCCGCCTATTCCTGCGGGACCCCACCGAGGCCGTCGCTGCGCCCGGGATCACGCGGACCTCAGCTGCAGGTGCGGATTCGCCTCACCGCGGGGGACAGGGAGGAGACACGGGGGAGGGGCCGAGCGCATCTCCCAGCTGCTCCGCCAGGAGGACGCCCCCTGCATTTGGGGCACAGCAATGCTTCACAGACTCATCAGCGTCACTGCAGAGCCACCCCGCCCCCCCCCCCACCCCGTAGGAAATGCAGAGGAGACTGACATTTATTCCAGGAGCAAAGCCACAGGATAAGCAGGGCGGAGCCACCAGAGCTGTACGCATAAAGGTCACACTGTCAGTCTCTCTGAAGGCAGCATGCCGTCTCTGTGCACAGCCCCATCAGGGGGCAACCAAACATCTGAAAAGTCCAAACTTTTTAAGTCCAACAAAACTTTTAAACACCAGTCAGACCGCTATCCGTGTTTGGCCTCAAGAATATTATTAGCCCCCTATGAAATCCATTTTTTTTTTTTCCTCGGGATCCATTTGGTCCTTTTTAATTTGATCTGTTTTGCATTTAATGGTTTTTATAAGCTGCTGATCGGATCAACCTTTATGCAACCTTTAAACCTTTAAATGCAAAACAGATCAAATTAAAAAGGACCAAACGGATCCCGAGGAAAAAAAATAAAACAGATTTCATAGGGCCCTACTTTAGCAGGAACACCACCAGCTCTGTTCTGGGGGACCTTTAGCACCATGCTGCAGGATTACCACTGATTAACAGCTATGTTTCCAAAGGGACACAGCAGGGCACCCGAGACACGAGACCCCATGGGAGCTCTCCATCTGAAAGGGGAGCACCCCGGGTGTGCCACTGTGGGCATTCTGCCAGGCCACAGTCATAGCACTGTGACCTAAGCCCCCCAAAGCTCAGCGCATCTCAGCTGGCGGGCCCCAGCTCTCAGTCTACCTACCTGACAGGGACGTCTCAAACCCAGGTCAAAAGGAGAAAGGCCAGTGCCTACGTTACAGGCAGTGATGTCCCTCCCACAGACCAGTGGGCACGTTTGTACCGAAACTGCCAGCAAAATCGCCCCTTTGAGTGTATTAATGGCAGTTTCCACCCTAACGCAGCTACTTTGCACAACTTCACATGACTCTTCTTGTCCAACAATGAGCATCATATCAGTAATGGAGACCTTAAGCACTGGTACTTACAAACTCCCTCTTCGTGGAAGGCTCAGCTCCTTCTGTGGAAGGGAGAGGAAAAAAAAGAAGCATGAGTATTAGGACGAAAAAATAAACACTGAAATTTATTACAATGGAGCCAGGAAATACTCATACATACAGTGACAATACAACATGCTGGAGGTACCATTTCAGATGAAATACTGACTGTGGACTGGCAACGGAGGACACACACGAACACACACGACCAAATGGCAAGCCCTCTTTTAAGGAGCCACCCCTCTAGCGATGGGATGGGGAGCAGGTCATAAGCAGCATGCGTGATCACAGTGTCCTTTCCAGGATTATCGTTCATGAGAACTAACGAAATGTGAGCAAACATTTCCGTAAATTGAGAATAAAAACAAGGCTTCACAAAAAAGTGATGACTGAAACTGCACTGTACGTTTACGAATACTAAAACAGAGTAACACTACAGAGAAAATATCTTCAGTTTTCGTTTTTGTAAACATTTTGTACATTTTCCCCCATTTTCACAGGCACATGACGTCACGTGTGTGTCGACAGTTTGTCAGCTGGTTCATCTGCCATGGCGGCTGCAGCAGCACCACCTCCGAAGTTGGGAGAAAGCACGGCGGGCCTGTTTGGGATTACTCTGGATGCAACAGTGTCTTTGGCTGATATGTCTGCACCTCTCTGGAGCACGCATTTTCCTCAAGATCAACAAGAAGTAGTTGCTTTACTGAAGTACACCCATCTCTCTCTTTCTCAGACACATAGCCACATACACATGCGCGCACATACACACACACACTGACTAACACATCTTTTATATTTGCAACCCCAGTTTAAAAACTAATCAAAACTGTGAAAAGTGAAAATGAAATAAGAACTAATGAAAAATCCAAAACTATTGTAACCTTGGTCCATTCAGCCCACCCAATGTGTAAAGTAGGGAGCTGGGTGACCAATGACTGCACAGCTCAGGGAAGTGCTGGCAGTAATGGGCCAGTCAGCTGTGAGAGCAAATGGCAGAGCGAATGTCAGAATGCTCAGCTCAATGCAGGCGATTGCCAGTCAGCCGAGTCTGAACCCGAGGCGATGCTTCTCACAGGTTTGTAAATGGACCACAATGCAAATACTGTTTTCAGGAGTCCAAAGAGGTATAATTACAATTGCAAACAAAGCCATACTAAGCGTTATGCATATGTTGCCCTTTTTCATTTAATTAGGAAGAAATCTTTTCATCCAATATCGGAATTAACCAACTTCCCAGCTTAGTGCCCTCACTCAGCCAAAGCCAGAGAGGGCTGCCAACACTGTGGAAAACCCACAGAATTCCCAGAATGGCTCTAAATTCCCCGAGCCAGACCTGAAAAGGGAGGACAAACCGCTGACCACCCTCTCGTTATCTTAAATTCACCTGGGAAGTGCTCAGCGCTCACACTTGCAGCTCGTCACACTCTCACTAGTGACTAATGTGTAATGCGTTTAAAATATTAAATGCATGCATAAATATCCCACTCATGCAGGATTAAAATGTAACTTATAGCCATATTTCCGTGACAAATCAGCGGGAGTGAATATGAACAGAGGTCAATCTCATCAAATACTTAAGAGCTGAGATTTATTAGTTTACACTGTCATTTGCTATATTATCATGGAAACAGACATTCAAAATATTTTACAATTTAAATTTATTTAGATAAACTGAAGATTGAAAAGTGACACTGAACATTTTGGTTCTGTTTCAGAATTAGAATCCTAAAAGCACAAATTCCTTGTACTTTCTGTCCTTGCTGAATAAAAGGATTCTGATTCATACACAACATTTTTTGTAGGGAAGCCATACAAGAAAGACACCTGAAAAGAGTTTCCAGAGCAATGACCCTGAACCTGACAAACAGGTAAAACACAAAAAGTTGTACATAACGACACTTTTTGCATAATTTATATAAAACTGCTATTACACTTTAAGGCAGTAATAAGAGTGACAAAAGTATGGAACAGTGCAGAATTTAACAGGACTTCACCAGCAGAGGGCGCTGCATGCTCTTACAAGAAAATCCAGAACTTCATTCAGTGTGAAGCACAGCCAGAGGTGTCAATTTCAGGTTGAAAAAGTAAAAATCCAAGATTTTGTTTCAACCAACTAGTTGAGTGCTCTATGACTGACTCTTTATGCTCAGCTGGTTGGTTTAAACAAAATCCTGGCTTGGATCTTTACTTTCTGGACCTGAAATTGACACCTCTGAGCACAGCTAAATTTTAGATGCAAAAAATGTACTTTTAAAATGTTTCCACTCCTGCTCATTAAGATTAGTCAGTTATTGCCGGCTTGCGTTCTACTTCTTTCATCTGAGAAGCAAGATGTCAGTCGGTCAGTGTAACAAAAACCCAAACGGCTCCTATTCTGCTCATCGAGGGTGCTGCCTTAGATCAGGATAAAAAGACCCAGGACTGATCCATTAAATGATAAAAAGAGATGGACGCTTCCGTAAGTAAAAATGACCAAGATTACACTGAAAAAAGGTCCTGATGCCACCCATAGCACCTCTGAGCCGCAGGCCCAGCCCAGCTGTGCTTTTTCCATCAGGGGCAAGGTGACACTAAGAAGCAAGGCAGCCGGCTCCTTCCCACTGCTGTGCCCGGTGTGCCTGTGAGCTATTTCTGACAGACTCAAACAAGGACATATATCCCACATCCCGGCAGCTTCACCGGGGGGGGGGGGGGGAATTCAGATGGCCAGAGGAACCATTTAACCATTTCAAAATTAAAGCGGTAATTGACCAATGTTAAAATACCAAAAAAGGAATAATTGCATAATTGCAGACCGTGTTCTGCATGTGGATGCCATCACTGCTGCTGAGTCAGAGTTCGCTCCTGCCTGTTTCCTTACATGGCTCATCAAGTCATACAAGTCACATCATTACTCTTCAAAGTACATTTCACGTCGGCGCCTTTAGTCTCTGTAACAAATCGCACCGTCATTGTGCGCCTGATCCCCCCCCTCCTACACACAGGCAGGCACAGGAGGCTAGAGCACGACTTATTAGGAAGAGCAGAAAAGGCACACATCGCCTACTTACCTTAGGAAAATCTGAGTGCGCTGGTTTGGAAAAACTCAGAACTACTATGCTATTAGATCCATCTTTAAGAGGGGGAAATAATTAGGCAGCTGTCCAGTTCTTGATTATGGCTTAATATCTGTCACCCCTGTCACTGCTTCAGCATTTCATTTGAGGAATTAGGTTACATGAATCTAATTAGGAAGTATCACTGAGTATCACCAGGACCCCCTGTGCCAGCTGTTTGTTGATAGAGATTAATACCACTACATTCAGGTGTTTACTATCCTAGGACAACACAGTAAATAAAAATATACTTGTTCCAAGCAACACGGGATACAGGACAGGTTAAATACCCAAGAGACTATGCAAACTTTATCCTGCAAAACATACAACTAAACCAAAAAAGCTACATAAACAAGGCCTCTTGACACATGCTACAGGAAAAGCGGCCAAATGTCCACTTAGAGAAAATCGAGGAAAAGGATACTTAAAAGATTTGCAAATGTCCTGACTTTGTAATGGAATCTTCTGCAGGCTAACACCATGGCACAAAACGTGCCACCCAGGCCTGAACCCCATTGCAGCATGGATTGAGCACACCTGTTCAGTTTCTCTGTTGAGGACCATTTTCCCCACATCTGGCCATGATTCCGCTAACATATTCCCAGGGGCACCTTCAGCTGCGCCCACAGCTGCCCGCTCAGCACACTTTACTTCCTGTTCTCCACGTCGACTGACCAATCGGAAACAATCCTTAGGGGAATACAGATGCCAGGCTCCACCTGCACCTAGGAGGATCTCTGGGGACTAGCAAAGCATGCCTGCTCTACCTCTCTGACAATGTGTACACATCCACGAGGCCCAGGATGAAGTGTGCGCATGTTGTTAGGAGACACTCGACTCCCCAAGGGAATGCCGCAGTAAACCCTCTATAACTCAGTTGCAGACTGTTTCAATACATATAATCCTCTAGGACTAAGTGCGACTCATGCTGCCAAATTAAGACACTATCATTACCATCCCTCGCAGCTTTGTGGGGGTTTTTCCAATCACGTTTGAGCTCCAGATCACAAGCCACCATATACATACAACTCCTTGGGTTAAGCTAAATCATAAGACAAGACAACTGGGTGGTACACTGCCATATCAGTGGGCTGAGAAGACAGGCGTGACAGGCGTGTGTGTGTGGGGGGGGAGGGGTCACAGACTGGAAGTGGGAGGGTCATCAACTCATGTTTGAGACTAGAAAGGAATCTTGCTGTGGAAAGGACACCAGGGTGCCAGATGCCAAAGGCGTAATAACAAAAGGCAGACATTAACCCTGGAACCCCAGCCTCCCAAAAACCCCGCCACAATTAATTTCAACGTTGAGCTTGTGTTACATATGTCGCTGTTTTACTGCTGAGAAAGCTACTAAACACCACATAAATAAAAAAAAAAACTGGAAGGACATCTGTTTGAGGATCATCTAGACTAAAGCAACCAAAAGGCACTGCCCCCTTCGTGCATCATGGCTAGGACCTAGTGCCTCACATTCTCCCCCCGGGGTCTTTTAGATACATGATTGCTGATTTTCCATGCTATTTGAGAAGCATTGGATCTCAGGAGAATTCATGGAAGATAATTGTACAAAGCAGAGACAAGATGCACCATGGGAGACAGCGGCGGGGATGACAAAACTTCAAAAGTAGCTTGGAGAATTTGAAGGGATGCTCTAAAAATCTGTGCTGAAGTCTCACTTGAAAGGCCAGGCTTTTGAAATGCTGCTCACTATTCCTGGTGGGGGGTGGGGGGGAGAGGATACAGAGTGATATGTGAGAATGGGAAAGGGAAATCGGAAAGGCAGATCGATGTCTGCAGGGGGTGCTGATGTGTAGCCCCCACTGAGCAGAGGGATGACAGTACTCTGAAGGCCCTCCAGCAAGCCAGCGTCACAGAGAGGTCGCTATGGCGACATACTCAGGTCCGATATCAAAGCCGGCCAACGGCGAACCACCTTCTCCTGAGGCTTCATTAATAATTCCCTTTATTTTGCCCCCCTTCCTTAGTAGTTTACCCACCCAAAGATAAAGCAGACACTGGGAACATAGGCGTACAGTCCTGATGTGGAGAACTGAGGGGGCCCACAGCTATGCCTTTTACACCGATGCAGTCCTTCAGCTCCTCTAAATACCTTACGGACAAATCTAACAGCTCAGCTTCGTTCAAGGTCCCCACCCATAGTCTTTAAACCCTTAACCTGGTACATAAATACAGTGTAACTGTAGAGGAATGTAGTGCAAGAGGGAACTCAAAGGGATATTCATAAATAGTGTTGCTTTCTAAATATGGGAAGAGACTTCAGAAGCTTCTGGGCCAGTTTAACCAACATTAACATTTAAAATACCTCCAAACTTCGCAGGTAGATGCTACAAGCAGGAGAAGCTTGGCAGGTCACTCCTGAAAATGAGCACAGCCATTGTTAGCATTTATGTTTCAGAGCGATTAATGACTAAATTACTGCAACGCTTGGTTCATAAGTTTGGGACATCTGTAATTACTGATGTACAACCCTGCGGAATGGGTAATTATGATGTAAGCAATCATTTACATGATTTTACCAGCTGAAGCGACAAAAATCCTGAGTATAAGAAAACACTGGCTTTTTCCACACTGAAGAGACGGTACAAAGAAATGCCAGAAGTATCAAGAGAGCAACTGACAATCTGACATATTAAGATATTTCATTTAATGTACCATAAACATGATTAAGTGCCAAGGGTGTACTGCTCCTGGGGAGATACTGAGTCTGATGAACTGGAAAACTCCCAAACCCCAACTGTGGGTGGAGCTGGATCTCCAGAAGCTTCCTGATCTGAATGGTTTGATTAGCTACATGGCTGGGAAATTCCCCTTTAGAATCTATGAAATACTCTTACTGGATACTTTTCCCCTAGTTACCAAACAAAACATGCCACTTCATGCATCAGAATAGGACTCAATTAGAGCAAAGCCCCGTAACTACTAACGAACTGAGCTGCCTTCAGCTACACTCCAAAGGCTAGACAGACGTTCCTGAGAATATCATATAGCAGTAAGGCAGCAAGAGGCCACACACTGTGGGGGTACAAGAGAGAGAAGGCCGGCCTTAATGCTGATGAATGGCTTCTAACAGCCCAACGTTCAGGATTTATGAGAAAGTTCATCTGTGAATAATTAATGAGAGGGAACCAGAGGCAGGATGAACAGCTGAAAGGGGACGCAGGCCCGATGGTAGGCAACGGCATGCACATTCATTTTGCATAAAAAGAAAAAAACATTTTCAAGTGCATGTACCATGAAAGTGCGATAAGAGAGAAATACACAGCTAGGCTTTTCCATTCACCTGCTCAGACTCTGACTGGCTGAGAAGCAGCCCCAGTATAACCTAGGAAAGGTTCAGACATGGCACGTGGAAAAGAAAAGGTAAAACGAAGAGTCATATTTATAGCAGACAGTCCCAGTTTGTATATTTAGTCCTCAGCAGAAATGACCCATTTACCCACTGCAGTTCAATCTCGGAAAGGCATTGCTTTAGTAATTTTATGTCAAACACAGCAAACTGGTTATATTTTACCAACACTACATATACACACATGACTGTTTAGTGGAATACACTCTAAAATCATGCCGTTAGACATTTATACAGAGGCTTATAGGCAGGTTACTTTGGTAGCTAGTATGTTAGTACGATATGTCTGACACCAAACCTACTGACTGCCTGAACAGGGTCTGAGCATCTGAGTAGCGAGGCGACTTACGATTAATCGGTAAAAGCGTTTGAAAATCGCAGCGGACTTCCTGAAGAAGAAGCCCTCGGGGGAGGCTTCCTGATGCGGCATTTGCAAATGTCAATGTCTGTGCACTAACTAAGCGAGCAGCCATCAGACTATATAAGGATATCACCAGGGAGGCTTGGAGTAATTCAGAAGAAAATAGACCTGATGTGTGCGTTTGTTTTTTTTTTTAGTTTATTCGGAATTGGAGTTGCTATCCTGATGCAGGCAGTAAAAGCACGTGAGAGTGTAAACATACGCACAACACGACGGATATTTGTCACCGAGCAATAGGAGAGCGTGCAGAGCTTGGCAGGCTAAATTAAGGGCACAGTGCCCTTGCTGATCACACAAGCTCCACAGATCACACTTCTGAGTCTTCATAAACCCTTGAAAGCACCAAATGAGGCACAACAACCAAACCATATGTTTTTCACAACCCAATTTACTAAAGCCATAATATCAAACACCTATGAATTTTACAGGATGCATAGCTTTTTTAAGGGAGGGGGGCATTCATATTTGCCATATTGGCATTTTACTATGGCATATGTTGTTGATAATTTCGCCCACACATCGACGCCGGTGAATTTCCAGTCTCCCCTCCAGGGATGCCTTCAGAGACCGGGTTGCGGGGCTTTAGGATGGATCAGTAACAAGGCTTCAGACAAAAGCAGAAAATTCCTCATTACATGACAAGAGACTTGACTGAGATTGCTCTCTACGGGAGCAGCGTGTACAGTAAACAAAACAGCGAATAAAGCCTGCATGCAAACGCGCCCCCATCAGCCCATCACAGCGAGGGCAGCATCATCTAGGGCGAGATGCCGCTGGATACCCTTGACAGGCACTGACGGGCCGAGTGTACCCCACACAGCTAGTCTCGTCTGTCTGACTGCCAAACACCAATATACTCAAATCAGGGGGAAAGGGAGCTCAGGGCTCTTCATCAAGGTTAATGACTCACTCAACGGCGGTTTTTAAGAGGCCTAATGACATCAAAGTCCTTCGCAAGCCGACATAAGAGTTCCTAGACTTGGAACGAACATTTGATCTAAAAACCAAAAACTAAATTATTCAAAAATAATAAGAAATAAAAATAAAACATTTGATTAACGCAGATATCACAATTTTTGATGTCACGAAAATAAACGCATCGCTCTTAAACCATGGGAAATTATCATTAAATTACATTTAAAGCAACAAGGAAACACTGAGCAGAGACAATAAATCAAGGTCTAAGACTAAAAAAAAAAAAAACACTGTTGCACTACCGTTTCACAACAAACACTGATGTTTCCTTATTTTGTTTTTCACGCACGAGAATAGCTCAGAAGTTATACCCCCCCCACCAGCAAACAGCTCAGAAGTTATACCCCCCATTTAAAGATCTCCTGACCATATACAAACATGCCATCAGAGAAGTACCAAGTTTATCATGTCAGGTTTCAACATGTCTGGTCATCTCTGAATCAGCTGCCACTCGAGCGGCAAATAATCCCACCCCCACACACACACACACACAGACAAACACACACAGACAAACACACACACACACACATCACATGTCATTCGCCATCGGGTGGGAGCGAGAAGGCAGACATAAGCGGGCATTCAGGGGGCGTGATGGGTGTGAATCACGTTAGCCAGCTAGCCAGTCAGGGCCCACTCCTCTGTTTGGGCGACTTTGAGCGAGCGCAGTGTTCAAGCACATTTGGCAAACTCCGGGTTAGATACGGAGCAGCACTGGAGAGCATTCGGATCAGCCCTGCCTTATGGAGCACGTTCCGGCTCGGAAGGGGCGTATATTAAGGCGAGATGAAGGCCATGCTGGCCATCCACGGTGAGCAATGTAGCTTACCCGGCAGGCGCGATACGTGCAAAGCCATTCTTCCGCTGCTCAGATGAGAGCACAGAAACCAAAGACTCGGCCGCTGCGAGAGCACGTAGCATAGGGGCCCCCCCGCATCGATCACTGCATTATCCACGGGAGGGAAAGACAATCTCGATGGCAAGGGGGGGGGGGGGATACGTTCTGTTCCATGTGGTAAAGTACTTCAGCTTTGCACCTGAATGGGGGTGGAGTGTGACATATTTGTCAGCTGCCTGCTTAAAGAAGCCTCCGGAATGATGGGGTCGGATTTTTTCAAATGAACAATAGATTCTGTGGGGGGGGGGTGGAGATTGTGGGCTCTACATTCCAGACAATGGAGGTAGAAAGCATTTCACAACAGGTCACACTCAAAACAAAAGGGAGACCAAGGGGGGGGGGGGACAAAAATAAACAGAACTGTAAATATTAACATTTGTATGGCACAGCACTACCTCTTCACTCTCCGTAGCATTTCAGAGCAAAAACATGACAGAATAGTTACAGAGCACAAGGAAATCAAAAGGAATCTTCATAGATGAGCTGTTGATAAGTAAAAAGAAAAAGGCATCCAGCAACAACTATATGATGTCCATATACCACTGCATGCCACTGCTAGAGGACACGTTTGTTGACTGGAAATGAGAATAGTCTGGAAAGTCATTTTTTTTAAACACTCCAGAATTTAATCATCGCATACAATGTACAATTTCATAGTTGCTCAAAAATATGAAATTCATGGCAGACGTGTGCTGAACAAATTACTGCGCTGTCGCCACCACCCCCAGCCCCTCGAAGCATGGCTAGCTTCAGAGAAGCCCATTCCAGACGCTGATTGACTTCGGGGTTTCATTACTCCCTCTTCTACGGAGCTACCGGACATGAAATATGAGGGCTAAATCCCGGAAGGAGATACTGTGCTGGTTAATGCTACCGTCGGGAAACACGGCAGCAGGTCATGCGTGGACACTCCACCTCGTCCTCAATCAATTCCAGGAGACTCTGCACACGTGCTCCCCATTGGCTGGGAACAGGGCCGATAAGCGCGCGTGACATTTGCCAAGAGCGGCACTCATACGGCAAGATTATCGGAGCCTTGACCAGTTAGATAGCGAGGGGCCGCCATGGGGTGAATACAAATAAACAAAAGGCAATCAGATAGCGTCCCGAGTCAATAAAAGGGGCTCGAGATATTGGCAAATCTTTGGAAGTCACCTCATTCCAGCAGCGTACTGCCTGGCTTCCTGATGATCTGATACCACCTTTCCTTTGGTATGGAAAAATGAAGATGCGGAACCATGGAGAGAAGGTGGAAAAACAAGCTATAGAGAATTTAATTTCAACGGCTTGTCGAAACTTATAGCTGGTTTGCATTTGGACATTTGAATATGAAAGCCCAAAGCTCACTAGCTCCCCATGAGTGGATCCACTGCATAATAAATTTCTACAAAACTAAGCAAAAACTAAAAAAAATAAATAAATAAATAAAAAACCCTATTAAGCGCAGTTCTTTAGCACTATCCATATTTCACCAACTCCATCGAAAACTGTTTAAATTCAACATATCAAGAATGAACTCTGCACACATAAGCCAGTCACAATAATAATCAGCTAACAGCTATATCATTTAATCTGAAATCTGTTTACCACATGACCTTAGAATAAATGCAACACAGAGGGCAAAATACTTTTTTATAACCTTGTAATGAAATATGCATTCCTCCCATGACTGAAGCTATGAATGTTTTCCAAGCTCACAGTTAAGTCCCATTGGAATGCAGACAGACATCCATGACAATTATCTGAAAGACAGCAGGAACCAGGGCTTCTTTTCAAAACCCCATTTAAAAGTGTGGAAAAGGTCAAACCGGGGGCTTTATTGGTGTAACACTACCACTAACTGACTACTAGCAGCTGAGAAGCACTTTAGCTGAGCCTCAAACAGCAGTTTGGCTACAGATTTACTTCCAATTAGGCTAAACCCATAGTGACCAACACACTAAGTGTGAAATCCAGCACTGCATTCAGTATCAGTGTAATAATATTAACACCCCTCTATTATGAGGATTATGTTCTTTTGCAAGTTACTAGCAGAGCTGACGGCTGTTTCCGTATTCAGCAAAAACAAGCATATTAATCAAAAAAAGAAAATAATAATATAATTATGGCTTAGCGATCTGTAAAACCCTAACATATGGAGCAGTCTTCCTGAAAGTGACAAAACATCCATCTTCAGTCAGCAGTCCGCTTATTCTGGTCAGGCTTTTTTTTAAGCCTGACTACGAAATGAGAATACTCTAATAACTCTGCAGCGTTCTGGGGACATGGGGAATTGGGAGACTTTACATTCTGTACATTAAGGTAAAAAATTAAATAAATGTAGAATTTAGGAATTAGTTTGACTCTGAATTCATACAGATTACTAGCTGAGCTTCAAAACATCTGGGAACTTAAAGGGATGAAAGAACGGGGCTTAATTTTCATTCTGGACTTTAACCTAAGCTTTCACTAGCCCTCCCAATTATACCACAAGGGCCTCAGGCTTTTCGTTTTTGAAAAGTCCTTTGAGGTTTTTATTCCTGTTTTTATCATTTTCATCAGTCATGAAGAACACCAACCAGCTTACAAACACGAGCGGCCGGAATTTTGACCAGAAGAACCGATATAATCCCATGACAACCAAACCGCTCATCCACACAAATGGATCACACGGCTAAGGCACATTACTTCCGGCTTATTTCGACATCCTTCCGTCATCGGCCACACATGGAAGGATCCCCTGAAAATAATACGGCTCGCCCATGACACTTCTGGGAGCAGCAGCGCAATAACGGCAGATAAATCAAGGAAAGGGCGGCATCCTCATGACAGCTAGGGAGCCAGTAACAGGATGGGAAGACACAGGGAACTTCTGAGCAGCAGTGCTCTGTTTAAGCTTAGGGAAACAGAGCAGTGCATTGTCAGTATGGCGAACCATAAATAAAAAGACCACAGTCACATTTCACTCTTACGGTTCAAGGTTACGCCACAGGGCGTGTATTTAAAGACACTGTTGCTTGTTTTTCTTGGCCTAAACCATTTTGAAACCCTGACCTACTTGAAGACTATCCTCCAAAATACACACGCTGTTATTTGTGAGTAGTTTTTAGACACTAGAGTCACACACTCCCAACCTCAGTGCGTGACAAGCTTTCTCTGAGGAGGCTGAGGTTACGGAATGGGCATGCATGTCTCAGCTTTCAAAGTACTTGTAGTTACATTTTGAAACACAGCTTGTATGACCCTGGAGATTGGTAAAGCTACAGTGCATTTACACGGTGAATCAAAACCGTACCACCAAAGACGACCTCAGAAAGTATACACTGCAATCAGACAGCGATTCACTGACAAAAATTATATACACTGTACAGTATATGAGAACTTACTATATAAATAATTTAACTGGAGTGAAAATCTTTCTGCTGTCCGTTGGAGTTCCCAGATAAGCAGGCATCGCAGATGAATATAAAAACTGAATTTATATTGCAAAATAAATTAAGATGACTATGTTAAAATGAATTCCGGAATTCCAACCCCCCCCCCCCCCACCCATTAATAAAACGGGCATTCCAGGGTAACAGCAAAAGATTAGGCAAAGCCAGCCCTAATCACCTGCTCTTGGCACCCACAGGAAGCTTGATAGGTCCATGAACAGTCAGAGTCAACGCCCGCTGGTGCCTCGCCTAAGACAGGGGAGCCATGGAAAGCAAGTGGGATTTCTGAGCGGAACATGCGTGGTGGCTAATTTATTCTCGGCACCTTTTTAAAATTCAGGTAACATTTTCCCACATCAGTATTAACTGATTTTAGCGGGAGATGAGCGGAGCACGTTATGGCTGTATTTTTTCGTTTTCCATTTATTTTAATCCCCCCTCACCCCCATCCCAGCACCCTGAAATTAGAAATTCATAAATGTCTCACTTCTGCTTTAGTGGTTTTGTTGGTTAAGAAGAGCAAAGAACTGTTGTGCTTGGTGGAGGGAGGCCTGGGCTGCTCAGCGTTCGTACGGTCTACCACGGTGATGTCGTCGTGCAGGAGCACCACCAACTGGCCATGACTCCCCCGACTGGTTGAGCTCGGCAATGGCACACAATCACTGCCACAGACATGCCCAGCAGAGCTCAGTGCTACGACAGCCGCTTGCACAGTAAAAGTTTCCATGACCTCGAGGAGGCGTGGCTTGGATATTCGAAATGCAGAAAAGCAAAGCGGGCAACGCAATGGAATTCCGGAAGGCGAAGGGATTACTCCAGCCCCCAGTGCATATTTATCAGCCGCCCCCACCCCCTGAGAATGTGCATGCGGCCCTTTATCAGATCGCGGGGTTATCCGACAACTACCTGCACGGGTAAGTATAAAACCGGACCAACCCTGGACCTGAACACTGACTCCTTACAGGTCGCTTTAAGCCTAGAGCACCTAAAGGCGACCAATGATGCCTAAGGGATTTAATTTCGAACCATTTTGAGTGCTGATAAGACACACGCCGGGTAGTTTGCTAAATGTCAGTATTTATGAAGCCCTGTGCTAGCTGGGACAGATGCAAGGCTCCCTGCTACCCAGCACCGGGCAAGCAGTCATAGAAAGTGGATGGAATTACAGAGGGACGGGCGGAGAGCCGGGTGGCTTATTTCAATACGCAACAGGCACACCCTGTTGTCTGTTCAAAAAATTCAATTTGACGCTTCCAATTGACTGGAAAAAATGTATAAATCCTTTCCCTTACCTCCCCCCACCCACAATGCATTTAAAATCAGTGGGTGCCCATGCTGACAAGGGGGAAGAAAGAAAAACCATAAGTGCATGTGCTAGGTGGAAGCGATTTGCTCCCAACTTTCACCAAACTTATGGCAACGTAAATCAGCAAAACTGTCAAGTGTATGAACATTAATATGCTGGAGCTTCTGCTTCATCAGTTCTTGAGGGCAGTGAAAGAGAAGTGGAATTCCTACCGGCGTGACTGCAGACTCTTGACTATTATTAAAGTTGTATATAAGTTCAAAGCATCATAAGACGGCAGAGGCGAAATCTTCTAAATGAATAGAAGACGAAGACCAATACTGACACATTGTTCTCTAATATAGCAATCGTGTGGGTTGGGTTAAAATGAATCTGAGTGCAACACAATTTTGTCAGAGAAATCAACACGGCTGTGAGAATCACAACAACAGTCAACCCCAAATCTATTCCGCGCCAATTTTAATATGCATCTAGTGTGGCAGAGAGATTGAATGCATGCCTGACACCGAGCTACAGAAATGCACAGAAATGCCACCAGCTAGCCTGGTCCCCGGCGACTCTGCTGCTCCTAGACATCGCTGTATTTTGGTGTGAATACGCAGCATGGCCTGCTATACTACAGACAGTCTTAGGCATATGATACAAGTCTTGGGGGGGGGGGGCTCGCACTTCCTGTCGCCAAAAGGGTCACCATTGCTAAGCTCAGCAGCAGCAAGACATACCAACAGAACACCATCTATCCACATGCAGAAGGCCTTTATTTGCAACACAGAATGAATAGGCGTAAAAGAGGGCAAAGGACGGTCCTGGTGACTAAATGGGCACTGAGGAAGGGGCGGGTATGGACAAGTTTAATGACATCAGTACACTTGGACAGGGTCTGCATTTTCATTGCTTCCATCACTGAAATGGCAGCCTAAAGCATAAAGCAAAATTATAAACTATTTCAATTTTACTGCCCCCCCCCAAACATCAACGTACTTTTCATACCTGACACTCATTTTCCCAAGCTACAGGATAAGGCCCCCAATCATACTGCACCAGGGAATGGGGCAGCCCCAGTCTTCCTATCAAAATCTCCATGAAACACAGGGCATCGGGATGCAAAGAGGGAGGCTGGACGTCGCGCTCCCCTTCAGAAGCCGATAGCAAAGAGGCGGGGGAGCGGCTGCTAATTAACGGGGGG
>JAODKL010000118.1:2029380-2052549 GCA_026780765.1 Petrocephalus schoutedeni | reverse complement strand
CGCCCCCCCCCCCCCCCCCCCCACACGTACCTGCAGCCCCCGCCTCCTCAGGATGCTGGACTCATCCATGCTACCGCGCGGTTCCCCTGGCTGCCTCCTGCCGTCGGACAGCCATGCTGCGCCGCCTCGCCAGATTCACCACGCTAATTCTGAACCCAGCAGCTGCTCAGTGCTTATATGATAGCGCGTCTGATTGGAGAGGGAAAGTCAGCTGACGCTTACTCCCCCGCCCCCCCCACCACCACCACCTCCTCCCTCCATGGGTTTCCTCTCTAACTTCAGAACAGTGAGTGAGAGAGAGAGAGAGAGAGAGAGAGAGAGTGTGAGCCAGCCAGCTCTGATTCAGCGCGGTGGTGGGGGGTGGTGCATGAGCCCCCCACCCCCAGAGGAGCCCTGGGCAACCGTGAGAAAGGGAGGAAATCCTGCCCCGTGTCTGTGCGGCTCAGCCAACAATGCAGCTGGCATCCGGCTAGCCTGCGGACGGCCGCCACCGCTCAGCCGCCCCAGCAGCCCACTACAACCCAGAAGATGTCCACAGCCACCAGGGAAGAAGGGGCATTGACACCCTGTACGGGGACAGCAGCTGTGCTTGGGCAGGAAGCCTAACAGCAGCAGCATTTCGCGGAAGGGTGGGGTGGCACAGCTGGGCAGACAGATCCCCATGGACTACCTCCCTAGAAGAAAAGAGGAAAAACAACCACCCCCCCAACATTCCCGAGAGTTAGGCAAGAAACCCCCAAGCTTTCGGCTTTCTCATAGCCCCAGTGAGCCCTACAAAAACTCATTCATTTACATAAATGCACGTCTGGTGCCAATTTCAGGCATGGCACGCAAGGACACCCTCCCCAGAATACACCAGCCTGAAGAATAAGCGGGGGACCCCCTCAGCTTCAAGCCAGCCAGCGCAATACAAATTATTGGCATTTACAAAAGCAAACCTTTTTTCTTCCGCTAATCTTGCGGTCCGACTAGACGCACGTCCCTGCAGCTCTCTTGTTGCCTCATTCCAATTTGCCGCCACCGCTCGGTGAATATCAAGTACCCCTCTCCCCACCCCTTGCGCTAAGCCCACCCCAGTCTGCCTCAGGATTCATACTAGGCCAACAGGGGGGGCAAGAAGGTCTGGAGCGGGGGGGGGGGGCAATCACACTCATCCAGAAAGGACCGTTGTGTGTGCGTGTTTTCGCTGCAACTCCCTAATTAGATCACTAATTCACTAATTAGAGGACTGATTGGCTGAAGAATTCTCACACCTGGGTTTGAACAGCTAACCTGTATGCACACCGGCTCTTTGCGGATACGATTGCCCACCCCTGGTCTGGAGGGTGACCACAGCCTAAACAAATTCTGGTCTAGTCTCCCTAGATTGAGAAACCATACCCTTTCCATTTAACCGTGCTGCCCGCAGGAGGAAATTCAGCATATCAGTGACCATCATGACCGAAAAGCAAAGGTTACGACATCCATCTTCCAACCAAGTATCCTTGTCAGGGTCGTGGGTGGGAAGCCTGAAGCCCAGCTCAGGCAGCATGAGTCACCGTGGACTAACCAGCCCACATTTTCTTGCACACATGCACACACTACAATTCATTAATTAAAAAGGGAATCAAGCAAATCTGAAAAGTTCACCACATAAAATGCGATCAGCAGAGCACATCTCAATCCCCATATTTCATTTCATTTTGACACTCTCCCCAGCCAAATGGCCAACATGCAACTGCCTGGAAATAATTTCATTGAGAATGAGACAATGCACCAGGAAACATGGTGGTGTGTGGTGTGTCCTCAGGAAGTGAGGCCCCAGTCAAAATCCCGCCTGCATCAGCCTTGGGAGGAGGGTGACTTGAACCGCTCAAATCTTTGCTGTGACCTAAACCGATCAGGTTTTTAAAACAAGCCATGAGGGGGGATTAAAAAATGTTTATTATTGGACTACTGTTTGTAATCTTACATTAACTGCTACACCACACGCAGCCATAGCTGAAACTAAGCCAGAGAACCCAGTACACCACATGGCTGCTTGTTTCCAAGGCATGGGGAGCTGGGCTGTTTTCAGAGGACAGGGCAACTCTTGAAGTCCGCTCGAGATGGGTGACACAGGGCAGGCGGCCAGGCCAAGTGACCTGGCCGCTCTTGAATAATGCATCGATGATTTGGTGAAAGCAATGTCCCCCTAGAACGGGGGCCACTTACACTGTAAATCCAGACATACGAAGACTTGGTTCTAGGTGTGACGATGGGCTCCATGATCCCAAGGCAATCGCCGGGGAGCGCTCATCATCCGGTCTGTCCCAGAAGTAGTCATCAAATCAACAAGAAAAGGATTTTGCCGCAAGGTGCGTTTAATGAGCAGATGAACTACGGCTCCCTAAGACTGAACCTCTCAGTTGAGAAGCAAAACTGGGAGGTAACCAAAACCTGAGAGAAGATTCACATTTTATACATGAACACTGGGTCTGTTCTGTAGTACAATACAGGCTGCTCAGGGATCTACTGGATAGCATCATGTAACATTCACTAGAAGATCATTCTGCTGTAACTGTATGTACTGATTTATTCGCCAGTCCTGACTGCATACACGGAGGGTGGAGGATTTAAAAGATAAAATACACATATAGGCAAGCAGCTGCATAGGCAAATGCAAGCAGCTACAAACACACACACAAATCTTCTCCGGGAAAACAACACAGGGGCTGCTTGCAGTTCTGGGAAATGGGTTCTGAACAGGCCAATTTAAACTGCACGATTACAACCCCCCCCCCCCCCCCCATATCAGCTCTGCTCTTCACCAAACTGAAACGTGAGGCTGGCAAAGACCCTGACAGGCCTCCCACACCACATACTCCATCCTCTGCTTCCTCACCTGTGCTGTCCAGCCACGTTTAAGATATTTAAGCATAAATGGCCAAAATAGGAGGGTAATTAAATCTATAGAAGTATATACAATAAAATAATAGATTGTTATACAATAAGTGTAACAGTAAGTCAGTGCGACCTGATGCACACAAAAGATGCGTGACTCAGTCACGTGACTCACCAGCTCTTAGGACAGGTTGGTGAAGTGAAATCAAAGTGAATTCACATGGACAAAGCATTAACGCCAGGATCACCACGCGTTATCTTTCTGAGGAGGGGTATCGATTTCCTGCCATGCCCCATCATGGTCACAGACTGATAAGTCATAAAAGCAGACACACAGATGACCGTTAAAGGAAACAGGAGGACAAACAGTAGCCACGTGTAGAAGCTACTTAGCGCCGAGGCGAGCGTCACGACGCTCAACAGATGTACCGTTTTTATGATAACGAGTTTGATCAAGGAGACGGTATTGAATACGTGGCTGCGTACGTACGTGAGAGCGGGAGTGGGTTCGGACGTGAACCGTTCTACCTCAGGTTATGGGTGGAGACTGGGCGGGAAGGCAGGCACGTGCGACGCCCTTCCGGTGCGGGGCACGCGGTGCCCGGAAGTGGCAAAGTACAGATTCAGCACTAATTATTACCTTATTACCATGTTAAAAGTGCAAATACGAGCATAAAGCACAGTCGGGAATAGAAGGCGCGTCCTAGTAAAATGTACAACCACACAATAACACATTAAAGTTTATTATTATAAGATCAATAAAAGAATATTGTAATGGAAATGACATTTAACAGCGCTTCCCTAAATGCAAACGTAGACAAAGGTTACGCTGCGCACACTCCCTGCCAACGACCTCACCGCCATCACAAAGGCGCTTAATTGCCCGTCTACGAGATGCTGTTCTCACGAGGCAGACTTCAAGACAAAGGGGATGAGGCATGCAACGAAGTAGTTCGCAGTCATTTTTCGATGCAACATATTAAACATCTACAGCTATTGCTGCGAGATTTGCGGTCAATGTCGCTTCACACCCCACGGGACGCGTTACCCTGAGCGAATCGTTCAGCGCTTCTTAAATTCACTGGCTTAATGTCTAACAGCGTATTTTTAATGTCTCATTATTAATAATGCATTCTCCCCCCCCCCCCCTTATACCCTTTTTTCTGTGCACATTGTATGCATTCGTATTTCAGACTCGGAGTAAATTCGTGTGCTCCACAAATGAATTCCCATTCAACCCAGAACTGCTCAGAGCCCTCTGATGATGCAAACATAAAACAAAGTGTGCCGAGATCCTACAATGCTGAAAGTTCAAATGCACTAAGACAGCATATGGTAGCGCAGGCCTCGCTAAACATGCACCACAGCCGGAGATGGGTGGTAACGGCAGGTCACAGCAAGGAGAATCCAGAGGGATTTAGCGTCAGGCATTTTTAAAAATAGTCAGGTTATGAAGAGTTTGCGGTTATTAATCCCCTGAACACAAGGGGTGGGGGCTTGAAAAGAACATGCAATGAGGCCGTTATAGCAGGGTCCAAAGTCCAAACAGTACTGTCTGATGAGCAGCGTTGGGGGCCCGGTACTTATAGCCAGGCTGAAAGTATATCAGGGTTCTGAAAAGAGACCCAGAGATCACAGAAAACAAAGCCAAAAAACCCATTCAACCTATTCATTGTCGAAGATAAGCACACAGTGATGTGAGAAACCTCTACCCATGGTTCTATTCCCACTTCTGTTCCCTGACATGCCAATAACACGATTTCCTCAGACAGCTGGCTGCTTGACCCACCATGGCCATTCTGAGAATCCATCAAGATGCTGTACCTCAGCTCGCAGGACACCTCAGCTAGTGTGGACTGCAGGACATTCTGGAGGAATGCCAATCTATATGATCACCATATTTACATAAGGGCCCCTTCTGTCTCCCTGTCCATCTTCAGCATGCAGTGTTTACAACCTACAGTCCGACACTGCAATGTGCCTAAACCATGTCTTTCAACAACACCACAAACCAAAGGCTCTTGATTCAAGCCTGATATAAAACTCATTCAGTGGCTACAAATAGATACAAGGCCCCAGGAACCCCTGCATTACATGTCCCACACACTCACATCATGATCTCTTCTTCGTGGGTCATCCCACAGGGCAGTGTGTGCAAGCCCGGTACTGATAATCTCTGACCTGAATGACGGGCTTTATGGAATGAGCGGAAATATCACAGACCAAAAGGATGGGGGTTACAGAGAATAAACAGAGAGGGCATTAAAATTACAGATGGAGAGTGATTACGGCCGTCTCTGAACCGCGTGCTGGGGTAGAAAAAGAGCATGCTTTTCCGAGCACAGCCATCTGCGATGTTTGTCGCACATGACCTGCGTCTTAAGGAGGATCTCGGCACTCGCTTCACTGCGCGACTTCAAACTGCGAAGAGAAGCGACCCGTCGGTAATCCAGATGAGTGTGAATCGCAGTCGGCACGAGCCGCGAGCACCACTGTGTCGCTCCATGATCCGAGGTGTCGAAGTATCACAGCCGCCGTCGCTAACTCTGCACGCAAACGTGGAACGTGCAGAATTAGCAAAACAGGATGCCGGCGAGAGAAAAGACAAAGGGCCCCCCGAACAAACCCCTTTGTAAGGGGGGATTTTTGGGCCGTTTATGCCTGCCTGGGCAATTGCTCCCCTCCCCCCTCCGATGGGGACTCAGCCCCTGTCCGTCACCACCTCCGCAGAGACGCTCCATGCCGGCACCAGAAGGATCTCTGACGAGAGACTGACATTAAGGATGTTTGCTTGAGCGCAGTGGGGCAAGAGGAAATCAGGGGTGGAGGTTCTACAGAGACAGACAAGGGTACCTCCACGCTACATGCCCTGAACGTCATTTCTACACCTCTGCATCCCAAGATGCACCGCTACCAGCACCCAAGGGGAACCTCCTCCTTAGATCAAGCGGTCCCGCCCTCATTTAGCGCATCTCTCCGCACTTCGACCGCGTCCTCCTCACTCTGGGCGTGTGCAGACGCACCCGGGTCCCGGCCCCCCATCCGCATCACGCCCCCTGCTGCGCAAGCCCGACAGCCTCGGAGGAGCCTTCAGATGGCTGCAGACGCGCGTCGGCCAAAGTAGGTTAGATTGGGTAGGGAAGCGGGAAAGAAACAGAAATTGCATGTCGGTTAGACACAAAAAAGGAAAACCAGCAGGATACCTTCCTCCCGAGTTTCAGCAGAGAAATATGCAAAGTGAAAGGAAACGCGCTGCCGCACACCTTCCTCTTTCGCAAAACGGCATTGTGCAAGAGACACTTAATGCTTCAGAAACAGGAAGTGGAAGGGGGAAAAAATAAGTAAGGCCCTGCCGAGCAGCTGAACACTGCCTCAGAAGCACCAGATATCTGCCCGCAAAAACCCTCGGGGTTATGATTAGGTTCGCCGTTCCCAGTTGTGTTCATTTACTAACTGCGAATACAAATATTTATTATTGCTACTGCTTCCAGGAGTAGACAAAACCAAGGCCATCTGTGTCGATGGACAAGATCTGCATTTTTAACAAGCAAGGTCCTCTAGATGGCACAGTGCAACGGGACAGAGCCTGGGCCAAAGACCGAAATCCCAATGTATGAAAGGGCTTCATCGCTAGGGGTGTCCAATGTATGCAAACGGAATTGTTCAAACCATATGCAGATGATAAGCAGCCAGCACAAAGCCAAAATGGCCACGATCACTTGTTCGGGATTTGTGCCGATCGGTTTTTAATGCCAAAGATCTTGTCTAATTATGTTCACAGCCCTTTAAAGGCATGAAATACGCTGGCGCCCTCTAGTGGGATCCCGAGGAGTCACATGCACCTGCAGATTCTCAGTTCCATTTATTCTTGTTTGCTTTTAGCCAGTCAGCACATACAGTGCAATAAGTCAATTAGGCAGATGTTATGCAATAGAAAATAACACACGTCTCACCTAACCGGAACTCTAACAAAACAAAAACGTGAACATAGCCTTATGTATTGTCTCGAAAAGCAGGGAGCTGGACAGCCAGATTCCTTTCGGCTGAATTTAACTTTGGCGTAAACTCGGACTAGGTTTACTTATTAAAATAAACATTAAATTGATAACCGTAATGTTGTTCAGATATGAAAAGCAGGAGGTCTGATTCCTGATTAGCTGCAATACAAAGTACCTGATGCAGGCAGCCCTGCTCCTGGGGTACGTGGATGTTTTTTGCCCCAAAGACAGGACCCCCCCGACCTGCATCCCATTTCCCCCACTCCCCTTTTATTCCTCCTCACCGCAAACTTAAAAAATCGACCCGGCTTCCAGAGTCTGGTAGAAGGGGGAAATTAAGAAAGTGTCACTTAGGAGCGCAGCGTGATTCATGGCCGCCCAAAGTCTCATTACAGCCCCTGGCCCGGCCAGGCAAGGCCACCCGGGCACCGGCTCCATTCCTCCGTCCCTTAAACAGATATAAATAAACCCAGCAAAACAGATGGGCGACGGGCCGCGGCAGGGCCTTAAAGAGACGTGCCGCTTAATTGGTGGCCCGCGTGCCATTTCTCATCTTAAAAAGAGATTTATCAGCCGCGCTGCTGACACCGTGTAACGAGCCGAGGCGACAGCCCCACAAATCTATGCTCGGACTCTCCTTGTCCATTTACTTTACCATTATTCAGCAAGACGTCATTTAAAATAAAAAAATAAAAAAAATCGCATATTTCACATATATCGCTTTGGGGGAAACTGGTTTCTGTAGTTAGTCGTGGTTTTCTGAAGCGCTATAAGAAAATGCTGCGTAAACGAGGGGTTTCAGTCTCAATAAAGAGCCACAAATGGATGAATGGGGTTTGCGGCAAGCAGCATCTCTGACGAGCATTACGGACAGCAGATGATGCATTATGGGGGATATTTACTTTGCCCCAAAGCATTATTTGAAGGCATAATAATAGATCATGTAGCAGGCCCAGCTGTAGGTACCAATGTTCTGCTCTAACATACAGAATTGGCTTATTTCAGCCATTTACCTTGATGCACGAGGAATTAAAAAACAGCAAAAAAATGAACACCATTTCAGTGCCACTAACCAGTTTGCTGCTCTCATTTACTGCTAAACAAAAATCACACTCTCGACATTTTATTTCATTGTTAAAGCATGGGAATTGCGGTTCCTTTCTAAAGAAGGTGTTTAAATACCCTGGCATGTTTTTTTTCTGGCTGCTTCCTTCCGGTTTCACCTCTGCCTGAATGACATTCCTCTTTGTGAGAGGTCAACAGAAACCTGCGTCAGCACCATCACACTCATGCATAGTAACAAAGGAGCCAGCAAGTATTCAGTATGCTTTTCCTATTTAATATTAATGTGCCTTTAAAAAAATATTTGGACCAACCCTGCACAGGGTTAGATGACAAACAGAGCCAGAATGAAAGGTGACAGACTTGTATCACGGTGCAACTGCAGATGCCAGGTGCGACACAATGGGCCACCTGGACAGGGGAAGTCACCACATTTAGCACGTTCTGCCAGCGAGGGGACAGTTTCACAGCACATGCGGGGCAAATGTGTGCTGCTGCCAGCCCCACCTTGCACACCTGACGAGCAAGGTCACACACACCGGCCCAGGGAACAGGACACAGTTACACACACACAGGGAACAGGACATGGTTACACACACACACACACATACACATACACACAGGGAACAGGACATGGCGAGCAGGGTCACCCGACAGACACGGTTACATACACACATACACACAAATCACAGGGAACAGGACATGGTTACACACACACACACACAGGGAACAGGGCATGGCGAGCAGGGTCACCTGACAGACACGGTTACACACACACACACCAGCACAGGGAACAGGACACGGTTACACACACACACACAGGGAACAGGACATGGCGAGCAGGGTCACCTGACAGACACGGTTACACACACACACAGACCAGCAAAGACCAGCACAGGGGATGGGATACGGCGAGCAGGGCCACCACACCTACCAGGCTGGCGGTGAGGGACGGAGCGGACTTGCCCAGGGTTTGAGAGCGCATGCGCACTAGGTTGGAGGTTTCCATGGTGGGGGTCAGGGCCAGCTGGGGAGAGGCGTAGGGCAGCAGGTACTTCCCTGTGAAAGAATGAAATTCATACATTATAGACAGCCAGCACTGACCCCCCCATCTCATCTGCGAAACACTGTCTACCTGACTACAGTTATATTAAACATAGATCCCCCTGAACAGCCGGGGCACACATTGTGGCAATGGAGTCACTGTGACATTTAAGTAGTTAAAATTTTCACTGCTTTAAACATGCATTTGTAAGCAGAGCTGGAAAGTTCAGGTCCAGAAAATACAAATCCAGACCAATATTTAGTCTCAACCAACCAGTTGAGTATAAAGGGTCATAGTCAGAGTACTCAGCTGATTGGCTGAAACAAAACCTTGGTCCGGACCTGAACTTTCCACATCTGTTTGTATGCAAAATCAATACATCAGTTGGGAGTTTCTTAATGGGAAAAAGACTGACATAACAGAGAGGCACATAATCAGCAGTGCAGCAGGACATCTCGTGTCAAAGGACTGGAGAACAAGCCGACTGGGGTTTCGGGAAAAGACGGGGCTTCACAGGCCAGCAATCCCCCCTCCTGAAGAGCATTTCCATTTCCTGTTTAAGGAAGCGTGCGGACAAGCTGAGGGGGAGGGGGGGGTCAGAGAAGGGAAAAGGGTGATGCTGCTCCCTAACCACGGGTTCAGGTCAGATAGAAACAAGGCAGCAGGACAGAGAAACACGCACACACACACACACACGCACACGCACACATGCACGCATGCACACACACGCACACACCAGCACAGAGGATGGGTGAGCAGGGTCACCTGACAGACAGTTACACACACACACACCAGCACAGACCAGCACAGGGACACAGAGAACAGGACACAAAGAAAGCGCGGTGGACCGCAGTCATACCACAGGTGAATTCCTGCAAGAAATGATTCATTGAAAATAAATGGTCAAACAAAAAAAAAAAAACTTCAACCAGATAAATATAACAATGATAGTGAGGGAGCCAAATTGGGGGCGGGGTCTGGTTTAGCACACGGCCTGCCACCATCGTGCCCTTCAGCTGGGCACTTAACCCCTAATTGCTACAGGGACTGTGTGAACCTGCTTTCTCAAATGTATATCACTCTGGACAACAGTGTCTACCAAATAAATGAAATTAGAAGTATACTTCTAATCTAGCATAATTACTTTATTCCAACCAATAATCTTGGACAGCAACCTTACAGCTAGTGGTTAGATGACAAAAACAGTAAAGAGACCCTAGAATGAAACCCACATAGATCTCTCACAGAAGACTTCACACATGTTACACAGCTTACAGAACGTCCCAGTGAGTCGGGGCACCAGAACCAGTGTGAGCCAGACACTATCAATCAGTCACCCTTTCATGCAAGAGGTGTGCCTCCGTCTCCCAGGAGCACTCAGTACACACGCTGGGCCCAGCCATCTCTGAAGCAGCTCATCGCCCCTTGTCACAGGAGCAATGGCACTTCAAAGCAGACAGGCTAAGAGGCCGGTCGCTAACGTAACATCCAACTTTCATTTATGCACATAGCCAGCAACCAGGCTAGATTCTCATGGAGGGGGTGCGTTACAGATGAAGGCAACTGAGCATGCTCATATTCTGAAATTCGCTTCCCTTTCTGGAAACCATAACTTCACTGAGTTGAACATCTAGAGAGGAAACCTCAGCACGAGACGGACAGCCGCTCATTTCTCACCACGACCAGCCATCGAGGGTCATCAAAAGTGTGGGTCCTGGCCTCACACCCAGCGTGAACCCATCAATCCAGTTAGTGTGGCACTGAGCACTACACAGAGCCTACCACAGAAGGAGCAGGCCTAAGGCTGAACACTAGCTGGATGGGATAACGCTCCACTACACAAACCTGCACAAGTGCGACCTAGACCAAAAGTCACCTAAACTTATATTTGGAATGAGCATGGCTAACGTCTTACAAAATGTTGTGCTTGTTTGTCACAAAAAAAAAAAAAAAAAAAAAAAAAAAAAACTTTTGGTAGACAGCGCCCCCCAGAGGCATGTCACTGCCACTCGCTGGGTGACCTACCCGTCAGCGCCCCCCCGAGGCTGCCCCGCCTCAACTGCTTCCCGTCTTCGCTAAGCTGCCGCTTGAACTTCAGGGCGATCCCCGAGCCGCACGACAGCTCCGGGCTGCTCGACTTCCGGAACGGGATGGAGGGAGGGTGCAGGATGTTATCCAGCTGGGAAGAGGAGAGGAAGAGAGACAGAGGGAGACAAAACAACGTTAATCCGTTATCCAGGAAATCACACAGTGTTGTTGGAATGAAGCAGAACGACAGAGCACCTGCAGTAAGACCATCAGCTTAGAGGTATGCGGGGGGAGGCAGTCAAGGCAGGAAGCATCAGAGCACAGGGCACCAGCCCAGCCCAGAAGGTGACTAGATGCTACTGTAAACATATCTCCAGGCTAAAAGAAGCTAGCCTCATTAGGGAATCCGAGGGGGGTGGCACCAAGCAGTCACGCGAAAGGCGACAGGGGAAAGGTCACCAGCGATCACACACCCAGCAGTGGCATCAAACTGTACGGCTCATGCTACAAGTCAACAAGGACTGCACAAGACGGCAGGCGAACAGTCGCACGAAACAACCTGCCAGTGTTTACAGTAATCCAGCTCCCCTGCCTGGCTACATTCCACAGGCTAACCCATAACTCACTCCAAGCACTTCCTGCGGCCTCCTCTTCCGTCCGTCCCTCATCCCACTCAATGCTCCTCCAGAGAGACCTTGCTGGCTGCCTCTTCCCGCTGGATCATGAGTGACACAGACCTTCCTTAGGGTCCCCACAGCCAGCACCCCCGAAACATGCTTGTTAATCCCTGTTCCCCCACAAGTGAACTTATCCCACTGGACTACGCTATAAATGTTTAATTTGTAATAACATACAAAATTGATGAGGAGACACACTGAACCAATACAATACACAGGAGAGCAAGGGCCTTGAGGAAGCCCAGACACAGCTGCTATCCCAACGCAGGAAGACGAGAGAAAGACTGCCCTAACCGGCATACACCCCCCTCCCACCCCGGCCCACACCCCACCTCGGTGCAAGCATACAGGAGCCCACGGCATCTCGGGCTTGACACCCCCACCCCCAGGGCATATGGGATAGCCCACCGTGTTACTCATGTCTGCCACATGCACTAACGGGAAGCTGGCGTGGAACACCCCCTCCCCCCGGCCGGCAGACAGGATGGCCCTAGCGGCGTGTCAGCCCATCCCGCCCAGACGGGGAGGGGCCACCTCCACAGACGGCCAGCGGCCACCCGCGGCGCATCACAACAGGCACCGCGTGGTCTCACAGTGGCCGCCCGGCCGACGCTCAGGATCGCCTTCTGCTACGTTATTATTATTCCCATCCCTTCATTTAAAAACAATGGTTACGGAAAACGCGTCTGTGCAAATGTTATTTTTCCCCCTTTATCAGTCTTTACAGCTGTTTTCATTTCCTTCACACACCAGCAACTCAGGCAGGATTTCATTCATGGAATCTGGTCGCAGGAGTCTCTGGTGTCAGGAGGACAGGGATCCAAGTCCTCTCCTCCTCCTCCTCCTCCTCCTCCTCCACAGGACAGCAAACACCATGCTGCCATCACCTCCCATCCAGGTTGAAGGAAAGAGAGGTAAGCAACGATTTTGGAATGAGCGCCTTGCGTTCAGTGCCGGTCAACAGCCTCATCATCTGAGGGACATTTAGAATGTGACATTACCACCGGTCTCAGACAGGGGGTGCCAGACGTGAGGCTGGCCTAGGGCACCATGCGCTTCAGCCAGAACTGGCAGCACTTGAAGAATCACAAGTGTGATTTGAACCAAAGACCTTCTGAACACAGGAATCCTAACCTGAAGAGCCACACACCACCCATAACGGTAACACTGACTCTAATAGAGACGGGCTCAAACACATCGTACTGTAAAATCAAGATCCGTACAGGCACATGCAGAATCCCAACTGAGACTGACATAATCAATTACCCTCAAAGGGCTAATCCAGCCCTCCTGCGAGATTCAGCGAAGGACGAGTCTGAGCAGATGTGGTTAGATCACACCGTTATTACACAAGGGCAGAGCTGGGGTTGAAGATGAGCATTGCGCAATGACATCACGTGCAGGCAGACTGGAGGCCAGGAAGGCGGGGGGGGGGATGCCGTATATATCGTACAGGTCACTCTGTCACGTGACAAAGCCGGTCGGCGCGCAATTAAACACCGCTGAAGGTCTCCAGCAGCATCTGGCTGAGAACATTACAGGAGAAGGTCAGTCTGCCTTCACGCCAATGCCCATTTTTAAAGCCGGGAGTTTGCTTACGACTTTAATACAACTATGTTAACCAATTCAAATCAAAGCACCTGTACTGTAAACGACCCGCACAGAAAAGTCATTTGCACCACAATAAAACCCCAAAAAAAGTGTCTGTAGTTCTTGTTCCTGAGCAAAGTCTTGGAAAGTAAAGCTGCTATAGACTGCTAGACCGAAGAGCGTGGGCATCTTAGCCGAGGTCTCGGGATTCAGAGCTAAGGAAGCTTCAGCTTCAAGCTCGCATTCGTCGCCAAGGCACATGGAATCGATCATCGCAGCGGCATTTGTCGAGTCTCGGTGAGACGGGGCGTCAAACACGTGCCTGCATCTATCAGCGTTTCGTTTTCCACCGCGAGCAAAACGAACACGTTCCAAAACACAATTAAGAAGATTTTTTTTTCCTCCAGTCACAACCTGCAGGAAGCTATGCAGGACATTCACCGGTGTGTTTATTCTATATTCTATGTACATGCATTTATACACGCAATTAAACAAGGGTTTGCTTACGAAGGTCTGTGGGACACGCTCTGCCAAGCTGCTAGTCAACGGTGACAAACCCACGTCAATATCCTATTTAGGTTTTCACACATCCTACGAGGAACAAGAGTCATTCTGGCAGCTCTAGAGATTCAAGGTGCCTTTTAACTGCCATTTTTCTTATAATTGCCTTCACATATATATAATTATTAAATTAGCAACTTCAAATTGCAGCCAGCAATGCTGAAACTGCATCTGTCCTTAATCCGTTTTTCCATAATCACCCGCCCCAACACAATTTTAAGTCAGTCCCTTTTCTTATATTAAATATCATACTGAAGCTAATACTTGGCAACCCGTCATGACACTGATTACACAACCTGGGTCCATCAAGGCACGACATGTAATTTATGTTCTCATAGCTACAGCTGGCCACACTGAGAAGTTTCAAAGCGCAGACTGGAAATACTAGTCCAATTTAAAATGTCGGGATGCTCACATTCGGGCCAAAGGAACAACCGTCGGTCTGCGTGACCAACAGCAGCCTTCAAAGAGCAACAACGAGCTGAAGTACATCAGGAGAGACTGTGGGGTTAGAGAGCAACATGGCCAAACCCTGACAGGATGAGAGTCACTCTGTGTAGGAGGCCCAGCAGCAGCGAGGAGGATAGAGACATTTACTCACATTGAAAAGCAAAGTGAAAAGCCATCTTTCAATAGATGGTGTCTCCCCGACTCCCCTCTACATCTTTTGATCGAGCGATTTTTAACTGAGGCTTTTCAGTTGTCCGGCCAGAGTAACTTGCCATTTGGCTCACACACGCCACAGAGCCGGGCTTCAAGCCAAATGTAAAGACATGGAGGATGAGTCAGTGAGATTACACAACGCCTAAACAAACACTGGGAAAACGGCCGACCGGCGATGACCTGCCGAGGAGATCAGTACATGTTTCTCCATGTTATTTGTCAGTTTCTTACTGGGTCTGATCACTGCATCAAGGGCAGCTGCATCAGAGTCTCAAAGGTAAGCGAGGCCCCAGGGCACAGAAGACCTTGCTGGGATGGAAACAGAGGCTCCTCACCGCACTTCCTAGGCATCCAGGCTAAAAACAGGAGCCCACCAAAGCAGGCAGTAATCCCAGCCACCAACAGGACAGGCCTGCCCGGGACACGGACAGCATTCGTCCTTGTCCCACACGGGGAAGGCATCCAAAACTGCTCAAGGACGGACAACTCAATGCTCTCAAGGCAGCAAGCTTTTCTATTGCTCATTAACTCATTCCTACCAGACAAGGAGGCTGCTGTGGACCCCAAGGGAAGAACCCCAGGATTCGGATAGCCTGTAACCAGGCCGGTCACTCAAGTTCCTGCATATAGCAGCCATAAACACAGCCAAACGTCATGATTCTGGGAGGCTCGCCCTTCCAAACCTGCAGGCCGTGACCGGGAGCAAAGGCTGCCAGAGGAGGTCGGCCAACACTACCCTGTATGTTTACAAATCAGTCACATGACCCTTTAGAACGAAACAAAGATAATCAATTTTCTCAGGAACGCTGCAACACTTGTTATCTAACACAGGAATAATTAGCGCGAGTCCCCCGACCCGGCACGTGGCTCTACAGAGCGCCCAATCACGTGTGGCGACGCCCACGCGGAGCAGCCAATCAAATGCGGCGATGGCCACGCGGAGAGGCCAATCAAGTGCGGCGACGCCCACGCGGAGCGGCCAATCAAGTGCAGTGACGCCCACATGGGCGTAAACAGACTTCGACAGATTAAACACCCAACAATAATCGCTGGTATCACATCTCGGGGGTCCCAGGAGGTGGGAGAGTCAGGTAGAAAGCTGTGGGGCTGCCGGAGCTGCAGGCATTTCTTCATGAGGTTCTGCCGACCCGGATATGGTGCCAAGAAGGAGGATGCCGAAGTCGGACCAATCGGGGCATGATATACGAGTCAGAACAAGGAGGGGGGACCAAGCAGGACAGCGGGAGCTCCGGGAGGGAGACGCCTCATGAAGCAGCGATGATTTCAGAGGGGAAGACCAGCCAGCTAGAACCTCACGCCCCTCAGAGGCTCACTTCTGCAAATTACTGGTCACTTACTCCTGACTTACTGCAGCCTGCTCCACAGATTCAAACGTTATTTCCAGGGAGGGATCATTCTTCCTAAGCAATTCGACAGAGGCAGAAAATTCAAGCTGAAATATTAAGTAAAGGTGCAACAAAAAAAAAATAAAAAATTCTGCACGCAAAAATATTTTAAAAACTGAGGCAATTACCTTGCAAGCCATCTTCCCCAATTCAGAGCATTTTTATTTAAATACTGTATTACTTGTTAGGGCCACGAAATGCCCCTCTCTATCATTTATATTCTCATATCCATTAATTCACTGCACTGTGCGTGCCACCTTCACCCTTCGTCTTGTGTGCCGAGTTTGGTCCGTTTCATGTTCCTTGGCTCAATGTGCCCTTGGGATCAATAAAATCCATCTATGCTAAGGCCAGAGAAGGGCCAGATTGCCAGACAGAAGGAGATAAGCTGCAGTATATATGCTGCCACACAAACGCACATATAAGCGAAAAATCAAACTAGTTTATACAATTCGAGGTCACGGCCGGGGCTTTACGGACAGCAGCTGTGTCTTTGGAGGTGTTTTGGTGCCTCGAGCAGGCAGAGGAGCGAAGCCCAAAAGCTGCCTCGCTGACCCAGGAGGAGGGCGCACTCCAACCACGGGCAAACATTTACCATAATCGCTCAGGAACTGAGCCAACGGCAACATAAACCTGCTACGGCGCCGCGTTTGTAGTAAAGCCACAGCAAGCAACGAGACTGACTGTTGGCGTGTACATAATGCACAGAGGTCAGACCAGCAAGGTCATCAGCCAGCTACTTTTGGCAGACGCAGGCAGCATCTACTTTTTTTTTTTTTTTCACGCTGTCCTGTAGGGGTGTGACTGGTGCACAAAATTCATAGTTCCTTGAAAAGCTCGATTCTGGGTTCATGGTTCGGTGCAATTTCGGTACAGCAGAAGGGATCAACAACCCAAAGGCGAGGCATCTGTCGATGTGTCTGAATAACGAAGCCTAAGACACTTATTTACACACTGTAAACAGATACGTAAAATGAAAAGAAATACAATATCACAACGGTCGCGTGTTCTCTACCACTGAGTATGGCCAGATATCTGTAGTGATAAACAGCCCTATAGCCTGTAGTTAGTTGCTTCCAAGTGCTTTAAATGTCACAGGGAGAAACTACAGAGGCGGCATCTGCCTTGCTTCTGGTCGCACAAACGTTCGGATGTCGTTGTCTCAAATAAGAGGCTTGTTTATGTTTTCAGCAACACATGCAAGCTCAGTAACAGCACCTACGGACAGGGTGGGGCCTACTGGGGGGGGACAGGGTGGGGCTCAGTGGGTTAAGCTCTGTGCCTGTAATCAGAGGGTTGCTGATTCAAGCCCAGCCTCGGTACGTTGGTGGGCCCTTGAGCAAGGCTCTTAACCCCCAGGTTGCCTAGAGGTTGCCGCCCTTCACGGCCAAGCCTGCTCTCATAATAATAATAATAATAATTAATAATATTAACCACACTCTCTTCAGTGCTGCTGTACTTAGCTGGCAATCCCCAAACCACTGATAACCGACTAACCAACTCACAGCTGAACAGCTACTTCCAAACGTAGGTTCCACGTACGCCAATAAATAAAATCCATCAAGCATGGTGGGTCCCCCAGCAATACAAGTCACCAAACGAAAAATACCCAAAATGCCACGGTGTGTCGGATTACTGCCCAAGCCAACTCCATGATCAATTTATACTCTTTGTTTTAAACCATTTTTTTTGTCATGCCCATGTCTCCATGTCGTGTTTAAATGCCATACATATTTATATTCTATTCTATTAATCATAGTATCATGCCCAGTGACCAATGAGAAACTTCACCTCAGTATGACCTACGGATCATATACTGTAGCTGATAGACACTTAGACTTCAAAAACAGGGAAAAAACTAAATTAATACATTTATGAATAATAACAAAAATAATAATTATAACAGAAGAATAATCAATAAATAAATAATGATAATACTAACAGTAATAATGACGATGATGCAACAGCAACCACCACCACCACCACCACCCATGAACATGTCAAACCAGAACACCTGCTATTTGGTTTATTAAAGCAAATATTAACCGCCTGTAATACCAATAGACGACATGCACACACATTTCATTCCATTCATCGAGGAAGGCAGCTCTATCTAATCAGAACGATTACACAGCGGGAAGGACAGAGACACATTCACGGGACACATGCATGCACGCACTGGGAGAACCCCTCCTTCCTTTTAGGACACAGTGAACCCAATTTAGAGAAACCAGGTCTGCATTTGTTTGGGACTCAGTGAAGCTGAGAGAGAGAAACAGGGTCTGCTTCCGGAGGCCAAGATTCGAAGAGAGAGACAGAGTCTGCCTCCATCTGGAACACCGAAAACCTGAGAGAGAAACTTGGGTCTGCCTCCTTTAGGGAGAGGAACCCGAGTAAGCAAAGCCAGTCTGCCTCCTTTTGGGACAGGAACCTGAGGAAGCAAAGCCAGTCTGCCTCCTTTTGGGACGGGAACCCGAGAGAGCAAAGCCAGTCTGCCTCCTTTAGGGAGAGGAACCCGAGAGAGCAAAGCCAGTCTGCCTCCTTTAGGGACAGGAACCCGAGAGAGCAAAGCCAGTCTGCCTCCTTTTGGGACAGGAACCCGAGAGAGCAAAGCCAGTCTGCCTCCATTAGGGACAGGAACCCGAGAGAGCAAAGCCAGTCTGCCTCCTTTAGGGACAGGAACCCGAGAGAGCAAAGCCAGTCTGCCTCCTTTTGGGACAGGAACCCGACATAGCAAAGCCAGTCTGCCTCCTTTAGGGACAGAAATCAAAAAGATAGAAACCGGGTCTACATCAGTTAGGGAGGCCGTGAACCAGAGAGAGAGAAACCAGGCGTACCTCCTTTCGGGACAGGAACCCAATAGAGAGAAATCGGGTCTGCCTCCGTTTGGGACAGGAACCTGAGAGAGAGAGGCAGGGTCTGCCTCTTTTTGGGAGATCGGAATCGAAGAGATAGAAACCTGGATCTGCCTCCATTTGGGACACTATGAACCCAAGAGAGAGATCGCTGGGTCTGCCACAGTTTAGGACACCGTGAACCCGAGAGAGAAACTGGGACGGTCTCTGTTTGAAGCACAGTATCACAAAAGAAAAGGAATCTTCCAGATAAAAGGAGGTCAAACAGGCAGCCTGCTTATTTGGAAGTTTAAAACCCAGAGCACAATGCTGCAGTGGTTACAGTATGGTCTACACACACACACACACACACACGCACCTCCGTGCATGCAGCATTTGCATGCTCTCCCCATGTCTGACTGGGTGTTCTCCCACAGCCATAATTGCACTGTCAGTGTGTGATCGTAAGAGTGCGTTTCCTGTGATGGTGGGCACCCCAGCCAAGGAGTCCCCTGCCGCGTGCCCCATGCCGCTTGGCACAGGCTCCAGGCTTACCGCGACCCTGTGCTAGATTAGCAGGCAGGTCATCCAGTGCCAATCTGCATGAGCGCGTTGCCAAGGAAACACTGTTATGGAAACGACACATATACACTGAGCAGGCGCCGAACTGTAGCGATGTACAGTGGGATCCATCACTACCTCCAGCAGTAAACGAGCCACTGGCTGATTCTCGCAGCCCAGCCTGAGATCTTGAGTGAAATTAAACAGATCATCCATGAATCCCAGACCAGTGAGACACAGCATTCTGTGCCAGACCATCTGATGTACTGGTGCAGCATCACTGTGCTGCGGATGTTTATTATTTATTATTATTATTTTTTTTCTATATGCCGTGTTGCAGAGAAACTAGTGACATAATTACAAAATAAATGAAACTGTAATCCGTCACAGTTACTGAGAGAAACATTTGCAATATTAATAGTAATTAATAATAGTAATTACATTTCCTAACTTAGTAATTACTTCGAAAGTAACCTTCCCAACACTGTCTATATGGCTGCTCTCAATTTCCGTTACGATTAACTCTGCTAAATTGAGTATGATCACACCAGCGCACTTTAGTCCACTATCCAGCTATACATCTATATAATAATAGGGGGCAGCACTGTGGCTCAGCAGCTGCGAGCGATCTTTATAGTCACATGTCGGAGATGAGCAACACCTGGAGACCCAATCATTAAAGCTGGGAGAAAGGAAGTTTGCAAAACGGCCCCATTTACACTGCTATCTATCACTGGCGATGGCAGAATCTCTCTTGACAAATACAGGACTTCCCTTTGGGGGCAGTTTCTGGCAGAGTGACTAGCAGGTGCACATGAAGCACACTGCAGTCCTGCGGCACTAAGAAAAACCACAACGGCAACAAGATTGATTAGGTACCAGGGCATGGTAACATCCCATAACAGTACAACAGTAAACAGTAAAAAGATCCCCATTCCCAACAGCCATTACATTTTAAAGCGCAATGGCAGCCGGCATGCAAAGACTTGGTTTCATTTAAGCATCTTTTGCTTAAATAACCACTTTTAATGTGTCATTGTTGATGGGACTCATTGATTAACTGTATGTCACAGGCCTGTTGAGGTCTTTTCATAGTGAGCTCAGCTAATGTACGGCAAAGTGCTGCAACGATGGCAAAGTGGGCTCCGCTTATCAATATTTATGAAATTTTAATAGTCATGTTTTTGGTGGGAAAAAAAATTAAAAATCTGCCAAAGAACTCCAGTCCACAAGCTAAAGGGAGCAATAAATTGGCTAGTTAATAAAGTTGTTAATTTCATGCCAAAACACTCATCATGCCAGTAAACAGAACGAGCAGTTTTTATGCACTTAAGCCAAATTAGCACTTTCCTCCAGTAAAACGTTAATGAGCACGGCGAGTCAGCCGCGGATCTGAGCAGATGCGGTCGTTCTGGGCAGGATCGCTCCGGCATGGCCTTCCGTCACCGCGACCCCACTCGAGAGGAGAGCGGCTTTAGCTCGCACCTGTTCTCGGGCACTCCGATCCCTTGGTGATACTTAAGCTGGACCCACACCAAGCCGACAGCAAAATGCTAGCTTCAATCATCGGCCCCCGTCCAGTCAAACACACAGACTTGACCAAGCTCTATGTCAGTCGTCACCTCTAAGTAGAGAACCAGCTAGCTCTGATGCCAGTTCAACATGCTAAAATCAGCCACAACAGCACAGACGGGGACGACTGTGTCCGACTGTGGCCCACACGGTGGCCTCACAGGCAGTCACCGACCAACAGCAACAGCCCGACAGCCAACGACGGGCGAAAATGGGCATGCACCAGGCCAAGACCAACTCCAGCACCAGAGGTGACCACCACTCAGAACACATATTAGCTCCTGCAGTTTGATGGCCCTCAACTGACTACAGACATATCAAACAAATATAGAATAAGCATGTTCCTCACGTAGGAGACACAGAAGCAGGATGTTCTGCTAACCAAATAGCTTGCTACAAATCTAACCATTCATTTAGCTTTTGAAAACACCTGTACTGGTGACTGTCGACTTTACTACAGCAACCAGTCACGCGAATTTACTTAACTCCCCAGAACAACTTGTGCGGTTTTCCCATAATGCAAAGCAACCGGTGAAGCCAACATTAATGGAGTTTTCCTATCCAGTTCTTCTTGACTTACAAGCATTCTCCATGACTAAAGGGTTAAGAGTGTCAGTCGAGGGCTGGGCTTATATAAGGAGCCCCTGTCATAATGGCCATCACAGCTGTGTGACAGATATCAAGTTAACAGAGGTAGCATGTTCTGCCAAAAGAACATCATTAGCACTAGAGTAGATGCTTTGATTTGAAGGACCTTAGCTAGGATGGCACACTGAGTGAGCGTAATAAACAGCTCATTATCGTTATATTCGTCTTAGAGAACATGCTCCATTTTCTCTTGGTTTTTTGTATTTCCATAATAAACTATGGCACTCAAAGCGAATGATGATCATTATTAAATCTCTCACACGGTCGCAAACGCAGACTGAGTGTTTCGCCGTCCAGTAAATCACCGGCACTCCGTACCCTATCAACGTGGCCCAATGTCTAGTGCAGTCCAGTCCCACGGAGATGCACTGAATGACATGTGACATACACAGAGACCTCTTAATCTAGGCTTTTTAAAACATTGTGCAACTGTCCGATGAGATTAATGATGGACGCAGAGAGCAGGACCGGCATTTAAATATATCCAGGTGCCTCGGAAAGATTAGAAGGACACATTTCACAGGGAGCGGGACATCAAGGTAAAAAAAAACACAAACGGGAATAATTCACCGTGCTGCAAATTGACGAGGACGCCAATTATCAAGAGAGCCGTGCCAGCAAACCACTTCATCTGATTTTTTGAGCAGGTACAATTTGCCGAGCTTAAAAGCGCTCCAAAACTCATGCATCGAGGCCGTGAGATTTCTCACCCTTTGACTTGGCAAATTGCACCCTTTTGACTCTGTCCTGCATTTTCTTTCGATGATCGATAGCATTATCCCCCCACATAACTGACATTAACTTGGGGCACTTCATGGTAAAGGCACTGGCGAGCTGCCCCATTGAGGAGCCTCACTAACGGGGAGGAATCAGCACCTCGCCTCCCCACAGAAATGCCGCAGCGGGAGGATCGGGACAGACTGGTTGTTTTAAGCTTGATGGGGTAATTAACGCCTGCATATTGTACTGCCTGGGCCTCCTGAAAATGTCACCCGACAGGAAGGGAACAGCACTCTCAGGCAGGCCTGGCAGCATACAGGGGCGGGGCCACAGGGGAACCAGGCCCAGCTGAAAGCCGACTGGTCCCCAGATATCCCCCTCCCCTGTCACTCACCGACTCAAAACATATCATTGGTTAATAATAACGTTGACCTCACTGTCACCTCCTTAAAAAAAAAAACCACCAACCATCGCCCCAGGATCACTAAAGGATGACAGGGTCCCACCTTATCCCGCAGCACGCCATCGGTCCTCTGCTTCCCCTCTGCCCAGCACCACCTCTTTCAAACTGAACTCATGAGTCAGAAATCCTACAGCTGAGGGCCTATACCAAAACCATTTGGATCTGCAAACAAGACGAAGGACGAGAGTCACGACGGCACAGCAAGAAGCAGACCATGTAACCGCCCCACCCTGGGTGGATCCGGGAGGCCGACTCTCAGGACACAGGCTGGGGCTCTATGATCATGAGCATGACGGCTGCACTGCGCTCAAAGACAAGTCATTTTCACTGTCAAGCAACCATCAAATACAGAATTACCTCATAGGTTTCAGAACAATTACTAAACGGAAAGTGTATGCATAGACACACACACACACACACACACACAATAGTTTGAGGAGCAACAATATGAATGATCTGCTCAGCAGAAACACAGCAGG
>JAODKL010000118.1:1993586-2004381 GCA_026780765.1 Petrocephalus schoutedeni | reverse complement strand
TCCGGTTTCCCCCCACAGTCCAAAGACATGCTGAGGTTAATTGGAGTTCCTAAATTGCCCGTAGGTGTGTGTGTGTGTATATATATATATATATATATATACACACACACACACAGGTGGTCCGGAACAGACCATGGAAACCCGGAGGGTGTATTTTAGGGCCAGACAGACCTTTTTTCATTGTTGAGGGTTAATATTCAGGCTTGGTTGAAGCGGTATCTCTCGAAAAGAATATTATGCGGAAACAATAAAGGATCTCGCCGATCGCGCGAAACCCTCTCGATTTGAAATTCTCTTCTTATTATTTGCGCACTGATTGCAATCGGTCGCTCATCCGTGAAAGACGAGGTCAACATTGATTGGATTTACACGCACGGACACTGACTAAGTGTGCGAGCTAATCCTTGTTTATACAGAACAAACCTGCTCCGAGCTGGTTTGAGGATTAGGATGTGTTGCTATGACAATACACCCAGCAAGAGATCTAGGATCATGCCAAATCGTCAACAATTTCATCCGGCTAAACGAATAATCCACGTACGGAGAATACCCCCAGGGATCACGGGACTGAGACACTTATAAAGGGGGCTAATCCAGGAGCAAACACTGTGATCGGTTAAAAAGAGGGCAGGAACAAGAGGTAAGACTAACAAGATAGGGATTAAAAAAAAGTTTGTTAAATTTGGATTATACATAGCGCCTTCGCTGTATTTGTGAGAAGAAAGGTTGGAAAGTCGTACTGTGCCTCAGCGGTGCGATGTGACGATGGTGACTGACGGCAACTTTTCGAGCAATGTTGCGGGCAACTGCCAGCCAGGTGCGATAAAGCGCAGCTCATCAACTGGATCTAGGTGATCGCGAAAAGGTGCCGGCTGCCGGTCGAATGATCTCAAGCAGAAATTTGTAGCCCAGTATCAAGGGGAAAGTGCCCGAGCAACATTTGCCAGCAACATTCCAAAAAAAATCTTTTTTTGCCGTATACCGTCACCATAAGAAGCATTTTCGCTAGGCATGTTTAACTAATTTGTAGTGGTAAAGTCAGTCACTTATTTTTATTTATTTTGACAGTCATTCTGCTACAGGAGATACTCGAGCTCACTTTACGTCCATCGTAAGCTACGATCAAACTTGCATAGCTGGTGCAGCCCACTGCTGCTTATTTTTCGGATGCCTGTGCAACTTTCAGGCTCGTCCTGAAAATGCTAAGTATTTATGTAACTGTCTGGAATATACCTGTACCTTAATGTGGCCGTAAAACACGACATATTTCGGCATTGTTCTACATTCTGTTTTATACGGTGGTCCAGAAATGCGGAAAACAAGACAGATAAAGAGAACACAAACAGCGCAAAAACTCTATGAAAATAGTTCACCAAAACTAATTGCTCACACCCATGGCCCAGCCTTCCGTAAGCAAATGCATCCTCGGTAAGAGCAGAAACGCGATCGTATGGAGACACGGACGGAGCTGGACCCGAACTCCGCACCCACGCCGCAGGTTCCTGTCAGCGCTGTCACCGCCCGACCTGCGTCGCTGCAAGGAAGTCTGTGTGTATGCGACTGTCTGCATGTGCGTGTGTGTATGTCTCTGTGTCTGTCTGCATGTGCGTGTGTGCCTGTCTATATTTGCATGTGTGCCTGTCTCTATGTCTGTCTGCATGTGTGCCCGTCTGCATGTACATGTGTGCTTGTCTCTTTGTCTGCTTGTGCATGTGTGCCCAACTGCATGTGGATGTCTTTGTGTCTGTCTGCATGTGTGCCTGTCTCTGTCTGCAAGTGCGTGTGCCTGTCTCTCTGTCTGCATGTGTGTGTGCCTGTCTCTCTGTCTGCATGTGTGTGTGTCTGTCTCTCTGTCTGTATGTTCATGTGTGTCTGTCTCTCTGTCTGCATGTGTGTCTGTCTCTCTGTCTGCATGTGCATGTGTGCCTCTCTGTCTGCATGTGCATGTGTGCCTGTCTCTCTGTCTGTCTGCATGTGCATGTGTGCCTGTCTCTCTGTATGCATGTGCGTGTGTACCTGTCTCTCTGTCTGTATGTTCATGTGTGTCTGTCTCTCTGTCTGCTTATGTGTCTGTCTCTCTGTCTGTATGTTCATGTGTGTCTGTCTGTCTGCATGTGTGTCTGTCTCTCTGTCTGCATGTGCATGTGTGCCTATCTCTCTGCTTATGCATGTGTGCCTGTCTCTGTCTGCATGTGCATGTGCGCTTGTATGTATGTTTTGTGCATATCTCTGTATGTTGTGTGTATGTGTCTGTCAGCGTATCTCTGTGTTTGAAATTGCGAATCATTAACTGTGTGCGTATATATCTTTTTATGTGTCTGTGTGAGTGTTTTTGTATGTATGTGCGTGTGTCTCTGTGTGACTGCATTTGTGTGTGCGCGTGTGACTGTGTTTACGTATCTTGTTCTGAGTGTGTAAGCATGAGATCGCGCGCGCCGCGTGTGATGTCCTCTCGTCTATCTTCGCTCGTCCCTCACCAGTAGTGCACGCTTTCGGCTAACCCTCCCGATGAGGCACTATGGCCCCCGCGACCGCGGCGCCAAGCAGAAGCTGGGGGCTAAGAAAACAGGAAAAATTTCACCAGTCCGTCTTTATCGTCGTCTTTTGTGAGTCCTTATTTTTCTAGACATAAGTAGCTCAGTACAATTATACCATGCCCGGGAAACCGTTGTTATAGCATTTGTTTCAACGTTCAACGGCGCTGGAACAGTTGAGACAATATTACTGCACACCGACTGCTTCGTATATGAAGGTTTACGTATTTTGTTCGGAAAGTCGCATAAGTATTGAAAAGGCATAGAATAAAACGTAGACGGGCTGCGCTGAACACGGCCATCGCGATTTGCTTTCTAGGTTTATCGTGGTTAGTAAAAGCACGAATTTTCGAGTTTAGCAACTGGAATTTTTGTATCTGCCTGATACTTTTCTCTTTTCTTTATAGGCTGTCTGTCTGGCTGTTGCTGGTTTTCCAACGTTAACACGATGGCTTACAGCGGTATTTAATTTATTTCTGTTTTTTAAGCATTCTTCTTATTGTAAATGTAAAAAACGAGCACTGTACTTTGGCCAGTATAGTTCCTCTTCTTTACAGTTCAGTGTGGCGTATTCAGTTTCAGAATGAGAACCTGAATTCGTCCATACAGCCTTGCAAGTCCGCACGTTCATAAAATTCAGGAATAGATTTGGCACTCTCGTTAAGTCACTAGAGTTTTGCTTAAATTTATCTGTACTTGTCGGCTTTATCTGTACTGTTTTAGTAGTAAGCCTGCCCGTGGTGGGTTTGTTTTAACCAGATACCACGGTATGTTTTTAAATAGTTAAAAATAATTATGTAATAAAGCGAGATAAATATACACCATCACAACTTAAATGTACACCTTAAATACACTGTTCTTATATCGCATCTGTGTATTTACTTTTGACTGCGTAGTGAACTCGGAGGCGAGGGAGAGGTGTGACAGAGTTGTAGAATATATATGCAGAGATCCACCAAAAATTGTTGCTCAGAACCCACAGCCCCTCATAAAGTGCTGGCCCCCTGAAACTGCCGGGGTGCTGAATATAATGACCCCGGTAACATGTATGATTTGTTTTCTTTTTCCAGTCAGCAGCGAAACAGAATCTTGCTCCAGTTATAAGCACTGCCATTCGTCTCCAGGTGAGCGCTTATCTCATCGTGTGTTCGTACTCAGCCACAGATTGCCTCTGGTAGACCATCTGAAATATCACTTCTATCACTGCTGCAATTATTACTGTAAGATCATTGCGGTTGTACTTATTGACATGATATCTATGATACGTTCTGATGGTGTAGATGCGGTCTTAAAAACATCAATGCAGATTTCCAGCAGGGGCGTAGCCGGGGCCAATTGGCACAGAAGCCCAAACACTCTGAGGGTATGAGCACGATAGCTAAAATATCGGAGCTAAATAAATCATGTGGGAATCGTTCACATTCATTCAGGGCGTAATCGATTCGATTCGACATCAGGCGAGGTCCCTTCTGGCGTTCATCAGCTTATTATTATTAATATCATTATTATTCATTAGGGGTCAGGCCTGTGTCTCTCGGCAGGTACACAGCTGTAATGAGGTTTTGCCGTATGCCTGAAAATAACTGTGTCAGAGATCATTTCTGACATAAGTGCTCCCATATACGGTCCTACTGGTTATACACAGGTTTCGTGCCGCATGTGAACGTTCAGCCGTGGTCTTCGGCATTAGTGATACTTGTCTTGTGTGTTACCGAGAAGCACGGACAGTCTGCCAAAGCGAATAGGAAGAATAACGTATCACGCAACTTTTGATTTAGTTTTCGAATGAAAACTAAAGAGTTACGTCGGTTATTGGTGGATATGTAGTTCTGTGTCATTTTTTTTTCTGGGGAAAAGGGTATAACTATATAAATGGATGGAAATCCAAAGTATATAAAACTACTAATTTATTACAAATGTAATTTATATTCTGAATTTTATATCTAGATGTGTATTTTTCAGCCAAAGATTTTTTTCCCTATAAAGGAAAAGTCGCTGTTATTTATGGTTAATAAATTTGTCTTTTAGATGGTGTGCATGATTTGGATTGTTTCTGGACAAGGAAGATAATGAAATGTAGCTGGAAACCAGCGAGATGGTCTTTAACCAATACAGTGTATACATTTATCCACGAACAGTAGGTTTTTTAATTATTCTCTGGAAATGTTGATACTACAATTACACTGATGAGTTCATTGCTATTGTAATTAAAATTTGTCAGGCATGTTTATTTAACTTACAATTAATTTGAAGTGGTATTGCCATTTAAAGCACATACATAATGCTTTAATTTTCTCTTTTTCACGGTCACGGATGGGACAATACCTCGTGAATTACAAAAACAACATATCAGATACATTCATTGAGGTTAGAGTATACAGTACCATCACACTGAATGCTTGTGTCATTGATGCAAGTCAAATTGGGAGGAATTGTACTATGACTGCTTTCAGTGGAATACCACAAAACCTGAGTAAGTTATTCAAACCGGGGGCATGATTAAATGATATAGTAGATAAATTGTTTGTAATTTAACATACTTTTAATAACTTACCTATAACTATAACATAGCTTTGTGTGATTTATTTGTGAGATTATTTGTGTAATTTACAGGAGGTGTCCTACATTTTAGTGCTGATGCAACATCTTAAGTAGAGATAAGAATGAATGTGCAAATATGATCTCAATATACTGAATCGGCAAAGCTAGACTGGTTGATTTAACTAAAGGTAGTACCTTTGGCTGAAGATAAACGGGGTTTGTAACGTTTTCTGTCTTTTATTTTGGGAACTTCAAGGTCGGTGTCATCCCAGTGACAAAATCAACTTTAAACGACATTCAAGGCAGTTGGACGTAATGCCGTCCTGGGTGGAAGCTGATGTTAAGGAGTATGTTGTACGCATCAGGGAGTCGAGCAGTGAAGACTGGAAAATGGTAAGGTACATCGATCGCTCTGTAGAGTACATTGGTATTTTGCTCTGTGGAATGTAAACATGTGTACCAGCATGTGAAATTGATTCTGCGTCTTTAGTGGTGTGGGGGAAAAATATATTCAAGCAAATAGCGATTTGCAATCCTCTGTAACTCAGTAGGGTTAGGGAACTGTCTAGAATGTTGTTGGTTCCCCGGCCAAAAAAGAATCATTATTGTCTGTGGCACTCATGAGGAGCAAGATGGGTTATGTGAAAACTAAAATAAATAAAGTAGCAGTGTTCTGTTCTAACATGCAAAGACTTCTTAGTCTCATGCTGGAGACAGAAATTGTTAGGGGTTTGTCCTTTTTTATTTATTTTTTACCGTCACTGTGTTTTTCCAATGTCCCTCCTGCAGCTGCAGCCAGTATCTAAAGATAAGAACAGCACAGCAGCCAATATTACGCAATCAAAGTTCTACGAGATACAAGTGCAGTGCATCACCAACGCTAAGTGCAGCCAATGTCCGTGGAGTAGCCCCATCACCGTGCCACCAGGCGAGCTCCGTGACCTCTCCTGAATTTCATCACCATGTTAGGCTCTAAATGACATTGGAGGGAAATACTTAACCAAAAAAAACAAAAAGAAATCGGTGATCAAAATACATAATTTCATATATATATAGCAAACAAAAATTCCTGTATGAGGAGCAAGTACTCAGTTGTATATTTTTCTCCATTGTATGTTATTTTTACAGAGTTGACTGATAGTCCAACAATCAACAGGTTAGAAGTCATCCCAGATGAAAAGGGGAAAAGGCTTATCGTCATACACTGGAAGGTGACTGTCAGTGCTGTCAGTGCAGGATAAGAGTAGTCTGTAGCTGAGGTGCTCTGCTAGCTAGCTGTGAACACACGTCAGCAGTCGGCAGTTTTTCTGCTCAGGCTTCTCTGGAGTGGTTGACCCTCATCGTTCAGTGGAGGCTGGCACCATAAACAGAAAGTGGATGGAGAAGCAGAAATGGGGTGGAGCTGGGTCATGTGAATAGCACCCACAAGGCTCATGGGGCTTGTGGGTCTGTTGGGTATAAAACTCTTTGGGCCAAACTGTCCCGGGTGGGGCTTGGAAACCCCCATCCCACATCTGCAAGTAACACTTCTAGCCATATCGCAGCCTTGATTCATCCAGTAAGCTGAAAAATCAGCTCACGATCTTGTGACATAAACTTGACACCACCATGTAATTTCTACAGCTTGAAGGGAACCATTCGGCGGATGGTTATAACATGACAGTAGCGAAGGAATCTGGAGATTTCCAACAGACGTTATACACTTCGAAGTCTCTGTTGAGGCTCCTTCTCTCAGACTCGGCCTATATCATCAACATCGTGGCCTTCAACCAAGCGGGGACTTCACCCCCAGTGAAAACATCGGTGCAGGCTGCAGACGATGCTGGTATGGGGGTCTTCTCCACTGCTACCTAGTGCCAGACACACTCAGGTTATCATGTGTTCTATTCAGCGCTTACCAGGTTGTCAGCTGATTTCCTTTACAAACCAATCACTGATCAAGTAACCTTAATAAGAGTTTAGTGGGGGTAGTGATTGTTTTGTCAGGTCAGGACCCTGTGCTGATGTTTTTTTCATCGTTGAGGCCTAAATCCCAATTGTGACTATTTGCTTGCTCAGTAATTAGATTACTAACTAGAGGACTGATGGGCAGGCGAGTCCTTACACCTGGGTTTGAAGAGTTGATCTAAAGGTTATCCCAAAAAAAATGCATATGACGGTATATATTGTGTGATGCTGAAGAAATGTCTATTGTTTCTAATCTGTCATTTGAAATCATTTATTTTGTGCCTTAAATCATACTCTTTAGGGTAATGTTTTAAGTAAGTCATTTGGATTCCGGGGATATTATTACCCAATCCGTACCACATGCCAGATTTGTGCCTTGCATTGTCTGTGCGTCTGTGCATGTGCAGTATTTTCGAGCATGCGTACATCGCATTACATTTTCTGCTGGTTCGTTTGTCTTGACATTTTAGGGCAAACTATACTTGTAGCAAACTACTTTTACAGCAAACTACAGTGGTTGCTTTATTGTTTAGTTGGTTAATGATTCTGCTTATCATTCCGCTTGTCCTTTTAAGTGTTCACTACAATTGTGATCCACACTATTACTTAAATATCCCATATCATGAATGTTGGCTTATATCTCTGCCAGTTGAAATTGCTGCTATCCAGCCACCTGATGCTTTGGTATACTTTGGTTCCCGTTGAACTGAAGTATGAATTTTGGCATCATACACAAAATCAACTAAATAAATGAGATATATTTCTGTAGTTGTTTCTCCTATTGGCATAATCTACTGACCATGCTGCAGCTTAATAGTGGGATATATACAGTCAGGGAAATATACAGTCAGAGATATATACAGTCAGGGAAATATACAGTCACCCCATTGTGACTGGGGTACCTAACGAGACCCATGAACTTAGACAAGTGCAGGTGCTATGCAGAACTTTTATTGATCAGACAGAGAACACAAATAATCCAAACTCAGTATATCTGGCTGAATATCCCATTCTGAGCTGGTGGTGATCGCTCACAAAATGAGTCTGATGTTGTGAAAATAAACATTGGGATCAGGCTGGGTTGTGAAAATGTCATCAAACATAGTGAAATAAATCAGGCAGCGTATATATACGGTGTTATGGGCCGTACTTTGCAAACCTGTCCCTTCAACAGACTGAAACACCACTAATCTGAAATGTGTTTTCTATTTAGTTTTAAACATTAATGTTTTATATTTTGTTACTTGCTTAATTGAAAACTTGCACAAAGGTTTTAAGTAAAAGAAGAAAAACAACCAAATATGAGTTAGTACTTTTTATTTGTCGGGTATATATTTCAAAATGTAATAAGGAAAAGGACTTTCCATGTGGTCATTTTATGTAAACTATTTATTCATTGAATTTAAAGAAAATGAGCTATATTGTGATATGTATCGTTATCGGGATATGAAATGACATTAGAATATGAGATTTTGGATGTATCGCACAGCCCTAGTTTTGTGTGTAGCACATTTTGATTGAAACCAACATTTCATTTTTAAGGGTTTTTGGGGCAGCTGAACATCACTTTCAACAGCAACATGAGCTTCATCGTCGCCTTGGCCAGTGACCTCAGGCAGTTATACTGTTGCTTTTCTGTGGAGTGGTGGCTGAAGGGAGAGACGCCGTCCTCGCGATCCTTTTACCTGGAAAAGCGCCAAAAGGAAATTAAGCTGAAAGGTACTTCCTGTGTTCACTGACATTCGCATGAAGGTTGTGGGGCTGTGTTGTACTGAATGTTATATATCACCCATTCTGGCTAGTCCCGGGGAGAATGGAAACATTATCACTCGCGGCAATTATTCTTCACTTTTGAATGCATCTGTTCATTAGTCGCTCGGATGTTGCCCTGTTCTGACACTGGCTTATTATGGTCATGTGGGTCCACAGAAGGGCGGGGTGCAGAATCCTTTGAAGTGCCGACTGGCAGAAAATGCAGCCAGTGGGAAGTCTATGAAATGTTATCTCACACTGCTGCTTTGAAATCACACCTGGGAATGTGCCCGTGATCCGTTTTGCCAAAACATCGACAAAAACAACTGAAAAATTAAAATGGACCGTGTGCGTGACATGAACGTGCCGCTTTTATGAAACGGAGAAATGATTAAATTACATTTAATTCACTTACGTTTAATGCCCCAATTTCTTAGCCCCTCTGCAGCCATACAAGAAGTACTTTTTCATCCTGAATGTGAGACCAGACAAAGCCACCTGCAACCTGAAGCACATCAACAACAGTGAGGCCACTTACAGCAGGACTCAGCTGTACTACCTGGAAGGAAGTGAGTTAAAGCCTATCTGTAGTGTCTTGTGTAGATGTTTCACAGCTAAATATGTGATGTGTTTAAGGCCATGTGGTCATGGGCATGCATTTTCGAGGTGTGGGTGGTGCCGTTATCTCCTGAGAAGCTGACATGGGGACAGGGATAGCTTCGGTTTGACACATATTTGATCAGATCTTGGTGTCACTGCTGTGTTTATTGGACCACAGCTACAAACTGCTTTTGGTTTTTCTTTCCTGGAGAATGAGATCCTTGTTACAAAGCAGAGAATCTTGTCTCGCTGCACTGAGGCCTTGTCCACAAGCAGCCAGTGTTTAAGGACACTGAAAAAGGAGCTTTTGCAAAATTCCTGCCCTGGGTGAAGATTTTCAGGAGCTCCAGCGTCCATGTGTAGACAGGGAAAACAGAGCTTTTGGCTTGTAACGTCAGAGTGTACGCCATTATTTACTTAGTCTGACATCGGACTGTGTGCTGTTCACTGTCAAGGCATGCTCTTGACAGTGCGTTTTTAACGTTTTCATCATTCGATTTATCGATTTAAAATCGAATCACGATTTTAAACAATGCAATTACCAAATCGCAAAGGCTGCGATTTAGGATATGCGTTATACAGCACATCTGACCCAGGTTTTAAAATTGTTGTAAGAAAAACCGTCATTCCGTCCTTCTTGTGTGACAGTCAGTCTCATCAATCAGACGTGCCATGCTCCCCCCATGCCAATCATACTCACCAATCAGAAGTGGCCCAAAGTTACAGGGTATACTCCCACAAACAACACACACGTGAACCAGAAGAAAACGTTACATTCGCAGTGCAAAAAAATTGGTTCAGCCGCTGAGCCATAAGTGAATTACCTACCTATTTAATGGTCAGAGATTGTTCACAGAAAGGTCCTATTATTAGGGGTCTAAGCAGCGTCAGCCACAAGATTCCTATTGTTTTTATTAATAGAATTGCTTTATTTTTTATTATTTTATTTAACTTAACTCAATCGCGGCTTTTGTGATAGTAGTTTTATTCGTCATTGTTCTCTGCTAATTTGACCTTTACTAAGGGTGAAATAGCGGTCGAGGGCTGTTTGCAAACCTGGCACTTAAAATGCGTATGTAAAAATACAATCACTTTACCATGTCGTTAGAGAATTGTTCCATGGTTTATTAGGGGTGTGTTCTATATCTTTTTTTTTTTTAATAAATGCATTTTGGATTCAATTCATATAATTCCATTCTTATTTTTGGATTAATGGCAGACCGAAATATCTCGAAGGGAGGGAATATCGAGCTGATTCGTTTATGGGAAAGAACGAGGTATTACAACCCTTAACAGGACTAACACGGATCCTAAACCAGTGCCAAACTAATGGAACACGCGAAATAGTGGTGGGCGGATCGATCCGGGGTATTTATATAATCGATATTAAAGTTGGTATTGTATCGGATCGATACCAGCGA
>JAODKL010000118.1:1971172-1993486 GCA_026780765.1 Petrocephalus schoutedeni | reverse complement strand
AAGTCGGTGAAGTCGCGCTCAGAATAATGCCTTTTATTGCACAAAGATAAGCACTGAGTGAACACTTTTTTATTTGAAAATAGAATTGTCTTGACAGCGCTGCTTCTAATAAGTATCGTATCGGTATTGAGATCGGCGATACTAGCCATGTATTTACTTCGTATCGGATCGATATCAGATTTTGCAGTATCGCCCACCACTAACGCGAAACACGAAGAGGTCAAACGCTGGACCACAAGACGCACACACGGTGAGAAGCTTACACAGAACTGAGGACACGCGAGGATCGGACAGGGTACACACAGCACAAGGGCAACACACAAGCCACAGTCGATAATACGACTAGTACGACTAATACAACAACAACAGAACATGGGGCTATTTACCATCCACCAGCGAGCATGCTGGGAAACGCTGATCCCCGCCGGCGCTACAGTATATCGCAGTCCGGATTTCAATGTACGGTTGTGCTCAATTAGTTTTTTATACACTTACAGCGAATACTAAACTGAGTAAAAATCGCAATCGCAATATCTGTCAGATAAGTCACAATTTGATTTTTTTTAATCATTCAGTCCTAGTGGACAGAGATTTTTTTTTTAAATAGTGCTTGTGCGGACGGATTTTCTTTAATAACGGAGGAGGAAAAACACTCTTTTAAAACACCTGCGCACGTGTGGACGAGGCCTGAAAGACGCGGCATTCGGCGCTGTTTTGTCACTACAGCTCCCGTGAGCGCCCCGGCAAACATCACAAGTTTAAAAACGACGAGCAGCTGCCTGGCTGTGCAGTGGAGCCCCATCGCCGAAGACGACCTCCGTGGCTTTCTGCTCGGCTACCTGATCCACTACAGCGAAAACACGCAGGACAGCCAGATCTCAGGTACAGCAGGCGAGCATTTGGGCCCGGAGCCTGGGCTTCACCTCTTCCCCTCTCGGACCTCGTAGGACTTTGAAGAGCAATACATGCTCGATATCTCTGGTAGAGAAAAGCATGCATTTGCTTTCAGTGTTATACAGAAATAAGTGGAAATGATTTCTCTTACTTAAACTTAGTTCACACTACATGCTTTTAGTCCCGATTTTCCGCTCGCCGACAACTAAGGCAAATAAGTGTTCAGTCGGTGCGAAAATATCTAGGCTTGTCTGCGACTCCAGATCCCGTGGGGTGAAAAGCCTTGCGACTGGCGATGAGTACGACTACGTGCTACTGCTACTGAGGGTGAGGTGACACCTGAGGGAGGAGTTTAAAAAGGTGTAAAAAGTCCAGTTTCTTCGGAAACCCAAGTACACAGTTTCCTGAAAGTCCCATGTATAGAACGGTTAATTTGTCGTACGTTTGTAAACGTTGCGTATATCTGGTGTCATTCGATTGAAGTGTCTTAACAATTTGTAGCGCATCGACAATAGAATTTTCATTTCCCCGTGTCATTCACGCATGTGGTTTCATGACAAAATGTAGTTTGGTAGACCAGACAGACTCGTCAGCAATTCTTCTTGGTGAAAGATCTTGCAGTGTGTGACCGCCCCAGATGCTGACCGGTTGTGTAGTGTGAAAATCACCACGAGTTCAAGATTCCCTATTCCAAGACGACAAGTTGTGTAGTGAGCAGTATAACATCTAACGACTCTGAAAGCCGTGCAGTGTGAACTTACCCTAAAGTGCCTTAAGTCTTTGTGAGCTGATGGTCATGTGCTCCGGAAATGATTAAAGCTCTGGGTGCAGACCACGCATTGGTGCCAGGCCCTCTGTCGGTCACAGACAGTCACTACACTAAATAATAAAGATGTTCTGTATGTAAGAGGTGCTGAAGCAGCATGTCCTGCTAACCTTCTAGCTAGCCGCGGTCTTCGGACTCTGCTTGCTAGCTACTTATTTAGTTGGGGGAGGGGCTTCTGTCACAACACCTAATGTCTGAGAGATGCTTCCTCGTCTGTCGTCCATCAGTTATCCAGGTGGGACACACGGAGCACTCACACATGCTGTGTGACCTGAAAGAGCACACGGTTTACAAGCTATGGATGTCAGCGAGCACGGTGGCGGGCGAGGGTGTCTACAGCGAGCCCATCTACCTTAAAACAAAGCCATCTGGTAACTCTGCCATGCTTCTTCTTGATTGCATTCATGTCTGTGGATGCATTTCTCTAGACCAGTGTATTTCAACCTTTAAAAATCCCACGGCACACCACCAACCAAGAATGTTACAAAATGACACTCTGTAGCCTAGTTTTCCAGACCAATTAAGTGAAATTGGACAATTTCCCACGGTACACCTTAGGATCTCTCTGGTTGAAAATCACTGATCTAGACAGTCCATTTAAGCAAGCGCACTAATGTATGTATGCTGATGTTGACCATGAATGATAAATGAAGTAGCTAATTAAAAACTGACAGTTTGCAAGCCGCATTGGGCTGAAATGGAGTCTGTCACCCCTTCAGATCTGCTGAGGGCATTCAGAGTTCTTGGGGGAATTATTACAGTGATACTGCTATTACTCTCTATGCCTGTTCTCTCCAGAGTGTATAAAAGGTATGGTCACATTGGAATTGCATTCATTAATTTTATATGTTTATCAAACACATCACTTGTCTAAATTGTTTCACTTTCTGAGTTATTTTTGGAAAGTACCAAGCATTAAAAACTTCCAAACCATGTAGAGATGATGTAAGCATATTTACTTTAATGACTGTGTGTGCGCACAGATACACGGATATATACAGGGGTCCACAGAAGTGGCACATGAGTACACATGGGGGGATAGATGGAGGGAGAGAGAGAAACAGTTGAATTAAAGGCATAGGGCTTGAAGCAGAGCTCATCTTATTGGCTTATTTTTAGGGTGAAGACAGTTTTCTGGCCCAGTATACCCAACCCTGGCAACAGTAACGCAGTGCAGAAAATAGACGGCACACACAGTCTCGTAAGTACCGACGGTGGAGAGAAACATTCAAGCCGATGCCCATAATTTCCCCTTCATTTTCAGATGTTGCTGATATTGTTTGAAGTTTGCTTCAGTGACAGAAACAGCTGCCCCCCACCTCCACCCTGGAGTACATGCCAGGAAGTCAGCGTCTCTCTGAAAGAGTCTGGCCACCAACTCGCTTTCTATTTTTACACTGATGTTGCTGTTCACACTATGATTTTGGTGACCTCACCAGACAAACACATACCTAGGTGCCTCAGACATAGCCTAGACGCACTACTCTCACACTGGAACAGGTAGTTTTACAGGGTGAACGACTCAGGTTTTATTTTAACCTCTAAAATTACATGCGTCACATTCAGTTGTCATGCTACACCCGCTGAGCGTTTGAATTCAGTTTGCTGTGTAACTGCATCGTTGCTAAAAATCAGCGAGCCCTGAGCACAGCCGTAATGCTGTTTTAGCTTGGCGGGCAGTGGAAGGTTGTCGCGCAGGTTTGCGGCTCCTGTACGGGGCGACGGCAGAGCTAGCAAATGCTGTCCTTCCCAGCAGATCCACCCCCATGTACCGTGTAACAATAGTGTTGTGCCTCGTAGCTGTATGCCGAATTATAAGCACTTCCGCATATAAACTGGGCATCGTACGATTCTGTGGAGTCTCTGGAACAGGCACAGGAGAACCTGGGAGAGAGGCTGTCTAAAGAAAGCTGTGAGCGGTGGTGGCTGTGTTTTTTTTCCTCTGCCAATATGTTTCTGCTCCACATCCCTGTTCAGTGTCCACTGTGAATGTCCCTTCGAATCTGCTGTCCATTGACTTATGTTGCATTCCGGACTTATGCAACCGACTTATGGTTGCATTTTGAAGACTCCACAGAATCGAACAACGTCCCATTTATAAGTGAAAGTACTGGTACTGAATTTGACATGCATGTGGATTGACATGTATGCAAGTAATGTTTATCAGTCGTTTTTTGGAAACCAAATTGGAAAAAAATGGCATTGTTTACAGAAAAAATTAACAGGACAAGAAAAGAACCTTTTCAAAACCGAAATGGAAAACCTCTGAATCAGAGAAACAGTAGAACAATGGTTTTTCTTTCTCTATGACCAGAAATGTGTCCCATTTCGATCGCAGTTGATCCCCCCCCCCCAATAAGTAACAAAACAACTTGTGCATCCTCCATTGTTTTAGGGCAGCGGTGGTGTTTCCCGTGAAGTTTAACCTACGAGTTTTTTGTGTCTCCAATGCTTATTTAGCATAAAGGTCCCAGTTCTGTTGTGCGGTGTGAAAGTAACTTTACACATATATACACGCACACACGCTTACAAAGGAGAGCGATAATGTTGCATCACATGACCTGTCCGCCTGACCTGGACTCAATCTAAATGGTTTTGGGGGAGTTTAACCAGTAACAAGTAAAGACAAAGTGGCCATGAATGCACAGCATATACGTGGGAACAGGTCAGCTGGAAAAACATCCCAGGAGGCCACCTCATGCAAATGGCGTAGAGGAGACAGCAGGGTCTTGCTGAAGGGCCCAATGGTGGCATCACTTTGCACAGGATTTGACCCAACAGCATTCTGATTCACAACCCACAGAACCCCCCCCCCCCCCAACAAATAATATTAAAAAATATAAGTATTATAAAACAGCATAGATCAGCATGATCTCCATGTTGGTCTGTGCGGGTTTAGTGATGGTGTAGCTGGTGGACCGACACACTGCATCTGTGCTGGTCCACCAGCAATATTACATTAATGATGCTGATCCACTGGCACCAAAACACAACATATAACCAGCATGCATTATGCTGGTCAGCAGGGATGTTATTTTTGTTTTGATAACAAAAATACATAGAGAATATTACAAATAAACCTTTCTATGGGTGTGTGTTTCCAAACCTTTGACTGCCATTGTATTTGTTATATTAAAATAAGGTTTATATTATATTGTATTGTCCGACATCCCCTGAATTTCATGTAAATGTCAAAATAATGACTTTTACAGTTTTCCTATTTGGTTTGGAATAACAGAACATTTTTTCTTCTTTTCCTGTTTTTCTTGCTCTGATGGAACGGAAAAACCAAAAAAGTCAGTTTTTTTGTATTTCCAATTCGGTTTTGAAACTGAAAATTCAGTGAATAAACGTTACGCGGCTTCAAGTACACATTCGCCATGCAAAGTCAAAATGCGCAGTAATTTTTGTCAAAATGGGGCCCATGCAAATAAGTGTTTGTCATTTCAACCAGAAACTGGCATGCGAGTCGCTTTATACGGCAGATGTCTACCAGTCATGTCAATTTCTTGACAGTTATGAAATATGCAGCCCTGTAGGCTCATCCACCAGGAATAACAGATTAGAATCTGAGACCAAACATCATACAGTAGGCCTTGACCGTCTAATATAACATACTTAGCTTTTATTGAAGGCAATGTATATTTTTGAGCAGGGTCAGTCAGATCCTGGAGCAATTGGGACCCAGCAGTAGATTTGAACTGCTACCCCTGTGAGTTGAACAGGCAACCTTCAGATCACAGGCTCCTAGCCCAGAGCCACACAGTGACCCAGGGCATTTACATACTGAATGTGACCCTCTGCTCCTGCGACCCACAGGACATCCTGGAGCCCACGGGCCGGGGCCGGCTGGCCCATGTGAAGGAGGGCAACACGAGCAGCCTGCATATCATCGAGGACGAGGCGGGCCCCCAGCCCAGCTGCAGGAGCCCACTCATGGCGGAGGAGATGGCCGGGCCGCATGCAGCAGGAGAGGAGGGCCAGGCGGCCAGCAGGGAGGCGGAGTGTCCCACAGCCACGCCCCCATCTGCCCCACCCACACAGCCCTACCCAGGTGACTACACCACCATGGCGCTCTTCCAGCAGATGACAGCCGAGCCACCACCAGACGGCGTGGCTCTGGTCGGCAAGCCAGAAGGCGCTCGTCAAGCCAAACCGGACCAGGACTACATCCGGCAGGCCATCTGCCAAAGCATTGTGTGGTACCACGAGAGCAGTGACAAGGCGGCGATCTCCATCCTGTGAGGGTGACACGGCCCACCCACGACTTGCGGTCAGGTGGAGATTCCCATCGAAATGTCATAAAACTGGACCCTTCTCTGTGGGACGGGGTGGAAATGAGAATAATAGGGGTTGCACCAGGAGTGAGCCAGTCACTGGACTGTGTCCTAAGAATCCAGCAGTGTTGTTTATGAAGCCAAACAGGGACTGGTATTTCTATGGCATTTACATATACATCCAGTTCACTTGCTAACGAAATTAATCTGGATAAATTGCATAGATCAGTCCCTTACCCGCAGGTCTCAGTGCTGGAGTTGGTGGAATTCACTTTTATTTACAGGTAAGGCCATATAGTAGTGGTCTCCAAGTACAAACTGCATTACAAAGAGGAGTGGTCATATTTTAAAGAGACAAGCATTTCTGTAATTCTGTGAACAATACAATATTCTGTTCATACACATACATGGCATTTCAGCAGTCACATGCTGTCACACAGTTGATCGTGTCCTTTTAACGGTGATACTGAGGCCGTGTCCCGTTGGGGCAGCTGGAATTTGAGGAAAGCTGTTCCTGGAGTAGAAAGACAAGGGAGGGGAGAAAGTAACAGAGGCATTGTGGAAGAGATGCCCGTTTTAATCACAAATCACAAGTGTTACATGACAACGAGGCAATTATTTACAGTTAACATGGTACCCAGAATGAAAAGGAAACCAAAATGACACCCCCCCAGATTAATAAACATGATTGCATTCATGGTCACTGACCTCCTGTAAGATGCTGGCAGCGGAAACGTCAGAATGTAAACAGCCATTTTACTATCAAACGGGAAGATTAAATCAGGGATTGAACCTTTTTCAAAGCGCCAAACCGTCACTCATCACCAGCATGACCATCCCCGCAATATACAGTGAATATTTCTCTTTGTGAAGACCACATTGATTAGCCCAGTAATCCGAAGAAGCCAAAAAGAGCTGCACTAGGGTTAGAAAAAGGACTATTTGCAACAATTTACCAGCATACACTTAATTTAAGCTTCAAATACAAGCAGACCTTTTTCCAGTATTACAAATTGAGGTGATCAGTCTACCATTATTTAAATTTAAATTACTCAAAGCACGAAATACAAAACTATGGAACTTGCAAAAGAATTGCCACTTTATATATATATATAAAAAAAAATAATTACCCTCTAAAGAAACTTTAGAAGTATACAAATGGTATACAATTGGGGATGTCCACACTGACTTACTGACACAAAGTTAAAAATTATATATATTTTTTTACATTTCAAAATATGTCACACCTGTAGTAACACTTCTGTCCTGAGTAAGTCATTTCTTCCAAAAGACCAAATTCAGACTCAGACACACGCTGGGAAATCCATCATCTTAGGAGAATAGAAAACGAAATACAAAAAGCATCGCTGAAAAGTCTTTTGTACATCGCTTGTCCCAGTTCCTAGACACACACGGGCGCTTTTGGCTATTGCCGGAAACAAAATACTGCTTTAAAAAGTAAAATTTTTAAACTTCTGGATTTAAAACCTCTGTTAAAATGGGCAAAGCTCTGCGAGACGCCTTATAAGACTGCAGAGCACAAAGGTGTCTGCAAGCCTGTGACCAGCCGTTAGTTCCCCTTCTGTGTGAGCGCAGGCTGCTGCTCGCCCCCGATGCCCCTTCGTCTCCCAGCGGAGGCACTTGTGTTACTGTGCTTGCAGACCTTTTGTTCTTTTCATCTGACGGGGGCTCTACGAAAAATGCATTTGACCAAAAGTGCAGTGCAGGCCACCTCTGACATCACAGGACACACACGATCACATTTGGCTTTGGGGCGAGGGGGAGCTGCTCTGGAGCCCCTCCATCATGGATGCTCATCACCCCCGCCATGCAGGAATGAACCGAGGTCTGCTGACCTACTTTACAATGGGAGGAATCAACTTTTCTTACAAACACGGGAATTTTTTTTTCTTAAAAACAGGACATCCAACCTTAGCATTTGACAGCAGAAAACTTTCATGTGGGGGAGGAAAGAAAGAAAACTGAGAAAGCAGAACAAGAATCTACACATTTAATACAGCTGGTACTGAAATGAAGGTACTATTAGTGTGAAGGAAAGTGTGATGGGTTCATCCATTATCTGTATGTCGCGTGATTCACAGGAGGACGGCGACCAACTATAGTCTGTTTGCTGACGATCACATTGGCTGCAGGACCTACAGAAGGTGGGACAGGAAGTTGGGGGTGGGAGCAGGTGGGTGGACGGGCTCAGTGGCGCCCTCACTGGTCATCGGCAGCGCAGCAGGCGGTGTCCTCGCCATGCTTGCTGTAGCTGCCGTTGTGCTGAGGCTGGGGGGTCGGCTCCTCGCCAGCAGGCATTGAACCCTCCCGCTCACTCTCGTACGTCTTTTCTTTGTCTGAGTCCCTCTCCGCCTGCAATGGCCATGGATGCATACGTCAGGTGTGTTTCCCACCCGGGGCCCAATGCCAGGAAGAAGCCCGGCAGGCGAAACAGCAGGCGCACGGCCCACAAGACCACAGTGGTGTGCGAAGGGCCGGCAAAGGGCCAGACACTTCAGGCCCCCATGCAGAGAAACATCACCTCAGGGCTGAACGGTTTATCAATTTCACATCGAAATCGCTATTTGAGACAATGCAATTAGCAAATCGCAAAGGCTCAGATTTTGAGATTTAGGATATACATTATACAGCACGTCTGACCCAGTGTTTAAAACTGTCATAAGAATAGTTTTTCAAATTCATTCTGTCACTGGTGTGACAGTCTCACCATTCAGAATCGCCGTGCTCCTTGCATGCCAATTATGCTCACCAATCAGAAGTGGTCCAAAGTGACTGCATATACGCCCACAAACAGACACGTGAAACCCAAGGAAAACGTTATGTACACAGTGCAGAGCTGCCGAGCTGTAAGTGGGTTACCCATTTCATGGTCAGAAACGGTTCACAGAAAGGTCCTATTATTAGGGGTCCAAGCAAGACCAATTACTGGAATTGTTTTATTTTCATTACTTTAACTTAACACAGTCGCAGCTTTTGTGAAAGTAGTTTTATGCGTCATTGTTCTCTGCTAAATTGACCCTTGTGTACATGGGACTTTCCGGAAGCAGGTTACTAAAAAGCAGTCGATCGCCGTTTGCAAATGCGACTTAAAATGTGCATGTAAAAATGCAATCGCTGTATCATGTTTGGGTTGCTAGAGAATTGTTCTATGGGTTACTAGATGTATGCTCTATATCATTTTTGTTAGGATAAATACATTTTGGATTCCATTAATATATTTCCAGCCTTATCTATGGATTCATGTACCCGTAGTTCAGATTTCAGTGCACGGTTGTGCTCAATTAGTTTTTATACACATATAGTGAATACTGAACAGAGTTTAAAAAAAAAAAATCGCAATATCTGTCAGATAAATCGCAATTAGATTTTTTCTTAAAATCATTCAGCCCTACATCACGTTAACCATGACATCTGAGAGACTGAGGCACTTAAACTGCGCACAGCGGCCGCCTGCACCTTCCCGCCTCTGGACCGGCGCTCCGCCTTCTCCTCGTCCCGCCCGCTCCTCCTCGACCTCTCCCGCTCACTTTGCTCTCGGTTGCCGTCCCTCGCTTTGTCTCGCTTCTTGTCCTTCTTGCCTCTGGAGGATAAAGGGAGCACGGGGGGGGGGGTGGGGGTCAGGAGGGTGTGGAAACCCCTGTCAGTGACGATCAGGAGCGCAGCCGCAGGGGATTAAAGTGCAGGCAGGGGAGCAGCAACTGCAGTTTTCCACGGCACCTCTTTGGGGACGGGGATTTCATCTTCCTCTTGGGCGTCTTGGACCGGCTCCGGCTTCTCCTCCGGTGACCTCTTAAGGAGAAAAACAAAAAGCAGGCCGGCCATGAGGAAAACCCTGGCAGGAAACATTCCCAAGGGCCTGCCTAAAGCTAATGACAAAAACAAGAGAGCTCTTTAGGGCCAAGTTCACACTAGATGATTTTGCAAGTAATCAGATCGCTATCCCTTTCACACTAAGCAACTTGTATTGTAATTGGGTGGTTTACACATGACGGCTGATAAGTGGCGGGGGCACACACTAAAAGGTCTTTTACCAGGAGAGATCTCCAAAGTACATTTTGTCAGGAAATCGTGTAAATGACAGAGGAAATCACAATTCTAGTGTCAGTGCACTTGACATTTACAAACGTGCGGCGAATTTACCCACGTATACATCAAACGGTATCACTTACCATGGGTCTTTAGTGATCTGGCATATAAAATTTTAAATATAACACTAAACTCTAAAAACAGTTTTTAAACTAATTGAACTATTTGGAGTCACTGACAGCTCCAGATATTTAGCCTGCTAGATATCCGACAGATCTGCAGTGTATCAACGACCCCATCGCACACAGCGGTCGAGCGCCGATTGAACACTGATTTCCCAACAATCTGAGGGTTTTTTCCAGCGGTCACCAAAAAACTGTCAGCGAGCAGAAAATTGTGTAGCATGAACTTGGCGTAACACGATAAAATCCTGGGCTTCGGATTCCATAGTCCTCTTCTTCTTCCTAGAAAAAGATGTGAAGGCCTGAGCCATGGGGGGGGGGGGGGGGGGGGGGGGGCTGCACCCACCTGCTGGTGCTGCGTGACCTACGGGAGGCGCTGTAGCTCTTTGGGGGTGTCTTGCCCTTCTTGTCCTTAGGCTTCCTGTCATCCTTGTCCCGGGAGCTCTCCTCCTTGGCCCGTGTCTTCCCGTCCTTCTCCTTCCTCCTGTCCCTGTGCGTGGCACACTGGAGCGTCAGTCACACATGAGCCGCCACACGGGGGGATCCACTGTGGCTCCGGCCGGGGGACTCACCTGGACCGCGAGCGGCTGCGCGAGTGCCTCCGCTCTCTGGACCGCGAGCGCTTCTTGTGTGAAGCGCGAGAGGCGTGCGACTCGCCGACCTTTGACCTCGACTTTGCGGATGGGCGGCTCCTGCAGGGAGAAGCGGAGGAGGGGGGCTCATTACAGGCCACGAGCCCTCGAGAGGCTCTCAGTGAGGTCTCCACGCCCTACCTGTGCCTGGAGCGGGACCTTTTCCTCCGGGACCGGGAACGGGAGCGCGAGTGACTCCGAGATCTCCTCGGCCTCCTTGAGCTGATGGCGGAACGTTTCTTCCCGGATTCATCTGGGTGCCAAAACAAAGCTGGAGCTCAATATTGGGAGAACAAAACACAAAAACACAGCGCCCCTGAGGGTAGAGGGGCCACAGAACAGGACAGAAAACAAACCCAGGAAAATCCCCTAATCGGCCTACTGACCCAATGAACTGACAATCTGATGAGAAAGCATTACGTGGGGGGGAAAAATTCTGAAGATCCGTCTGCTAAGCTAAACCACTATCTGCCCTATTTTATCAGTATCAACCGATTCTATATAGTCAGTCATTTCCGCAGGATGAAGGGACTTCGTACAAGTTCCAGAAAATGGGGCAAAACTACAAAGGGCCTGGGACCCACCTCCTGGCTCGATGGCTGCCGCGATGGTCGACTGTGCTTCCCGAACCCGCTTCATCACCTCCTCCAGCTCCTTGGCAGCACCCTGAGGTGTCAGCTCTGGGGGCTTGACGATGGCGTTGTTGGAATGATTAATCCTGCAACAGGATACACGTGGGTGCTGAGAGGAGGCAGGCAGACAGGCCACAGTGACACACAACCACAGCTGGCAGCCCAGGAGCTGACAGCCAGTGGCGGGTGACAGCTAGCCGTTTCCATGGAAACACCACATTTCCCGTGAGCGCTTCACCAGTAAATGGTCATAGTGACCCGGGAGCCTGTCTAGGCAGCATAGGACACAAGGCACACTCACAGTCATTCAGAATATCATTTAGAGGATTTGAGTTGGAAATACATTTAATACAGTTAATATACTGGTATCATTAAATGTTCGTTTATCAAGACACTGTTGCATCAGTCTTGGTCATTGTTGCCAGCTGGAATTTAGACTTTAGTGACAATTCCAAGTTAGCAGCACCAGAGCTAAAGCCATAACTACCAAAATAATGGACATTGGACATTCAGCCATCCTAAGTAGCGGCAGAGGAGGGAGTCGCCACTTAGAACCTCACTACTGTCACCCAAGCCCATGCTGCTTTCCATGTCTTACTTTAAGGGCCGGTCGCCGAACATCACCCCGTTGAAGGTAAGGGCCCTCGACACGGACTCCTGATCAGCGAACTCCACAAAGGCGAAGCGTGTCGGCTGGGTCTCATCCCCCGCCATGCGCACAAACTTCACGTCTCCCACTTGCTTGAAATACTCCAGCAACTGCTCTGCCGTGGTGGTCTGATAGGGTGGGGGCGGGGCTCATTAAAATACTTGATATCTACCTGAACAATTCAATCACCAGGTCACAGACAGCCTGCAATATATATTTAGACAAAGACTTCATCCATACAGAAGAATCTATTCCACTACTTGTGTAAAATTTGACACAAGTCAGATTTAGCTCTCATATCATTTAGAATAACGCATAGCAAAAACACGAGCCAAAAACATACCAGAAATACATACTAAAGAAATATTAAAGACATAAAAAGATATGCATTTAAATATTTAAAATTTGTTGCGCCTTAATGCATTAATACTTTTGTAAACTATGCGTCTTGGATATTTTTTGCACAAGATGGGATCCACACAAGTCAGCGCGCGGCAACGCACCTGCGAGTTCAGGTTGCCCACATAGACAGTCCTCCTGATCTCATCGATCTTGGAGGGGTCCACATTGCCCATGATGGGGGGCTGTGCAGAAACACTACCCAGGGCCGCCACGGACGAATCCAGACCGCTCTGCAGTGCCCCAAGGTTGCTGATTGGGATTCCCAGCTGCGGGGGAAGCATGGCACGCTGGCATTAGCGCCCCGCATAGACTGAGGAGCCTGCGTGGCTACAGAACACAACCATGGCAACATGCTGCCAAGCAACACCCCTGACTGCATCCCAGCAGCACTCCATACTAATGAGACGCTGCATGATTTAAAAGCAATCAATTTTTCACTAGTCAAAGAAAGCCAGGATTACAGCAAAATCAGACAGGGTGTAAGTGCTCCATCAACAGCTGAATTCTAACAGGTCAAGACTGCGTTCCACTATTTAAATGCACCCTCTGTCCTTTAAGGAGCTTTCCATTGAAATCTGTGCATTAGTACCATATAATCATGGATGTAATCATTCAATACACAAGTCCTGGCCAAGATATCAGCCAGCTGATAATTGTATTTCTTTGAAAATGGGTACTGCACTGTTCATTTGTGTGGTGTTAGCACCCCCTCTGCTGACAGAGGTAAGAAACCATTTTCTGGTTTCCAAATTTGGTTTAATTAAGCTCCAATGCCATTTTGTGGCCCAATAACATCTGAGTATTTACATCTTGACCTACATCAGGGTTTCCCAACCTTTTTAACTTGATGGGCCACCTTCATAATTCAGAAAGTAGTTGCGGCTCACAATAAATGTAACCAGACAAACATTACATGTTATTAGTGACAAATACACAAATGCCATTGAGCAAACGTACCAAATCTGAATACAAATATCAGCTTTCTTTGCGTATCTGCAATGCTGTGGTGAAAGTAGTTTTTTTTCCCCAAGCTCACTCATCTAATTATTGCTGTAATCCAACCCCAAATAATCATTACTCTACACTAATCCCTTCAAATTTAATTTGCGAATTTGATATTTGCAAGTTGGCCGTGAACAATTAATCAAGCATATTTTTGGACCTTGACAAAAGATGGCAGGAACTTGCAAAGCATGCATAAGCCAATAATACAGAAAATGATTTGGCTCTAATAAATTAGTGCTGTTAATTTAGCATTTTTAATAAGTTCAAAACAGTGCTCCCAGTGCGTACAGTAGTAATCTTGTACAAACATGGGCATAATTTGGATGGTTTGTATATTACAAAAAAAAAAGATTGACAGGAAATGACAAAGCAATTTGAAATGCAAAGTGTACAGTACCGTTTATAAATTAGCAATAAACATACTTTGTTAACATTCTGACTAGCAGACTTTTAGGGGTTGAGGTTACAGGTGCCAAAATATTATCAGTGAATTTTCATATTTGCGGGGATCTTCTGCTGATAACCCCTTGCGAATGTTACTGTACTTTCTCCTAACCTTTCATTTTTGCTTTAATATCTATTTGCTCTTCATTGGTTTAATCTTTCTACTTTTGAAAGCCATTAATTCACTCTTTCCCAATCCGGTCCTCAGAGACCCACAGTCAGTCCATGTTTTTGCTCCCCACATACTTCCTTGCAGACAGTCCACATTTTTGCTCCCTCCCAGCTCCCAGGCAAAAACAGACTGTTTCTGAGGACTAGATTGGGAAGCGCTGCTTTAATCCATCTTTAGTGCTCTTTGCTTGCTATCAAGCGTCATTAATTGACCTACAAAAGGTGCGTAGCCACATTTGGCAGCCCACCTGCAATACCCTAATGATCTTGTAGGGGGCCACAGCTCACAGGCTGGGAAACACTGATTTACATTCACTCTTCAGTCAGATGATTCACATTGCAGGCTACTATGTTAATCCAAGGCCCATGCCAACATAAGGACTTCGCTGACCTTGTGTTAATGGGAGTTTCCACCTCCCATTGTCTGAAGATTCAGGGAAGATTTTATGAAAAAATAGCTAATTAAAGGACTTCGGTGTTTTCAGTCAACATAGGCCAAGTGACACCAACCCATTAAATGACACATTCAATGTGGAGGGAATTCCTGTCTCTGTAATTAGAGACAGCCGTTTACCAATGACCTGTACTTAAATACAGCCCAGTATCGGCCACTAGTGTCAACCACAAGGAAAAAGGGTACGGTGGTAGAAGGCCAGATGGTGAGCAAGACCTTGAGAACAGATACTGCTCAGCAGGACACAAGGCCTGCCATCTGCCCCAGGAGGTCTGACTGAGGGCCACAAGAAGCTGGAGCAGTCAAACACCACCAGAGCAGCCTGGAACATCTCAGACTGAGTGTGGCATTGTGCAGTGCACTGTGCAATCAGGTTCTATGAGGGTGTCGCCTTCAAAGACTATTAATGCGAAGGTCACCAGTGCAGAAAGACCCACAGCATCCTTCTGCCCGGTTCCACAACAATTACTGGCCATTCAGAGCAATTTTATCTATAACATGCATGCCTTTTGTGAGTACTTTCATTACTATTGTCCACTATTATCCCACAATACTGCTAGTTTCACGTGACATCATGACACAACAAAAGGCAAAGAAAAGAAGGGCAGCAACTCACATTTTGCAGAGGTGCCGGGGTGGGGATGGGCAGGAGCCCGCCCCCGGGCATCAGGCTGGCGACGGGGGTGGCAGGGGCCAAGAGCGACAAGGCCTTGGCCTCCTCTGGAATTTTACCTGCAGGGCAGAGCAAAGGCATTAGGGCAGGTGGTGGAGAAGAAACACCCAACCTTCTCCTCTATGAACTCACAATCAGCCCAGTAAGTTCTAGAGAAAAAACAAAAGGCCTCACAAATCTACAAGCTTAGAAACTTCTTAATAAGAGTCACTTCAAGTGGAGAATACCATTTCCTGGAATACCACATACTGTCACATCTACTCTAAGGTTTCACTGATATTTATTAGACTACAAGAAATAATTCTTTTTTTTCCCCCACAAAGAATCAGATCGCTTTTTCCCTTAAAAAATTAAAAAAAAAAAAAAAAGTAATTTAGAGAATGAGTTAACACTTTGAGGCATGGGTCACCTGTACTGGAAACATATTGGTCATGAACCATACGATATCAAGCATGGGCGCCTTTCCGTGGGGCGATCGTTTCGCAGTGTTGGAAAGGTGTGCAACACAAGACAACCGTTCATGTTGGCTGCATCACTAATAGCACACAGAACATCGGATACAGAAAAGAAGAACATTTTTAAGAACCTTTCAATATCTCCAGATGCTAAACCAAATATATATATATATATATAAAGCCAACATTTTTAAGATAACTAACATTCTCCAAAGATCTTCTCCCTCAATGTTACACCCCGTGGGCTTGGGGAAGGGGGGGTTGAGTGTGTTCCTTACAGAGAAGTAAGAACCAAAACAACCCCCTCCAACCCAGCCCCCTCCCCCTCCTCCCAAAATAACATGCAGGTCAGCACTTTGGACACGTCTTATCTACCTGTGCTATAGCTGACTTAGATCTACTGCTTGACAATGACCCCATTACCCGTGATAAACACTACAAAGCCTAGGAAATGCTGATCTGAATTACCTCTCCCAAACTGCTGGCTATCAATCATCACAGAGCTGTGCAAAAAAGGCCAGTTTCAAGAGTGCCATGTTAATTTGCTTTAAAAAAAAATAAAAAAAAAGTGACATGACTTTTCAGATTGGTACCTAAAGACTAATCATAGTTTAACATCCAAAACATACTAAACATAGTACTGTCTCTAGAAAAGGGTAGATTTAAGCCTATAGTGATTCTGAGGTCAGGAATCCTACAAACATAAGCATGTTAAGGAGGACGTGACTGAGAAGAAGAGAGATGTTAGCATCCCCCTTTCTGCCCACTTACAAGACACAGCTCACGGGCACTGGTCATGTCAGCCCAGACAATATTCAGACAAGCATGCGAGGCGGTCATTAAGGGATAACGTACTCGGGGGGAGGGGGACAGAATCAAAACAGGCAAACAAGGTCAACAACTGTGATGATGTTCTCTTAAAAGCAAAACAAGGGACAAGAAAATAAAAAGAAATTAAATAAAATGATAAAGAAATAAAAAGAGACAAGGTGTCCATCTTGGAAGGATTCAGCGGTTATTCTCCTGGTCACATTCCCCCCTGAAGGCTGCGCTGGCCCCAACGGGAATAGTGGCTTGGCAAACAATGCCGTACACAGGCTAGTGTAGTGTACCAGCTGGGCCAGTCTAGTCATCTGATATGCACACATAATCACACAAAAAAAACATACAAAACCAAATTAATAAACTCAGTATCCATCTGGCACCAAGTCACCAGGACAAGCATTTTCTTTTTTTTTTTTTAAAGAAAAGATATTGAAAAAAAATAACGAGAGAACCAAATTTAGAGGGAGTGCAGAAAATACCACTGTTTAGAAATGGGAACAACAGCTGTTCCAGGAGAGAGGGAAATAAAACAAAAACAAAAAAACAAACAAAAAAAAAAACAAAAAAGAGAGAAAGAAAGTTGTCGTTAGCTACATATTATGTATTGGGTCATCTTACCACAGCCTTTGATAACACGACAGCAGTCAAAAACATTTGGCATTTAAAAGCATCCCACCGCAGGGTTACAGTGTATTAAAGGACAGGTGGGCTGTAAGGGTAACTAGGCAGGGGCTGCATTGGGGCTGGCATCGAAATACTCAGTAATTGTGCAAATAGCTACATAAGGGCGTGCCGTGACCTTCTGAAAAAAGCCCCCCCATCATCCCCTAGGAAGCATGGTGGTCTTAAAAGGAACAAGACATTTTAATACCTGCAAAGTGGTATTTCATTATTCTTAAACGTGGATCATGTCAATATGTCCAAATTGCTGCATACTAAAGGGGACTGACTGTGATGAAATATAACTTCAAATAAAAAAAGTCATCGACCCTGACACTATCAATAGATAATTTAAGTCTTTACAGAAAAAAGGCATCCTTGACACACACAGAATCTCGTATTTGCAGGCTTGTCTCTCACACACTCACTCAAACAGTGACGGGAATTTTTGCCCAAGGAACTCAAGGATACAGGAATCCTACAACACAGAACAGACAGGCTACATTTTTCCGCTCTGAAATTCTCTATGCCAATTAACACTACACAAAAGACAAAGGCACAGACATCCTCTTGTACTTTTGATTATATCTGGTGGGGGAGAAACTGATTTCACTTAATTATTCTGTGACACAGCAATTCGGGCATGTGAGAGGGCCATGCTCACCTTCGGCGCAGGGCACAACTATCAAAGCTCTGTCAATAAAAACCGTGTTGGTTAAGTGTTGGGCCACGCCAACACTGGAAGGCTCTCGGTATTTTATATAACATACTTTGGAGGAGAAAGAGAGCGGAGCGTTGCTGAAAGAGAAGAGAAAAGCGCATCAGTCAGTCGTTTTGAGCAGATTAATAATCCCTCCTCCCGTGCTGAATGTCCCATTCTAAGCCCCCGGCTGCCATTTAATGGACAAGGCGGCAATGCCGGAATCACACGAAGGTTTTACTACTAAAACTACACATTAGGTAACATTCAGCCAAAAAAAAACATAACACAAAATTACGTTGAAAAAAATGGTCTGCCATCAACAACAACCGACTGCTTTTCACCGAGGGGGGGGGGGTACTTACACTCACCTTTCTAATCTGTATCTATGCGTTTAAATCTAGCCAAAAACAGATTGATTAGTTTATTTAGAGTTATTGTTATTAAATAAGCTTAGTATTACCGTGCAGAGTATTGCAGCTGTATAATGGTGCTGGTGCCGAGCACTACGGGCTATCTGGTTGGCCGAGGCCGACCCTTTCCAGCCATTGTTTACATGGTACCGTTTACCTGGTTAGTTGCCATGCCGGCTAGACATGTAAATTATTCATTTTTAACATTTCAGTCAGCAGTGGGCTGCTGTGAAACACTTGGAGAAGCTAAAAGCTAGCCGGCTAACGAGACACTGTTGGAGATTATTATTTAGCTTGGAGAGCTAACGCTAATTAGCCCAACCGCACAATATAAGCCCGAAAAGCGAAATAAACGTGAATTTATATCTCAAATTTGGGCGAAAACGTCATTTGACTGACGAGCGGCGCGCCAACAATCGCGCCCCGTGATTTGCGAAGGCCCTTCGCATCCCCGGTGTTTCCCAGCACGAACTAGCCGGTCGGCGGCGCACGTACTCGGGCGGGTAGAGCCGCAGCTCCTCGATATCACCGAGAAAGCCGAAGAGAGTCCGCATCTGCTCGCTGCTCACCGCCGACGACAGATTGGTGACCTGAACCACGGCGGTGCCTGGGATTCCACTCATGTCCGCCCGTTCCCGAGGAGACAGCTACTGGGGAGAGAAAATACGAGCCGCGGGCACAACTCTAGCGTTTCGTTTCAATCTTTTTTTTCCCTAAATTTCTCTTCTTCCGAAAGTCGGCTACTCGTGCGAGGCAGTTAAATGAAACAAGGCCTGGCGCCGTGTCGTCGTGCGCAGCCACAGCGCCCCCTTTCGATTGGGATGTCACGTTGCCTAAAATGACGTCATTCCAAAGCTATAGGTTTGCGCTCATGAATTAAGATTTGCCTTCTGTAGTATATCAGTACCTAGAAATTCTTACTCGTACTGTCCAGTCAGTAACAGTCACACAGAAGAGGACAAAGGCACTCACAAAACATCAAAGTAACAATACGACTAGGTACTGCAGAGGTATGGATTAATGGAATAAATGTATAGTAAATAGAGGAAATGGCTGAAAAAGAAGATATGGCTAAATTGATAAATATATTAAATTAATATATAAAATGTCTATATTTCACTGTTTTATTATCTTGCACTGCTGTTTGTCCTGTTGCCCCCTCGACTGTTGCACAGGAATTTCACTGTGTTCCTTGTAACATGTGACAATGAAACTTTAAATAAAGTCTCCTTTAGTAAAAGAGATGGCTGAAATATGAACATGATACGGTAAAATGCGATGTGCAAAGTATTGCACTTTCCAGTAAACTATGCATTTATAAACTTGCATTATTGTTTTGAATTGTTCACAACTGCTTTAAACAATAGACTACTGTTACGCATATGTCGACTCATATACATGTTTTAGGTCTAGCAAAACAAACATCTTTATGATCAGTTTAAGTAATGCTCCTCCCACATTATCCTCCACATGATAAGGGTCTCTCAACTCTTAAAACCAAATAAGCAGATCAGAATGTCTTTATATAAAGTTCAGGTACCATCTATCTAGGGTCTAGATGACTATCCGCTACAGGGCACACTCCCAAGCATTATGTATTTATTTAGGGAATCAAATATCTTGCCTGCATGTCTTTAAACTCTGGCAGTCAACATGAGTGCTTGGAAGCAACATAGGGAGGAGATGGAAACTCCACACAGGGTGGGGTCCAAACCCACAACACAGGAAGAACATAGAGACGCCACACAGGGCAGAAGTGGGGTCCAAACCCACACAACACAGGAAGAACATGGAATCTCCACACAGAGTGGATATGGGGTCCAAACCAGGTCAGCAAATCGGCAAAATTCCAGTACGGTTCTGCAGAAGTCTTGAACAATTTTTTTCTGACAAAATTTCTCTGGTAAATTAGAAACAAAAGTTTCAAAAAATTTAAAATTTCGTGTGCCATTAGTGCAACTAAGGACAAGTCTACTGACTGCTTATGTCAGTTTAGACTGTTTTAGTTTGTAGAGTCTGTCTTTAGCTGTATATAAGTTGATGCTCTGCTCGGGCAGTGGCACATAAATCTCCCACTGCAACTAAAAATGTACTTTTTGTGATCTAAGTGGTGCAAAGAAGACACACAGAGGTCTGCTGACCAATAGAGAGAAAGAGGAAGTGAATCATCCTACTGCCAGTATTAACAAGCTCATCAGCACCAGTTTGGTGCATCAAAATAAACCTACCGACTCAGCCACTTGTTTCCATGCTGAAGTGCTCTGCTGGCTGTTACGGCGTGGGGTCAAAGTTTATGTGCAGGGTTACTGGTAAACACCAGTAGAACTGAATAGAATGGAAGCTTTTTTTGTCATTGTATACCAAATACACAACAAAACTAGGAGTGCCGCTCCTGTTCAGTGTGATAAAAGAGAAAAATAAATAAAAAGCAAATAAAAAATCCCCTGGGAATCATAAAGAAAATGCACAGTCACACAAATAAATACTTGTATTCATATGCATAAGTCTGTCAGGGACGGCAAGGAGAAGTCGATGGTGTTCTGGGCAGAGTTAATAACCCCCTGGAGGGCTCTCCTGTCTGCAGATGAGCACCCGGCACACCAACCTGTAATGCAGTATGCCGGCATGTGTGCGATGGCGACCCCATGATCCAGCGTCGCCGCTGCGCCTTCCTAGCAAACGTCAAGGTATTAGCAGATCCAGACAACTTCTGTGAGATGTGCATGCCCAGGAATTTGATGGACTGGACCCTTTCCATACTGTGTTCATTAAAGTAAAAAACATTAACACACACGTATGAGCGATCAGGCACATTATGTGGCGAAGCATTTCTGTTCCGTTGGGGGGTGGATTTGCCCTGGCTGTAAATATCTCCATTTACAGGGCGTCACCAAATAATTTAATGATCATGAAAATAATATATTCTACAGGATGGCCATCCCAGACGCCAGATTCCATGTCAGGTGAACATTTATCTGGTGTGATTCCTCTGTGTCCTGGGCATGACATAATGCATCTGGCACTGCAAGCAGCCCGCCAACTTGCAGGGAAACATTTGGTGGTTGGTGGTGGGGTCGGGACTCAGACAACTCTAAATAGCTTCACACAGCTGCGAGATCGCAGACTGGACTCTATTCTGCTCTCAGCAGGAGTTGCTCTGCTGCAGTCGCCCCCAGGAAGCTGAGAGCCAATGGGGTCAGGCCTCATGGGGATTGGAACTGGTGTGGTGTTAAGGCATCATCCGCAGCACGGAAACACTCCTAAGATCCTGTGTCCGCATGTCTTACCCCTCCTGAGACAGCACCCTGGTACAGTTTTTCCAACAAGACTACAGCTGTGGGCCGGCATCGCAGGAGAGTGTGCACAACTCCCATACGCACCTCATACATCTCATATATAATATATATTGTCCTATATATAGAGTCCTTGATTCAGTCAAACTGTGTATATTTTATCTGTGTGAAGAAGTATTAAACTTAAATTTTTTTGCCCACATTAAATTCAGCGGAATGATGAATAGCGCCCCCTGTCTGCCTACAGGGACATAAATGTGTACAGCCTATTAAATGAGGCAGGCAAAGAGCAATGAGCAATCAGCAATGAGACTGACATTTCAAATCATGATTTTAAATTTTCCACTGCAATTTTTTACACATTTAACCTTAAGTTAAACAGAAATCCCAGCACACATCCGTAGCCACGCCAGTGTCACATACAATAGCTAGACAGACTTTTACATTTGGTAACAACTGATTAGCTTGTAACCTTCTGCTTTTGCATTTTGAATGACGTGGAACTTTAAAAACCAAGTATACTTGTCATCATGTATTTAAATGAAGAGCAGATAATTCAGCACTTTAAGTAGGCGGGTTCATTTAAGTGCCGTATTTTCCAGGGTATAAGACGACTTTTCACACCATAAATTTCTGCTCCTAAGTGGGGGGTCGTCTTATACGCCGAGTGTAGTTTAGGG
>JAODKL010000118.1:1901417-1952872 GCA_026780765.1 Petrocephalus schoutedeni | reverse complement strand
GGGGACACAGACGGGGAGCAACAACAGCTTGTAAAACAATAGTATCAATAATGTTGGAGAAATAAGGTAAGGGTGGGCAGGTAAACAATTAAAAAGCTTGTACAGGTGACACTCGCGGGACACGGCTCTGCCTACCCTGGGCCTTTTCTTAACAAGCGCCTGCTCCTAACGACATTGACTAGTGTCTGTGTGCATCTACGTCCCGCTCAACGGGGATGAAGGGGCTGGTCGCTCCCAGCAGGGTAAGGACAACGTGCCAGACGCCGCCCGGCGCTAACGAGCACCCTGCGCCCCTGCTTCCCCGGCCGAGCTCGAAGCGACAGCCGGCTGCTCGACGCCGCCCCCGCTTACCCGCCTATGGAGTCGGGCAGGTACATCAGCTGGTTCTCGTCCACCTTCAGAGCAGTTAATTTCTTCAGGGACCCTGGGAACAAAGGGAGAGGCGTGTCTGTCACGGCCGGGGGGTTTCAGAAGCTGAACACAGCAGGCGCCGTCGTTGCTGAGACCTTTTTCTACACAGTTCTTATTTATCCTTTAACTATTATTTCAAGCTTATCGCTGATTTTCCCTTATTGTCTTATTCCCCTTATGTTTAGCCTCTGTTGTACTTTCTGTGCTACTCAGAAGTACCTATATCGTCCCATCTCATCTCGTCTTTTTAACCCATATTAAGCCTATGCCGATGGGGTTCAAAGTGCCACGAAGCCCGGCGCTCTCCCGCAGGTCACACAGATGATTATGGCAGCGGCCACTCCTCATTTCCACAGACTTCAGCGTGACCATCTGAGCCTGACACTCCACCTTACAGCCTCCTCTGCCCCTCAGGGTTAGAGAGCGGACGCCACGTCCAGGTTATCGATTTCCACAGCCGAGGACACTGGGGCCGGCGTCAGTATCGGTGTCAGACGGATGAAATGTTTACATAGCTATAGCGACACTGAGCCGTCTCATGAGACGGGCGCACCCCGGCAGATCTCAGTGCGGCGGTACCTCCGGCCGCCAGGTCACGCACCTATGGAGCCCGGCAGCTGGGTCAGGGCATTGTGAGACAGCAGCAGGTCCTGCAGGCTCTCGCAGCCTGAGATCTGCTCGTCCAGCATCTCCACATTGTTCTTGGACACGTCCAAGTAGGACAGCTGCTTCAGGCTCCCGAGCATCTGCAGAATCGGAGAGACGAGTGTGAGGCAAGACGCCATGGGGGGGGGGGCAGGAAGACTGGGGGAGGGCACAGGGAAGCGGGTTCAAAGGCAGGCAAGTGCCAACAAACTGGCTCATGGGAAGGCAGAGAGTCAGAGACAGGCAGAGACAACAATTACAGAAAGATGCTGGTCAGAGACAGAAAGAACAACAGAGAATTATAGACAGAATCACTGGCAGAGAGAACATAGAAAAACACAGCGATGGACACAGGACGGACAGACAAACACAGCGCTGCCAGTCTTAATTAGTGGTCCAAATGAATAATTAAGAGGATGTGAAAGGGAACGCGGCTGCCTCTGTTCACACCGGAGCTCTTACGACATATGGAGAATCCGGCCAATTAAAAAAGGTGTAGCCCGAAGGCCAATGGCAGAACGGCACCATGCTGCCCCCTGCTGCTCAGGCGGCAGCCACTGGTCTGGTGTGAGGGGCTTCACCATCCCAGCACTAAACAAATAAATCTATTTAAAACAAAAGGTGGCACATCGACACTGGGGGCTCCATTTACCAGGAGGGGAAGCACAAAATATGAAACAATTAAACAACATGCTGCCTTGACTTTTATTAGGACAAGCATAGATTAAAACAAATTCCATTACATGTTAAAAAATAAGCAATCAAATTAATTAAAAGCTGCTGAAACAACATGCCTACATACTAATCTGAAGGCGAAGGCGGTCGGCCTTAATTACTGCTTGCTACCAAGACGCTTAATTATGACCCGGCCTGTTTCCGTAGGAACACACAGATGCACGCACGCCCACCTGGCAGGAGGCCTATAGTGGGGAACACCGAGCGCAGGATCGTGGTCACGGCACACGTGTAAAACGTGCAAGCGGCTAGGAACGGCGCGCGTAAACATGGAGTGTGTGAAGCGATCGCATGACAGTCAGCAGGGAGGCAAGTACACACAGGCCCCAATTTAGAGAAACGGAGATAGTTTCGGTAACGTTAGCCAAACGTCCAAATGCATTAACAGGCAGGGTGAGAGGCGGACAGGAGTCAAACCGGAGCCAGGAGCTGGGGGACGGTTGGGCACTGTGCCTGAACGCATGGCCCATTAGCTGGGCCCAGAACTACAGCTCAGAGCGCATGGGCCGGATCGTGAGCTCAGAGAAAGGGGGGGGGGTTGAGAGAAGAAGAAACTGGGCAAGACAGAGAGCGAGCGAGCGAGCGAGAGTATAGATAAATACCCCTGGCAGAAAGGTCAGTCTGTTTCCATCCAGCCACAGCTCTCTGATTCCAGTCAGCTGCTCCACAACTTCAGGCTGGAATGTTTCAACACAAACACAAAAACTGTTCTCAAACGTCATTACACCAGACCTTACAAGGGGAGTACGTACTGGACGGGACTGCTTGGCATGCCAACTGACTGGCAGCTTTTGACCAGACTATCGTCAACTTCTGGGTCAGACAATATTATTGAGGAAATACTTAAAATGCTGAACAATGGAGCAATAAACTAGTCATAGGGTGACAACTTCACAAATGTACATAAGAAAAAGTACAAATTTGGTATTCAGGAATGCAACACTTTATGCATGCGTTATGGGGCCGCTAAAACAATGGCGTAGTCTTTCAAGGTGCGCTAGCTCGCCATTGGACGAAGCCGGTGACCCCTTAAGCCCCGCCCCACATCAGTACTCACCACTTCTGTGAACTCGTTACTGCCCAGGTCCAGCCTCTCCAGCTGAGTCAGTTTCTGCATGCTTCTGCGTGGAGAGAGCACAGGGGTGCAGGGCAGGTTAACGACGTCACGGAACCACCGTATCCAGCGGGCGGAGGGTGCTCTACCCCTATGGAAGGCTATTTAAACTTACCCATTGCACTGGCAGGGCAGAAACCAGGAAGCACCTCTATGCTTGCTAAGGGTGTTATCTGGGTGATCACTATTTTAACCCTAAACAGCAAAGTTGCTCACATCCAATTCAGAGCTTGACTAAATGAAGCCGAAATGGTTGCATCTATTTAGGTGATCATTTGCAGGTATAATCCAAAGGTTTTCAAGACTATGGCTTTAATATTATAGTATTACTCAATACTATTTAAAACCGATTCTATGGAAAGAGTGTCAGCCGTGACAAGCAGCTGCCCATGTATCGCTATTCAGAGGCAGTACAGGAAAAACAGGTTGAGCCGATACTGCTTGTGAGGCAATGAAGGACACTGACGGGAGCCCGTTCTCAAGCCCCATGGCCGAATCTCAGAGTGATTCAGTGTTTTGGTTTGTACCACACAATCATTCATTACAGTGCCAACCAGCTGCGGCCAAGGTGCTGCTGGAAATTGTCACTTTATTTTTGGTGGCATAGGGGGCTTTTCAACTGATTTTCCACAAAGACCACGGTGGTTTTCCAAGACTGGAAGGTAGCACATGTTTACATTCGAACCAGGCGGGACTGCACCGCCATGTGAAACACAGAAGAGGGAAGAGCGCCTCACACAGGAGGTTCCCTGTAACTACATGTACTACATGATTTCTGCATCTGCTGCGATTGTGCTCTTTGGTCAGAAAACAAAAGGATCCACGAATGCATAAAGACAGATGCTTCTGTTGTGCTTCCCATGAAGGACACGCTGATAATGACTCAACCCCCCCTCCTCCCCCCGCAGGTCAGGGTGCGATAAACTTGAGTGGCCTCAAGTGCTCAGTCACAAGCGAAGCGAGGCACAGTGACAAATGCGTCACAAGCGCGGCCGTGTGGGTGACAATGACTTTCGAGAACACTAAACACAAAATGTAGCCCATATTTGAGAGAGAGGGGGATTATGGGTAAGTACAGCACATCAAACAGTAAGTAGTACTAACGTAGTCAAACCACCACATCTTAGCTATTCTTTAATGCTCAAGGGTATTTTTGATTGTAATCTGAAATCTCCCCATTAAAATGCCAGCTCCCAGTCGCCAACACAGCGCCCCCTGCTGGCTCAAGTTTAACGGCTAGAGCACTAGTGTTGGCACAGGCTTGACAGGCTGACTGTCTGGGCAGCGGTGACACATCTGGCTGGGTGCCAGCCTGCTGCCCTGGTCTCGCCTTTCCACGAAACCCGACTCCAGTTTTCCTGGCCCTGGCCGCTGCGGAGTAAACACAGCCCGCCTCTAATTACCCCCCGCTAGCTGGTGCCCGCAGGAGGAGCCGTGAGACGGCGGAAGAAAATTTAATTGGGAGCAGGGTCAGGATGGGCTCCTCTCAAAGGGGCTAGAGTGACATGACTGGCTGGAGGGGGCAGGACCCAGCCGGAGCAGGACAATCCAGAGGGGTTGGGGGTTTCCCAGCAGAAGCCTGCTCCCTACAAACCCCCCCCCCCCCCCCCCCCCAACCTGGGCTTTGTTTAGGTTTTCAGACGTCACTGATTGTCCTCTAATGCCACATCACTACTCCCAGGGAGCGAGGGACACTGCTCACTCACTTGGGCAGCATCTTCAGCTGGTTCTCCCTCAGTTCGAGGATCTGCAGCTTCGTCAACCTGAAGGGCAGATAGGCAGTTAAAAACAAGAAGCCCAAGCAGTTCATGCACGAGAAACATGGCGGCCGCTGCCGGTGCCTGCTGAGGCTCATCGCATTTAAACGTTGGACGAAACCTCAAAACAGCAGTAATGTTTCTGGAACACTGTCATGAGAAATGCCAAGGGTCAGGAAAAGCAGACAATTCCAGTCTCTCAATATGAAGTGATTTAAGAGCCCGATGCCCTAAGCTCCCAGTGGGAAAGCCAGAAAGCTGTGGGAGTGGGGCCAGCTCAGATCCGCAGCCTCACCTGCCGAAACTGGCGGGCAGGAATTCCAGGAAGGCGTCATTCAGGTAGAGCTGGGTGAGGTTCAGGAGCTGTGTGAATCCTTCCGGGAGCCTGGGGGGGAGGGGGCACACTGAGCGTGTTCAGGGTGACTGATCATGTGAGCTCAGCCCCCCCGCGCCTGTGGTCTGGCTATTAAGCAGGTGAGGTATTGGACTAAAATATGAAGTGGAGCATCGAGGCTATGGCAGACTTCGCAGCGAATCAGCAGAAATCAGCAAGGCCGCATCAAGCCTCATGGGGAGGACGTGGGCGTCTGGGTTTTAATTTGGTACTTAAATGGAAGACGCACTCTCTCTTTTAAAAACCATAACATTACTGATTTTTCCTGACAGTTATAACCATGATAAAGGGGTAAATTAGAGCACTTGGCTGAGCAGAGAAAGTGCAGTTTTCATGAGTAATTAAAAGGACAGAAGCTGGAGTTCTTTGCTGCCTTATTAACAGCTGTTCCAGGATGTGGAGGATTAGAGGGGCAGGTATTTCCTCTGACGGTAACCAAGCTAAAGGTCAATTTTCTCAACAATCACAAGATGCTTCAACATTTTAGCCGCCTTATTTATTAAACACTTTCACTGATGGACAGCAAGCAGCCCATTAATCTGATACTCAGACAGACCGCTCTCACGAGATTAAGCGTTTTAAATCGGGCTCCTGTTCTGTTTACGGACAGAACGTGATCCTGCTATGGAGAAAAGCCCACTTACTTGGAAATGGGATTCACACTTGCTTCGACAATGGCTAAAACTTTGCAGTTCTTGATGTTTTCTGGGAACTCCTGGATGCCTGTGGGGGGAGAGAAGGGGCAAAAGGTTAAATTATGAGACTTAACTAAAAAGTCAGAGCAAGTAAAAGAATCAAACCCCTCCTGAGAAGATTATCCTCTGTAAGAAGGAATAGTATTGCACACCATGCACACGAGATGCACTCTGGATGAATTTAGTGTTTCAGCACATATCAACTATTTAAATAATTATTTTATATATCGGACAAGGAAATTCTACCAATTCTTTAAGAAGCAAAAAAAGAAAAATCAAATAAATGACAGTTTACACCAGGCAATGTGGTCGCTTAAGGAAACCTTCGCTGACCATTTTAATGGGTGATTTGGCTGACGAGGTCATTTCTCAGGGGTGCAGAGAAGCAGACAATGCCGTGAGGACACGACCCGGGGGCGACCAGCTGGCCATCCGTTTCTTGAATACAGGTATTGTTGTGTTGTCCGTTCCATTGGACAGAAGGTAGCCTATGGAAGTGTAAGTCACCCCGCGCCAACTCTGCAGTACAGTGGTACAGACTGAACCGTGAAGCAGTCCTAGAACCTAGGGGCCTGCAGTGCACCCTGTCAGGGTTTAGGATGAACCTAAGAGAGCAGGGCAAAGACGCCAAGGGGTGCGAACTCCCTCGGCAGATTAGGCCACAGTGTCAAGCCCGGAAAGTCGCCGGTGCAAATCCCAGGCTTGCTGGCCTGATTTCACTGCTGGGCCCCTCAGCAAAGCCCCTAACCCCCGATTGCTCCAGGGACGGGACAACCTGGTCTCTCGATTACTTGTCTGCTAAATGAGTGAAGGATACGCAGCGGCACATCACTGCTGTGGCCACACACCGCGCCGTTCCTCTCCCTCTGCTAAGGACAAGTGGCATTAGAGCGACGCGTCCGAATACACACAGCCGGTGGGATTTAATGATTATGAGCAAATTCGGAATGGGAGAAGCGAGATCAGTTTTGGGAAGGTCGAAAAACCACCAAATGGTGGTAAATTATTCAGGTTTGAGTGCATTTGCTGCCGTGCTCGGGGCAACCACCCAGATTTTTTTTCCCAGACACATGTGCAGCACACATATGCATCAAAAGCATGCCCTGCCGTGACACCGGCTGCGTGACTTACGCAGGTTCCATCGTGGTTTCCTATAGCAGAAGCCGGAAGGAACCAGAGCGGAGATTCTCAGTCAGTCAGCTTCCACCCTAGTTTCCTTATTACTTCCAATTAGGGTTTTGTCCCCCTGCAAACTCCCTAAGGTCACGGTGCAGAAGGACGGCCACATGGAGCAGGAGGATGGTTTACTGCAAAGCTCGTCGTTGGTTAAGGGAACTTCCAGTGTCAGGCAGCCACTTAATGGATTGCTAAGCACATGCCTTAATCCCCGCACTGGGTAAGACCAGCATTGTCAGTCTGGTTGGCTAGCACCCTGCCCCCTCCCCCCAAACAGTGCTACCTCTTAGAAATGAGCCAAGCCTCCTGTTTATGACAGGTGTCATCTTTCCGATTTTAAATCCCGTCCTCCAGCTCCTTAAGAACAATATGTCCTCTAAAGAGCGAATCACAGCGCCTTGTACTTCCCAGATGATGACACAGGCTGGACTAACGAGAGCATTAAGCAGAACATGGCCCTGAGGGCATCGGAGCAGAGAGCAGCTCCACTCACAGAACCCACACACATCTGCAGGCAAAAAGAGCCTCAATTCTTTGTTTCACTCATTCCTCAATTTATAGTTATGTATCAATGTAAAATATACATTTTTTTGCAGAATGCAGCCGGATTCTTCTCCATTTCTCTTTAATTAAGGGCTTCTTCCTGGTTTTATGGGACTTCAGTCCTGCTTCTAGGAGCCTGATACTAACTGTCCGAGCAGTGCATGTCACACCATTTAATGCTTCTCATTCCTTATGAAAGTCATGTCAACCTCCGACTCATGAGGTACTGCTGGAGAAGTTGACGGTCATCCCTGGCATTAGAAAGTCACTACTGCCCATTACCTGGTTGGTTTCTGGTCATTCCCAGTGTTTCCTGCTTCACATTGTTCTTGTGTTGGCTACTGCTGTCTTAGAACCTGGAAGCAGCCTGCCGCTCAGTGTAGCCTTCTGCCAGGCCAGCCAGGATTAAAGCAGGATTTAAAAATGCAGATTTTCTTTTTTAGATTGTGCCGTGAGGTGCATCTCCCCGAGACCAAAACCTGTGCTGGGACCTGGTGGTGTAAGCGGCTGGTCAAGCTGGGCCGCTTACACGCACTGTAAACATGCAGCCCAAAGGGACCGAGCCTCATTGTAAGAGACCAGCTACATGCACGGCGTACCCCACTTAAGAGCCATTACATCACAGCCCTGACAGGAAGGTCCTGCCGCTAATCAGCCCGGGGGAGGGAGCTTAGAAAGCAGTGGAGATCAGATCCTCATCATGACATCTCACGCGCGCGGACACACAGAGACGGCGGCGGCCCTCAGAAATGCGGGCGCTTACTGTTCTTGCTGATGTCGAGCTCCCTGAGATTGGCGAGGTTGGCGATGGCCGCGGGCAGCACAGTCAGGTCGTTATCCGGCAGGCTCAGCCGATGCAGGGACTGACAGTTGAACAGTTGCTGTGTACGGGAAAGAAGGGGGGGGTCAGCTGCATGGGCTTGGTCAGGGGCCTGTGCGCTAATCGGCGGAGCGGGGGCCCGTCGGACAGCACCTCCATAAATGCAGGTTAGGGGAGGGGCTCCACTGGCAACATTCTGCACTGCGCCCCAGTAAAGAAACGACACACACAGACACATGCAGACAAAAACACACAGACACACTAAGTAAACAAATCTACAGGGCGGCGAAAAATGAGCCATGCGGAGTGTGCAGGTGCGATGCAGGCTCCTGACTCAGGCATTGGATGGACAGCGCTGTGCATAGTTAATGTGCGGTGAGATCGCCAGAAAGGGCAGGTGCGGTAAGGAGACACCGGGCCGGATCATGCTGGGAGGGGGCGCGGCTCACCTTGGGCAGTTCCTCGATCTGATTGGCGTCCAGGTAGAGCTCCTCCAGGGTCTTCTCAAAGCCGAAAATCTCCTTGGGCACCTGCTCCAGGCTGCAGTGGGAGTAGTCCAATGAGGTGACTGCTTCCTCCTCACCCCGCAGGCAGCGGCATGGCACCAGCCGCCCCAACAGGCTCCGCTTGCTCGTCATTCTCAGGCCCTGGGGGAGGGGGGGGGGGGTAGGACAGCAATCAGTGGGGTGGTTGTGGAAGGGGGGAGGGGACCACGAGGATCCCTTCATCACCACATGAACCTTTTCAACAACCCCTCAGCTTCATGCTTTTCCCTCCGATATACCAGGAGCATTTTTAAAGTCGCACACAATGTTAAAGTGTAGAACGGGGGGGGGGGGGGGGGGGGGCAGCGGTGATCCAATACACCCTTTTATCCGGTTACATAAACAATTGAGACACTTAAGAGCACAATCAATGTGGCGACTGGGCCCGCTAACCGCCATTAAAATGAAAATGTGACCCTTAAAACCGGTTCAGAGAGATGCAGAGCAATCACTCGCCCACAGGATGAGGTGGGAACGGGGCGGCATGACCCCGTGCTCAGACTGATGTTATCTACGTCACGCCTCAGACGGGAACGTCAGCGTTAAGTGGAGAGGGGCTTTGAGAGCTCGGCTCTGTATCTCCAGCGTCCAGGGATAGACCGAGACCAACCCTAAGCTAGGAGTGACCGCTCCTCTGCGAAAGGTCTCCACACACTCGTAAAACCATATCCACACACTCAAGTTCATTCCCAAACAATGACTCAGCCAGGCGGGGTTAACAATTTAACATTTTGGGAATCCAGTGCACTTGGCTTCCGCACAGATTCCTTGCTGCCAAGTCGGAGCAAGAACGAGAGTATTAAAATGCAACACGAGTGCACATTTCATAGCCATTACAAAACCGAGCGCCATTGTTTTTGAACATTGCGATGTCCACATTTCCCGGCTGATGATGTGCGCATGAATGGTTAACTTGCGCAGGAGAAAGAAGCCGCTCCCGTTTTGCTATGTGATCACCGTGGAGGGGGGACGCCACCCAAGTGACCCCACACGAATCAGGGAGTGAGTCATATCTGGTTACAGGGTTGAGGTGTCACATGACGAGATGACTTATTAACGATGGCATGGCCGGAAGCCACGTACCCGGTGTGGTCCGGGCATCACGTGACGGGGGAGGCTCGTTCGATTACAGGGATACTCTCCACTTTCATATGATTACTATTAAGCAAAGCTTTGCCCAGGGGTGGGAACAACATGTAAGGCTAGCACTTTTTAAATATTTAAACAGACCACCTTAAGGATTCACTGCATAAAGTGGAAACTACTGAAAGCCCCTTACAGGAGAGGAGCATCTGTACATTAGTGTACTAAGCAGAACCATGCAGCCACCTCAGAACAGCCATCGGGTTCTTTGACAAGCTGCAATTTTCTTTCAAGGCAAAGAAAGCCAGACAAATCATAACTTGCTGAAAAGTGCTGCGGACGGTGTGGGTTCGTCAAGGCAAGATCCAGCTGGGAACCAACAGGCGTCAGCCTCCTGCCACCCACCCCGACTGGGGAGCGGATCCAGTGAAGGAGACAAGTGCCATAACTCTGAATTTGAAAAACTGGAGAACAGCCCAAATTACGACCTTGACATTCTGCCAAGTGTGAGAATAGGTGTGTATCCTAAAGCGCGTTCGTTAAAAATTCCACAACCGCTTCTTCGCTCATGCCGGTAGACTCCTCAGTACACTTGCAGCTCAGCCTCCCCATCTAGGACTGCACTGAACAGCACGGGTCACTTTCTGCAGCAGTTGCACGTAGATGGAAGAACGGCCTTACACAGTACTTAGACCTGCTGCTGTCACTGCTAGCTGGTCACATGCACATTTAACGGACAGCCCTAGTCAAAAGCGGCACTATTTCTCATCCCATTCATCCACTCACTTCACTCCTTATGTCCTGTGCAAAGCCATTGTAAAGTAAAAAAAAAAAGCCACCATTTCGCTCCGCTATACTGCTGCATATTTTCAAATGACCGGAAAGTCTGACTTGACATGTATGGTCCATGATACAGAACAGCGAGAGAAAGACCTCAAACCAGAGTTCACTTCCACTTTGCCAAAAGCTATATTACACTATATAAATAATATGGCAGCCCCTTCACGCAGGCCCAGCCGAGGCTCCCCCCAAATGTGAACGCCACTTCCTGCTGAGTTGTGCAACATGCCAGCCACGCTGCGCAGCTCTGGGCCTCCATGGTGAGCGAGGCTGGGAGACACTGGGGACATTCCAGGCCACATGCCTAACCTCCACCCCCAACGTGTCAGGTGCTGATGCCCCAATCAACCTAGTTCACATTATATTTTTTTTAAAAAAAGAACAATAAGAAAATTAATGAAATGCGAACCTCTAAAAGCAGTTACAGACTGCATGGGAAACAGCATTCAACTCCTAACACTAAGTGTATAGTTATTAATAATCACCAAGTTACAGCTCAGCTATGAGAGACCTTTGTGCTTAATTGCCCATGGCGTCGGCAAACAGACCCATGTGACACCGTGGGATAGCAGCGGCAACAGCATCAGCGAGACACATCCAGAGGAATGTATTGGGGAGCCTTTACGGCCCCACCCAGTAAACATTTACACAACATACGCTGCAGTGATTTGTTAGATAACAGATGCAGAAATAAGTGCTCCCTCCCATGGCAGACAAGCGCACTCTCTCTCACACACACACACGTTTGTACTCCTCTCTTAGTGAGGACAGGCCATTCATTTCTATGGGGAAAAACCCAAATCCCTGTCATGACACCCTTAACCTGTCCACACACACACACACACACACACACACACACACACACACACACAGCACCCTCAGAGGACCTGACAGGGCACCTAAAGGTCAGACAGGCCGTGGGGTGTAAAGGGCAGCTAGGTCGGAATGAACAGACGCTTTACTGCCCAAATCCCTGCCCCGGCCCCCCAAGTCCTAAACAGAGCAAACATGCCAAGGCTGACGTCTCATGTCGCCGTGATGACAGCAGTGCAGCAGTGAAGGAAATCCAGGATGCTGTTATTGTGTAAAGGTATACACCTCTCACTGATATTTTCTTAAATAAATAATTGGCCTGGGGGCGAGAGCAGACAGGCAGAACCAGTGCCGCTGGCTGAAAGCGGTGAGGAGGGACGGGGCAGAGGGACAAAGCACCGGCCCTTAAAAAGCTGATTAGAGGCAGCGCTGATTCAGACGGAGGGGGCATTTTATGGGATGCTCCTTAGCAGGTCAGGATGACCACTCCAATGGTACAGGACCAGGCTAGGTAAACGGGCCAGCTATCTTAGCAGGGGGCCTCTTATGCCTCATGCAGGCCCACTTGCTTATGGGGCTCTGCTAGCGTAAAGGGAGGCTGCCAGTGACCACAGACAGCAGGTAAACAAACAAACGAAATACTCTTCGCTTTATGAGACGAGGGGGCAGAAAGCTGGTCATCCTGTCTGCTGCAGAGCGTACCACCCCAAGACCGGCTGGCTGGGGAACCAGTGTATCTGCCCACCACACAGACGACAGCCTTATGCATTCGAGGTCCACCTCATATCACAGCCCTAACATGTGGGGAGCAGAGTGCGATGTCTGCAAGGCCCGCAGATGCCATTCTACCCTCAGGAAGTAGTTGTGTGTCTGGCCACATTTTTCGACCCTTTTGCTGAATTACACCTCACCCCGGAAGACATGCCTACGGCCCCTACATGAGCAGAAGAGTGTGCGGTAGCGTATTTTGCAAAACAAAGGACTGCAAAAGTAATGATAAAAACAAAACAACACTACAACAACGCGCCGTGCAGAAGACACTAGCACAGAGACTGAAAACGTCAAACGATAACCTGGGGGCAGCAAGAATAACAGAAGCTCGTACCCAGTAGGTGCCCCTCCACATTCACACATTTCGCCAGTCGTGGTCTCGGTTATACAGTAGTTGGCTGTGAACAATTATTTGGCAATATTTTTGGAGTAGGACATCACCCAGTCCTAAGTATCAGTTTCAGCGAGTACCAGAAAGTGAGCACTGGTATTTGTCTGACAAAAATGACAAAAATATTGATGCATCAATAAATAAATGAATAAATGAATGATAAATTAATGAATAATAAAATAATAATAATAATAAAATAATAACAATGATAATAATAAAAATAATAATAATAATAATTATGTAAACTCTAATGCTTGGGGCCCCTACTGGGCTGTGCCCCCCCAGTTGAGAACAACTGCTCTAAAGCACCATAAAAAGATGGATGACAGGCTGGGATGGCTTGTGATGCAGACTGGCTGTACACTGCTGACATCTCTCTTCCCTTGGCCAGCCTTCAGATGCCTCCCCATGTGAATGTGGAGCAGAAGCATGGTTAAGGGCAGCATGGAAGCACGTGCTTGCGATCACATGGCAATGGTGCCCTCCGGCTGTCAGGGAAGAGGAGCATGCTCACCGGAGGCAACAGGGTAGTAACGACTAAGCAGGTCAGTGAGGGTATCCATGGGGGAGACTGCTGTAAGGAGAAGCAGCTCAGTAAATGTAGGCTCAGCCTGCATCTGCAGGACCAACAAGTAACCCATGCTCCCCCCTCCCTACGATCAGCAAGAGCTCAGTAACCCATGCTCCCCCCTCCCTACGATCAGCAAGAGCTCAGTAACCCATGCTCCCCCCCTGCCTACGATCAGCAAGAGCTCACCAACTCCCCCCCCCCCCCTCAATCCGTCCGTGGGTGGTGAGCCATACCGATGATTTTCCACCGCTGAAGCTCTCACTCAGGAGACATAACGCAGACCCAATGTCCCGCCTGACCCCAGGGTGCCCGTCTCTACAGGCCACTTCTAAGAGCACGGTATTGACGTTATCAGTCCGGAATGGCGAAAATATTATGATGTCTCCTGTTCACACTTTCTGTATATTTTAAGACCATGGAGCAAAAACGGGCCTCCCGAGAAGCGCCCAGAGAAGAGTAATTGAAGTTCCACACACAGGTTCAGGTTAAGGCGCAGACCTGGCTCTGAAATCCGGCCCGGGCGATTCTCGTTATCGGGTATTACACAGAGCGGGTCGAGCCGGATCGTGTGCGGGGTGCTCGGGGCGGTTCTCTTAAACGTCCCCTATGTGCCGGCTGGAAGCGTTTCGTTTATTATTCAGCGAGGGGGCGTGTCTAAAAAGCTGACACCAGAGCGGGGATACCTTATCGCACCACTCCTGTTAGTGACAGCAGCCACCCCAGGCAGACAGCACATACAGGCCGGACGGAGCTCGGAGAAAGGAGGGATTAAAAAGGCAACTCCTCACTTACAACGACAAGGAGAAAGCAGAGCCGACCAAACGGAGGAGCGGCGACCCGGAAAACCGAGGCATCACCTCTTCTTTGTGCCATTCTAAACTCCCACAGGCACTGACCTCTGTCACAATGGCCATGGTCCCCGGGGCTCGGGGAGGAGGCATCAGCTGGCCTCTTATGACCCAGTGCCTATTCAGCTCCTTGGATGTTCCTTTAACGCTGTGACTCACAACCCTGTCCTCTGGGAACCCTCAGACAGTCCTCGTTTTTTCTCGTGCCCAACTCTCAAAACACCCGAAACAGGTATTCAAAGTTCTTGATTGCTTGACTGTCGGTTCAGGTGTGCTAGGAGGGAGAAGTAATGTGGACTATCTTGGGGTTCCCGAGGTCTGAGTTGGAAACCCTGCTCTAAACCATCGCCAACATAAACCTTAGGAAGAGGTGCCTTGACCCTATGTCACAAAGGCACACCACGGAGATCAAGGAACTAACAGCTTAACGATCCCAAAGGCCTGCGTATCCAAGGCCAGACCCGCTAATCTACTTGTGAGGTCGTCGACCTTTTAAAATCAATTCGAAGGAATAATCTCTTCTAATTTAATCAAGTTAAAACTGTTGTCCGAATGCCAGAATCGAGTCATAGCTGGACAGATCTATAAACACACACAGGTTCTGGGTGGTGTCCATTTAAAGGCTTGTGTAGAGGGCTTCTATTACTCACTGTATGTATTGATCCAGAACAAACCACAAAGCATCCCCCAGTTACGTCAGTCAGGCTTCACCCAGTCACACGGCAAAGCGGGGGCTCGTTTTTAACCGAATGCCATGACATGCCTATGGAAATAAGGCCCGTCTGTATACAACTCATAAACCAACGCTATCAGATGCTAGACGAAAACTAGAAAATCTGCTTTATGTTCAAATAAAGTAAATATAAAACTTCCCAAGCAAAAAACCTTCACAAACACCACATTAGTAAGAATTCCCCTCATCCTAGGGTTCACCATCAAACATGTGTAAAGTGTTTGGTCAAACAACAGCATCACCATGGAGGTCCTGACTACATTCCTGATGTGTATGATTATGCGCTCCCCATGTTGGGTGCTTCTGGATGCTGAACGCTTGATCACTCACAGTGCTCTGGAAAAACTTTTCACAGTCAGTCACTTTGGAGAGCAAGAACCAGGCTACAATCACGTCAAGCAGCCGAGGCTAATCCCAGGAACAAAAACAAAGTGCCTGGACACAAGCCACAAAGGTCAGAGGGTCGAGGTGTGAGATGGAAACAAACGACACGGTGTTCATTTCACATAGGAGAGGAATGGACGTGGTCACACCTGGACAGGCGCCTCTTACAGACTGCGGTGTGCATCGGCAAGAACATCGGAAGTATTATTAGTTCGAGCAAACAAGCGCAGCACCCCTGAACGGCAAACAAAAGCCTACTGTTACCAAAGCAGCTATCGCTCAGTTCCCCGTGTATCACGAGGAGCATTTCGCGTGGGGGCCAGCGCACGATAACGGTGGAATCCCGAATTCCAACCCTACGCTTCACTGCCGCGGTTGGGAGTCGAGACCAGCGGCGGCTTCACCTCCAGGCACTGCGGATACAGCGAGGGAACTCCTCTGCAAGCCGGGAGCGAAAGGGTAAAAGTCGAAAAAGGATTCGAGAATTTCTTGGTGAGGCTGAAAACAAGGGAGCCTGTGTGAGCCCACACTTCCTTAACTGGAAAGAGCTTTAGGCGGCTTTTTTATGCTCACGTAAGTTTCACTTCTCCAGGGATACTAGCAGATACGCACAGGCTTTAGGGATTTAAGGTGACAATAAGAACTATTAAAACAAACTATCTGGGGGATGGGGGCACGACATGTGGTCATTGAGAGTCATGACAGGCGCTGCATCAGTTCCACCAGGACCAGCAGAAATAGATAGGCTGTGAGTGGAAGCGGACAGACAGACGGGGCAAAGTAGGGAGCAGACAGAGGACAGTGCAGGGCAGGGCAGGGAGCAGATGGACTCTCAGACAGGAGGGGGTGGGGAGAGTATAATGCCCATTCTTTGCAAGTCCAACAGTACCTCTGCTTTAAAAGACACAGCGATATCACTACGTTCTGGAACGACCAGCTGAGATTAACATTAAGGCCCTTTCATTGCTAAATTCAGCATCTTGCCTGTTTCAGTTCAGCAGCTTCCTGAGCTGCTTCAGCGCGCACAGAGGTGACTGAAAACGGAAGAAGGAGGCCAAGTCTACCTGCAGCGGGTGAGAGCAGAAATCGACAAGGTCATCGCACGGCTTACGCTCAAGCTCTTGAGGGGACTGCAAACCACGCTGCATGGCCAAGTGCCCCCCCCCCCCCCGCAGTGCTGAGCAGACCTGCAGGGAGCCACCTGGTGCTGGACAGCTTCGCTGGACAGCTTCACTGTGAATCATGAAGCTCATGCTCCATGGACATTCAGAAAAGCCAGACAGGGGGCAGCCATACACATGCAGAGCAAAGACATGAAAAGCAAGAGACACAAGGGGCACATGACGGGCGACAGATGAAATCAGGGTTTTTAACTTCAAGGAGAAAAGCTAGTTAGCATATAAACGAGCTTGGTGTAAAAGCTGATGACCTTTCTAAAAACAAGTTATTCAGGGTATATATTCAATCAGGGTAGTGGGGGGGGGGTAATTAACAGATGGTCATTAATGAACAGAGGCAGACGCATCAGTAATTCACAAGCTATGTCTAAAGATGGGGGCAGATTCTGAATGACTGCTGCTGACGTAGGAGGCTTTGGGCAGTTTCAGTGAGCACCTTACTCACCATGTCCACAAGGGCTTTGATCATAAGAGGTTTGGTGCAGGGGGGCAGAGCCACACACACAGACACAGAAGCAGTGTTCATAACGGATTGTACCAACACACGGCCTTACGGAAGGTATGAAGGTATGCCGAGATGGGTCAGGAATTTACAAACAAAGCTGATTTAAGGTTTATTAATGTAAGGAGAACACTGGAAACCAGGGGAGACAGGGACCGGCTAAACACCAAAACAAAGGCGCGATGCAGACAGAAGGGGACAGATCAAAAGAAGCAATAAGGACAAGCAGTTTGCTTCAGTAAGGTGGCAAGGCTGCAGAGACTCAGACTCAGACTCAGACACACACAGTTTTGAGAGAGAAGAGAGGGAGAAATAAGATGGGTGTGAGAAGCGGAGACGATCGACGGGGGGGTGGGGGGGAGACAAGCTGGGCGGGGCCTGCATAATAAGATGCCAAACTGAGGGGCATTATAAATACCTGCAGTTAATTATACTCCACACTGTTATTCTCACTTTGACTGCAGTACAGATTCTGTTGCCACATCTCAGATCTCTTTCCAAAAATTAAGAAAAAAAAAAACAGGTCTGATGCCCCCAGGTCCTCTCAGACTCACTGGGTCAGCTCAACTCTGCATCAACCAGCAGGAAACCACAGTTTCCCGCCCCTTCCTCCCTTACATGACACCCAGGTAGTAACGTAATGCAGTGCTAGTGATGAAGAAGCTGTACTGTGGGAGGAGTAAACACTCCCAGCAGGTATGGGGGCAGAAGACAGGCATCTATAACAGCTTATCAGATACTGACATGCATCTGATAGCCACAGCAAGCTGCCATGGGCTGCTGCTCATTATCACCTTCACAGCACGGCCAACCCCCCATCAGGGTTAGGGGAGCGCACACAGCATCCATCACCATCTTCAGGGAGAGGCTCACTTGTCCCGGCAGATTAAAACGATAAAATTCGGAGATAATTGAATCTTAAATGGCCTAGTGGAAAAAAAGTATCTAACGCTACAAGTAGGCTAGGGCTGGGAAGTGTGTAAATATTACTATAAGTTAAACAAAATATCCTGCAGTAAGATAAATCTGCCTGGAACTACCCATGTGGAAGCTAAAAGCCAGGTGACATTTCATACACTGATAAAAAGCATTTTGAAAGATTGCTGACCATGCACGTAAGGATGGTTTTAGCAGCGAGGGACATCAAAAGATGTGACATCCCACCTGGACCGTACGCCGACTGATTCATCCTGACCATGTGGTCAAGGCAAACTGGGAGGGGGGAAGCTGACAGCAACTAGACCTCAGCAACAGCCAGCCAACTCAGATTCAGACTGCTGAAACCGCAGGCCTGACAATCTGCCAACAGCAATATCATACGCGATCTGTATTTAAGGACACTAGTGATTCCAGCTTCATCTTCTGAAACCAGAATACAGATCACCTTCGGCCGTCTTCGTTTGGGAATTCCTTCTAATTAAACAGCCTAAAAGAATAAAAGGAGAGGCGTCCAGCAGAGGCTTGTTTCATGTTTGAGCCACCTTTAAGGCAGCTCTGTCTGTACTCTTACATCAGCCAGGTTCAGATAAGAGGAGGCCTCCCTCTCATTCTCTTGAATTCCAGGACAACCTGCTGGTCTCTCTTGCAGTGTTTTTATCCTCACCCTCCCATTACAGGTCGAGCCAATCAGGGAACTTCCCTGAATTACCCAGCTACAAGGTGCAAGTTGAGTATGTTTCTCCCCAGCGGAGTGGGAGGAATCCATATCAAACTCCCTCTTTTGAAACGGGTACAAAAAGAGCTCGCTGCCATGAGCTTATCATCGGAACTGACTTCCTGCACAGAGTCACTGTGCGGCCTGATAGAGGTTCCATGCGAGAGAGCAGGCATGATGTAGGTGACCTGGCATGCTTACGTAGGCAAAAGAAGAAAAAAAAAGAAAAAGAAAAAAACCCACCACAGGATCAACCGTGCCATGCTGCAAGGCGGATGGAGGTTTAGGCCTGGGCTCCAAATTCAGGCGCCACATTCAAAACTGTACCATCTGCCTCCATTAAAGTCAAAGTGAGACACAGTCAGAGTCTGGAAAAGATTCCTCAGCAATCATCCAAAAGGCACGAGGTTCTCTCCATCATGCTCTGTGACTGTCGGCAGCCCGTGGCAGCTCCCTGACACATCGAGGGGTGAGGCTAGCTGCTGCCAGCCTGGCTGCTTGACGTTTCTGTAGACGAAAACATCAACCGCCCCCAAACCCACAAAGCCAGTCTTCTCAGAAACGCCAGTTTTCAATTCTTTATCACATACTTGCCATTTCAACGATCGCTACTAGCAGGAAAAGTCATTCAATAAAAAATGTCCCCAGGGCAGTTCAGAACTGCTGCATCGACTTGCAAAATCCCACCTGCAACTCGCATTTTTCAAAAACACAAATCTATTTTGAGCCCCAATACACCGTGTTTAAACACTGTTAGGGAGAGCTATAAACAGCAGCACACGATTTATTTTCAACTGCCAGCCCTCTTTACAGACCTCACTCAGCAGCATAGCTGAAACCTGAATTCGAATGCTGTTAACGTCTCGCGCGCGGGAAGGGTGATCGCAAACTGAAATCACAATCAGTCACAAAAACAGATCTCAGCACCAATGCTCTAGTGAAACTTTTCAAGATCAGACAGAGAGCTGATAGACGGCTAAGAGGATGGGGGTGACTACATTTTGAGAGCTGTCCTTGACCAGTAAATTAATCAGCAATGTTTTATCTAATCCTTCATTAACTACTTCTCCAGGTCAGAGTCACAGGGGACCCTGCCTTTTATTACAAATCCATATAATGCAGAAACATTTCTGCAGAAACTGCTACAGTTTATCCACTGTACTTATGCAAGCTTTAGATCACCTATCCTATGGCCCAGAATAACTTCATACAAAATAGGGCAGAATCAATGGAGAATAACCCCCCAGATTCAAGCCCCTTTAAGCCCTGCCCCCCACCCCAGTAATCAAACAACATACAGCAGGGGTACTTCCACAGGTACTCTCACAGCAGATTCTGGTCCACATCTGGACCAATACAGAACGCAATCCGGAATGAGAGATGGATCTTTCCCCACTGATTCATTTTTTAGGGTGCCCCCCCAGCTCGGAATTTACTAAAGGGACCCCTTCTCCTTGGTGTGAATGAAATCTGGGAAAAATTAGAGCACCCTTGCCCCATAGTTTCACTACTTTAGACCCTTCCAATAGGTACCTCCTTCCCCTTAGACATATGAATATATGAACAAAAATATTCACTTGTTACAAAGATGCAGGGCTGGCTCCTGGCACCATGTGACACCAGTTTGTCAGGCTCGCTAGTCACAGTATGAGGCCAGGCTCACATTCACACGCCTCGCAGGCAAACAGGCCCATGGTGCTCACCCCGGATTCCATCAAGGAAGGACGAAGAGCAGGACAGCCTTTGGCACGCTCGCTTTGATGTTATTTGGACGTCATCAGGGCCTCTCCCCTTTATTTCCACACAATGGGTGACATAACACAGAATAGAGCCAGATCACAGGCACCACGCACAACCAGTTTGACTGTCAGCAGGCACTCTGTGTATTTTAAACAGATGTTGAGCCTGTGAGGTGGACGGCTTTTGGCGATACTGTGTCAGGATCTCCCCAAGACAAAATGTATGTGGCAAGCATGACTCCCTAAATAAGGGGACACTTTTAGCCAAGTCTGAGGCAGCACAACATCACAAAGTTGTTAGAAACTTTTAATCCCCTTTCATAAACCCAAGGGGGCATTGTGGGTCTACCCTGACTAGCAGTCCAGCTACAATATTTTAAAAGATGGCCTAACACCTCCCGTGTTGATTTCCTAAACATACAACCCAAGCATTTCGAAGGGGTAGACTGTTTACGCTGGAGTGGCACCAACAACCACCGGATCTACAGGATGAGCAGGAATCACAAGTCGTAGCCTGAGTGCTGATCAGAAAATGAAGATACAGATACACGCGATATTAGGGCACTCTTCCACTGCACCAAGTACCATACTTTTGGTATGGTAATTTCAGTACTTTCCCTTTTCCATTGGCGTTCAGTCAAGTACCACAACCAAAAGCTCTGGTACTTTTTTTGGTTCTCTGGTGCTTTGGGGTGGGGCGTTTTCTTTGTCGACTGGTTATGCAAATAGTCTGCTTCTAAAACACAATACAACTGCAGTCTTGGAAAAAAGTTGGAAAGTCAGGCTGTGTCCACGCTAATACATTTTTGTTTAAAAATGCAATTCCCTTCTGATTTAGCCTTCCGCCCAAAGTACTGCAGATCCTTTTTCAACTTTCAATGCCGTCCGCACAACTCATCTTTCTGTAAAACACATCACTGTGGATGCTCATAATTTTTTCACGCCTACATCAGTGAGCTCCGATTGGTTTGTACTTAAGTTGTGACCATTTCTCAATTAGTATTTTCCATTTCAATGTCTCTTTCCCCGATTTGCTACTCTTCATTCTACTCGGAAATGAAGAACGTTTTTCCTTTGTTTTCATATACGTATGTGGACATGGAGGACTTACAGGACTAGCTACCTGGCATATGTCCTTTTGCTGACTTGAATGCCGCTAAATAAATGTAAATGTGTATATTGTATGCAAAGAAGCGAAGAAAACTAAGAATAGCAGCAATTGCCATCAAGAATGGCAGCATTACCATCCTTGAAAATTGGCACTTAGCACTAAGGACACTTCAGTTTCCTGCTCCCTCCCATTTGCACATGCCCAGTAAGGAGTCATAAATCATTTGCCTTTAAAACGGTGCAGTTTGGACACAAAAACCTCTCAATGCTAGTGACAACGGTAGTGTGGATGCAGATCATCTTCTTTGGAGACCCCCGTAAAACATTTCTAATGCATTATTGTGGACATACCTACAGAAAACAACGATAAACAAAAGTAAAGAAATAAAAGTGATAACGGATGCATGGACAAATGAGAGGCAAGCTTAAATTGTGATCAGGTTGGAAGAGACTGAATAGAGCAAGACAGGAACACTCAGCGCTGGCCTTGACTGAAGACAGCAACAGCAAACTGTCACATTTAATCCCCAGGCACAAAGTAACGTGATGTTCGACATGGAGAAAGTATATTAATTAATTACAATAACTCAGAAATGGGACACATAATCCTCACACAGTGGGGTTTTTTAAGTAATTTCCTGCTTTATCAGAAAATTTAGAGAAGAGTAAAAATACCAAATTATAATAATTCCTCATCGAAATGTCAAAATGACACTTCAAGCAGCGTGGTAACAAATTGTGTCAGTCATTGCTCAAAGAGAAAACATCCTTGTCCTGCCAGAAAGCATCTAACCCTTAACTGTCAGTAGCTTGAGCAACACAATATTAATTAAGATTTGGCCATTTCTCTTCCGGGGTTAACTATGAATTATCCATTCAAGGCAGATAACAGGAGGACTGAATGACTCAGTACCTTGTCATTTATGACCTGGATTCCTGGATCCCAGTCTGGAGAAGCGTGTCCCCACTACAAGCGCTTATCTGAGGATAGAGAAAGGGTGGGGGGAGATTCCACTGTTATCCAATCCACTGTCAGCTCTTGACCTGGGTGATTTGACATTACTGGTGACACCTCACTAATAGTGTTGCATAAGGGAAAATGACTCGCATTGTTCACTCAAGGTCAGGCTCACTTAAGCGGTCAGTAACACACAATGTGGAGAAATTAAAAATGATGCTCCCAGGACCCTCCCAGGCAAAGGACTTCAAGAGAATTCACAGCAAAGCCGACACTTTCATTCGGCACCAGAAAGCACTTTAATGCTTCCCTCTTAGAGACAGTAGGAGCATATTACTGTTAGAGGACTTAATAGGGTTGATTAAATTAATATTTATCATACTCGACTCTGGGGTTGTAAAATGAAAACGCACAACTGGGAACCACAAATTCAGTCTAAGAGGCTGAATGAGGTACGTAAGGGGATGACAGCTTGGATTGGCAGCGAGGTGGAGAAGAGGAGCGTCATCTGCACACAACACTCGGCTCTCACTGCTCTGTGGACTCAGGGCTTTACATGAACTGCCCCTGTCCAAACAGGAAAACATGCACTGACCACACCTTTGATTGCACCTGCTAAGCAGGAGCTGCATTATTGCAAGACTGAGTTACACATCAGTGTCAGAAAGGCTGACATCCATCTGCTCCACATCCATTTGACAAGCATGGAGTGGCACAGCTGAGTCAGGTGATCCATTAGGTCACTGGTGCCTAAATATGAATCACTTGAAACTGATTTCTCATTTCCAGGCACCGCATGCTTAAACGACATGATGTCACGCCACTATAAATTCAAGTTAAATAATAGGGATCAAACGGTGAACGCTGCTTGGACCCAAAATATTTTGTAATTAAATCTATTGAAATGTTGGGAAATTGGTGGAAACTACAAAACTGATGGGTGGCATTTAAGGGAGGGGGATGCCATCTCTGGACGGCAGTTTCACCTCTGACAGAGACAGGGCACAGAGGGGACACCAAGCTTGCATGTCGACAATACTGGTTTTATTATGAAAGGGTGTAAGTAAATACAAAGTGAGAAATTCACACTTGGTGTGGCCAAGCACGTGCACACAGTAACTTAGGTGAAGAGCCAGATTTCCCACCCAGAACACGTCACCGTTAGTCCAGCAGACGTAATTTAATTAATCCTCAAACCGGCTCCCATTGGATGCTCCAAACACAGTGCATGGCCAGACACTAAACTGTTCCAGACAGTCACACCCAAAGTGAAAGTGGGGCCACCCTACAAACTAGAGTTGAGTTAAAATTAGCCCCCCTGGGTATGTTTTACAGTTTCATCTGGGTTCATTTTATACTCATGTTGCTTTTCAGTAACTTATCGGAGGAGGCAATTAATTGATTTAACAATAAATCTAGCGCACAAAATCCATGTTTAGTGCACTACAAGTAGACATACTACAATTTATTGATGTAGCAGAGCTGACTGCTGACCTGGGCTAAATCCCAACAGATTATGGAAACATAGTTTGAGAAGTAACCCAAGGATGTTAGCACATCTTATTTACAAAGATTTTTGATTAAGCAGCGGGTATAACTGCTGAAAAATATACTTGCCTCTTTGCTATGGTCGCAAAACCAAAAGCCATCGATCCTCCATTCAATATTGTTTCTTGATCACATTAATATCCATCTGGATCATATTTCCAAAGTCATTGCCCTTTACATCATTAATGACATGTCATAAAACTGAATACCCGAGTGGTTATCAAAGCATCAGGTCAAGTTGCTAACGTGGGAGCAGAATGCCATTGAGACATGACACCATGCTTGGTGGAAACGCCCAAGAGGGGGTCCATCATTCAGTAGCTTCAGGGTCAAATTTTATTTTCAGCCAGGAGTGATTATCTGTACATCTTGGTTTACAGGGGATGCTCCTGGCAAACCGCTGCTTTCATTAACAGTCTCTCATGTTTCACGACGGGCCTCAGCACCTAAGACATTCAACATGCAGGTCTATGCCGCAGAGGGCACCCCCACGGATGACGTTCTATGGAATGGAGGGTGCAATAAATTTTCATTAACAACATCAGCACAACAGACCATTGAAATCTTCATTATGTTTCAATAGAACAATATTGATATACACCTCACAATTACAGTAAAATGCCTCTTTCAGATATGGCTTTTTGCCATTAACAGGTGAACCACATTCTTGATAAATTAAATATCCAACCCATGTTCATGTTAATGGGGTAGTAGCTTTCGCATGCATTGCAAGATAAGAAAATTCTGATTTAATGGGATCACAGATCAACTGACAACATGCAAAAAGCTGATTAGACAAAACACACTACATGACCCTCAAATCACAGGAATCCAGGAAACAAACCCTGCTGCAGACATACCAGAGGACAGGTGAGAAACAGACACAGAGAATGGGTTACAGAAGTTCAGTGTTGGTGTACAATCGTCCAGTCTGTTAGAATGAGACCCCCCCAGCATGACCCAAAGCACCATAATTACGTAAAGTTACTGATTTGGTATACTATCTTGCTGGAGGATGAATGAAAAGTGAGTCTTGAAAAAAATCATCAAAAACTGACCACAGCTGTGTATCAAGAGATGAAACATAAGGGCCAGATGAGCTGAATACTGGCGCTTGAAAGTGCCAGGTGCCCTGGCCTGGACACTGGCACTCAAGAGAGCCAGTCAAGCAGGGAATTATGGGTATCTGACCCACAACCAGTGGGGGAGGCTGGACACAAAGGGTGAGGATGAAGCTGGACACTACCAACAGCATAACATATGACCCTGTGAGGCTGCCTTCCGAGCTATGAGAACATCACCAATGTGTCAATTGCACAAGTGCACTCGCACCCTGCATGGATATTCACGACGGGTTGTTAAGAAAATCGTTAACTTAAATTTGTGGGCATACTGCAGTCTTGGTACAGGATGAAGATTAGACAGCCGCTCTCTACTGTGGGCACACAGGCAGGCGAACCATCAGGGGAAAACCGAGAGGCGCAAGATGCGTCACGTGGAATAACTGATGATGCGGACAAACAGCACGCTGGTTTCGGCACACTGACAGAAGTTTACATGGTACAATAGGCTAAGGCCAAATTTGGAGCTAAGCAATCTTAGCATTACAGTAACAGTCGCAGAAAATGCATCGTAACCACTTCAGTTATACAAGCCTGAAATAACTAGTTGTTTTCTCCACTGCGGTGTCCTTAAACATTAAAGTAAATGACGAACAGTTCAACTGAAACAGTAAGGTATCAGATTAGAAGACCCAAGGTCAGCCCTCAAGAAACTGCATGGTTCCAAGTTACAGGTCTGCCAAAAGAATTTGTTGCCAAGACAGCCACAGCACCATAAAACATGTTTCAAACATTTTAAAGTGTCTATGAATCCCTCAAAAACTCCTTTCGAAGAGAATCACTTTAAATTTAATCCGTCAGGTGCATTCTTGAAGACCCCTTCACAAACAGAGTAATCAGCTCTGTGAAAAATTTGAACTGTCCTTCTACGATATGGCACCCCCACAAGAACAAGCTTCTCAATGGACAAGAGGACTTAATGAAGATAAAACATGCATAATAGATTACTGATGTCAACAAAGAATTCCCTAAAGTTCCCCCCAATCCCGTTACAATATTTTCCATACATAATGGAGATGCAGTCTTCTCGGACCCCCCCACCAGAACGCTGCGGGTGAAAGCACATCGAGATGCACTTCAAGGCAGCTGCTGTGCAGCCCGATAACACGCCAAGCACCCCATTCAGCAAGCGGATCTCCCGCGGCACTCCAGCAAGCACGCGCAACAGCCACTGGAATCTACTGCATCTTGGTCGACAGGAAAGGCCACTTTTATTAAAGCTGGCTGGCAAATCCAGACCCTACTAGAGAAGTGATCCCCGACCAGTGGGGCGTTCACAGCTTTTGAGTGTGAGCTGGACAGGTACAAGACCAATCATCCGCTCAATAAACTTCTTGCGCTAATCCACCAGCACTGGAGAGCGTAAGCGGTCATGGGATGGCAACGTGGGCATTAGCACTAATGTTTGGGGTCCAACTTATTTGTGTGGACAACTAAGCACCCCTTTCAGGGTGAGCCACAGAGCACCATGCTGAAGCAGAGCCGAGGGCAGCTGGTTCATCTTATGGGACAGCTCAGTAAGTTAGGTCACTGTGGGAAGGCCATAGCGTATCCTTATCCATTTAGAGGTGGTCGCCTCTCAAAAAGAAAAAAAAATCCAGAACAAAAATAAAAGGTCTCTCACACACACTAAATTAAAAGCTTTCCGGATGAAGAGTCCATTAACCTTGCAGTGGTGATTAATAGCATGAGTTTGGTCAAAATATAAGGGATTCCAGTTACATTACTGAGCGGAGCTGGCAAACAGTTACGTCTGGGGGAAACGTCAAGCGGTGGCAGGAAGCACTGGGGCGGGCTGTGTTTACAGTGGGGTCAGGCAGTACTCCATACTCTCTGCATATTTTCAGATGGCATCCCACACACTCACACAGAGATGGGTGGTTTTAAAGCAAAGAGATCTTTGCCTTTCCATTTCCTGCAGTCAGTGGGAAAATAATGGCAACCTCCCACAGACATCTTAAAATAAAGGGCTGCACATTAATAGGACTGGTGTGAAGAGCGGCACAGACTCGGGATGAGGAGGCAGGACGGCGGCCAGGTCGCTTCCCATAGGCCCCCATTGTGCGCGTGAGACAGCGCCCCTGCTGATAAGTTGGATTAATGTCAGCTGGACCTGCTTGACGCGCTGACTGAAGAGAGGCTTTGGGAATGAACTGCAGTGACTGTCAAAGGGATAAGTGCTGGCAGCCACCATGGGGAAAGTGGCCAAGACCTCAGCAGACCCCAAAAGGTACAAATATACCCAGCGACGTGCCTTAGGGGCAAAAGAAAACTAAGAGGAACTTCCCCTGGGGTTCACGGCACACCAGAAAAGGTGGACGCGAGGTTCCTCTGCATCATGTTAAACTGCTGTACTGACAGCAATGTGAAGGCTGGAGAACGGCAGGCCCCACAACTGTCCCTAGAGGAAAATAAAACGAGGCGGATAACGGCATTACCGCACCCCAGTGTCAAGGAGAATATCTACAGAAGCAAGATCACCCAATCCTGCCTAATTTAAAAACGTGAAGGCTGGCAGAATATTGCGCCCCACGAACTGCAGCCAACAGCTTTGATGAATCTGTGGGATAGCCGCTTCATCTGCATGGCCCAGTCATACTCAGCCAAGAATTGGGAAAAGAGATGCCATCTTCTGGACCCACCAGGGGAGAGATAATTAAGGAAAAAAACACTACCTTAAGGCACTGCACACTGTGCATGGGCTTGGTTCAAACACCGTAAGGGGCATGTTCTGGGGTCAGGGGCCTCAGTGTCGTCAATGAGACGGGGTGACGTACTAATCGTCACAACGACTCGTGCAATGCACGCATGCATGGCGACGCAACCGGTGATCTTCCATGGGAACGAGACACCCAAACTTCGAATAGCAGCTACACTTTCAACTAGAGAGATGTAAGAAACATTTATTTAAATCACCCCCCCAGCACAAGTCTGAAGGGCACAGCTGGCATCTCACCCAATGACCGTTTGGCATTCCACACTTGGTGCACACCCTATCCCACAATGCAGGCGGTTTGGCCACTTGACGACCCAAGAGAGGAATGTGAAAGCCACCTTGGCGTGATGTGGGGACCTTACGCTTCATGACATGGAAGAGCACAAAGGGCAGGTACATTCTATATGCAGCGCGCTTGAAACCACACTTGAGGGCTTGCTTCCTGTTCGTGCAGACAGTTTCCCCTCCTGCAAAACACTTCTTTGAAATGAGAAAACAGCTGAACTTTCGTTCATTCCACTGTACGCCATGGAATTGTCCGAATTAATTTTAAAAATCTCCATTCCGTACAACTCCTCCTAGCAAAGAAACAGCTAAGCCTACGGGGTGCAGATCAAACAGCATATACAATAAACACAGCTAATGGTCATTGCTGACCCAATTTTTACAAAGACCAATAGGCTGCGCTTGTCAGATTTCTACTACATATTTTGCTGTGATGACAACAGCCATTATGATGAGAAAAGTAGCCCAAAATGAAACCATATTGGAACTCCACATGAAATAAGCAAAATGTGTAGGCAGCTGTTATTTTAATACCTGCAAGCATGTCACAGGGTAGAAATCAGAGTGTGAGTCAGTTGCTTGAGAAAGAACGGCTGGCTTTGACATCTTTTCCTGGGGACACAAAACCCATCTGAGATACCTGACAAGCTACTCAGCTGACGGAGTGCTGAGTACCTTCTACTGTGCAAACTTTTTGTGGCTCAGTCATGTGATGTACCTCTGCACCACATACAGGAACAGAAGAGGCTATTTATCACAGACGTGCTTCATTGCACAGCACATTTCTGCATGCCAAAGTGTTGGGTCCACAATTTCAATTCCATTGCTGTAACCCTAAAAACAGCAGGCAAAAACAGAACAGAAGACATCACTGATGGTTCCCACATCAAAAACCAACGCAAAGGCAGAAGTAAGTACAGACTGACAGCCAGGGAACATTGAAAGGACCCAAAAGATACACTATATGGACAAAAATATTGGGACACCTGACCATTACACTTTCTTGACTTCCCATTCTAAATCCATGGGCATCAATATGGAGCTGGTCCCCACTTTGTAGCTATAACAGCTGCCAGTGTTCTGCAAAGGCTTTCCATAAGATTCTGTAGAATCTGTGGGAATTTTCATATTTCATCCAGGAGTGCATTGGTGAGGTCAGGCACTGATGTTGGACATGAAGCCCTGGCTCACAATCTAGTTCATCCCAAAGGCGATGGGGTTGAGGTCAGGGCTCCGTGTGGGCCAGTCGAGTTCTTACACACCAAACTCACCTAACCGTGTCTTCATGGACCTTGCTTTGTGCACTGGGGCAGTCATGCTGGAAGAGAAAAGGGCCGTCCCCAAAACTGTTCCCACAAAGTTAGAAGCATAGAATTCTCCAAAATGTCTTTGTCTATGCTGAAGCACTCAGAGTTCCCTTCACCGGAACTAAGGGGCCATGCCCCAACCCTGATAAATAACCCCATTCTATTATCCCTCGTTCACAAAACTTCATAGTTGGCACAATGCAATCAGGCAGGCAACATTCTCCTGGCATCTGCCAAACTCCAGACTCAGTCATCAAAATCATATGAGCTCTTCATAATGACCAATTCTTGCAAATGTTTATTAACCTGATTGCATGGGAACATGCTTAATCTTATACACCTGTGGCAATAGGTCTGAATGAAACACCTGAATTCGATGATTAAGAGGTGTGTCCCAATACTTTTGTCCATATAGTGCAGGCTCTCTCTTTTTATAGAAGCATTCCTCAGCTTTTACACAGCCTGTAGGCTGGGTTTAGGCTAATGTATCTATTCTCAATTTTCTTTCTAGCTGAAGACATTTTAAAGGGGGTTATACTTGCTATAAATCACCATGTCTTTACTGCACACAGTTCGTGTCAGGGAAGTATACTGCAAGAGCACTTCATTCCCTTTTTCACAGATTTGCCCTTTGCATTAAAAATGTAATCCATTATGCAACGGCCAGCCCATGCCCTAGACTGTCAGAGACCCGAAGGCGGAGGTTACCTTGGCCACTGTGACACTACAAGGGGGAAGTCACAAAGGAAGTAAGTGCTTCCTGCAAAACAGGTCCTGTCTAAAAATTAATTGAAAATAAAATCGAAAAATATCTGTTTTCTTGTATCCTTGGTCATGCTGATATAAAGCTCTATGAAGGTCAAGCACAACAGGGTTATTGATAGACATGACGACAAAAAGTGGTCTTTGCAAACCTGCTTTTTAGCAGAATTTCATGTCAGTGCCTCTGTAACATGACAACAGGTTCAGCTCCAGCATTTAAATTTGTCCGGTGATTAAGTGACTAGTTACTGCCACCTGATTCAGACTAACTGGTGATTCTGCTTGCTACAGTTACCCCCTAGCTACACAATTTCAATTAATCGGCCTTGCTGAAAACAGCTTTTTGCACACATTTAACAAGTAGTCAATATTTTAAAATGCAGAATTAAAATGTTACCCTAAACTGATATTTTACGTTATCTAAAAGGTGGAGTATAAAAAGCAATATTAAATATCAAATCTCGCAATAGAATGAAAAAAGTTCCTGTTTGCTCACATCCTAGGCAAGCAATTCCACATACAGCCTAAGCTCTCACAGCCAACTAACCCATAAAGAACCTTGACTGGATGAACTGATTATAGCCCGACATGCTGGTGCATTAGAACTGTCAAGAGGAGCCCCTGTGTCTGAGGTCAAACCACAAATGCAATTCAATTGATTGGTGGCAAGAATGAGAGATGAATCATCACTGTCGACATCTTATCACAATCCTCAAAGACTAAATGAATAGACCATTTCCATGTCAATCAAGACAGGTATTCCAGATGTGTACAGTTTACCTTGTGTTCCAGTGTGTACAGCAGATACCCTGTTTACCAAATCAACTATACAAACATTTAATAGGTCAAAATGGTGAATTCTAATTATCTTTTTGGCTGGCATTAAGTTAATGCTATTCAAATTGCCAGAGAAAATGTGTTACTCACAAAATGCCAGTAAGGTAAGTAAACCACTGTCATCCTTTCTTTAAAAACACACTAAATGTTTCAGAACCCCAACGGCTTTTCAGTGCTTCTATTGTCAAAATCCCACTAACAGAGTATTGGGTGGATGGCTTCCCATTTTCAGGTTAAAATGATTTGTGTCAACACAGCTGTTTGACACCACAGGGAAAGAAGGCCTGATTGAGCCATCTTCATTATTATTTATAACTACAATGTCTGAGCCAGTATGATGAAAAAAGCTGTGCATAAATGTTCTCTTTCAATTAAAATAAGTCAGAAACAGACATCACAACCTGTTTATCCTTCCAATATATATGAAATTGGGCCTGATGAGTCCCAGGAGCAGAGGAACTCAAAAAGTGGTCATTGGCCCTGTTTACATAATCCAAAACCACTGGCCTTTGTGGGAACATGGGTAAGACTTCTGAACACCTCCATGTTTCTAAACATACAAACACAACCCTCACACTTAGCAACAATCAAATGACATCATACCTCAAATGGAAGGTGAAATACAATAACTCTGAAGCTGCATGGGCTTTTCATGTCACTTTGCCAAAACCCAGGCCGTAAATATTTTCTCAGTCCACATAGAAATGTGAGCTTATCTGTACCATTTCCAGATCAGGTGGGTATTCCAGAAACCAGGATTCCCCACTTAGCCAGATACCTTAAGGCAAACATGAAAACTGCCCAATAGGAATGTCACTTACCTCTCTTCCTATTGGACAATCCTTATATTTGGGTTATCGGGCTATAAATCCTGGTTTGTAGAATACTCCCCAGGACTGACAACTAGAAGACAACAGATATTCACAGAGAGATTCCTTGAAGGTTATTTTGATAGGTTTCTCTTAAGTGGTTTAAAAGTGCTTAATTGAAAAAGCTCTCATGCCAACTGGAGCCAACAAAGAAGCTATAATGCTTTAATTATACTTTACTTAGTAACTACTAAGGCCTTTCATTACATAAATACTAATAGATGAATGAACAGGGTTAAATAAAGCATTTTTGACTGTATAAACAAGAATAAAATACCCTATAATGTGTTGCTTGATGACTCAAATGTAAATATATCTGGTGCCAAAATTTAGAACCCAACAAAGGAATTCCACCGAGTTTGCTTATATAATTCTTTCGGACAAGTCCCATTTGCAAATCTTAAATAAAACCTACCAGTGGGTCTAACAAATTGTGGGGCCTCAAAAGTTTTCCTGATGCAACCACCCTGAACTTCAGAATTGGTTTATACACACCCAAAATAAGCCAAATGCTGGGTGGAAATATGATATATCAATCCACAAAAGACTTAATTCAAGACTTACTGTGCCTAACCTTAATTTCAAGCATTACTAACTTTCAGATGTAATCCTTAAAGAATTCAAGTGAACAAATACAGCATCAATCCTTAACTTACACAAGCATTTTTTTGACCAAAAACGGGTTATGTTGGCATCATACCGATCCTTTTGCAGGTGCTCATATACAACTCACAGACAGGAGTATCCTGAACTGTTAACTGATCACTATTCGTCCAATATAATCCCAATGAGGCAGGTAAAAAGCTTCCATCTTTGATGTTCATGTAAATCTGTGTAACGACGAAAACGAAAACCCATTAACGGGAAAAAAATAGCCATACTAACATGACACATCTACGTGACTAGCAGCATCGGTATTGGGTTAGAAGCGCTGCTTCGGCTTTAAGCATCGGCCAGAATTCCGGTTTTCGCTGTAATGTGGTCCAGTGTGTTAGTGTGCAAAGCCTGGAGTGGTAGAGGATCCATTGAAAAGACCGGCCCAAGAAGGGCCTTTAATCCCCGTCAACAACTTTATCCTATTATCGCGGTTCATCACCGGCTCAGACGAGTCGCCGTGATCCTCCGCCACAAATCAAAAGTAACAAATACCTTTCGTCCAAAAACCACAACCATGAATGAGGAAGAGCAAATAACGGCACCTTAAAGTTGGATACCGTTTCATAGGCGATCAATAAACGACGACAAGACGAACAGATCCTCTTCCCATAACCTTGTGTCAAACACCCGAAAACTTAATCCATACGGATCGTTTAACTAATCGTTCCAGCAGACGACATTCAGAAACGCGTTTCCGCGTGTGAATCCTTACTTAGGCACGGTTTGCTCCGCACTGATCCCCACCAGCGCGCAAAGTCCCAAGATCAGCGGCGAACGGCTTTCAGTCGATACGGGATCAAAGCACCCATGTGCCGGAGATACTAAGCTTATTATGTCGAATAATCTGGAATTTGCTTTAATCTGCTCCAGTTCACACCTTCGCATGCATCCAGCACACGGAACACCAGACGCCGACTGACAGCCGCACGACTCCGTGCGATCATTTTATAGTCTATCAGCTTGAAACACCAGCTAGCTGGGCTTATATTGAACAGCTATGCGCTGCCTTCCAACAAACACTGGACGCCTCGATACTGCAAACATATGAATAAATAAATAAAAACCTGCGCCGGCATTTGGTCCCCCTCCATAAAGACAAATTGCGTGCCTGAGAGGAAGGCGCAGAGCCCGAATCCACTCGCACCCAGTCACACTCCAGCTGCCATTTTTCTCGCAGAGGACCGTCAACGGGCGAAACGCGCCCGGCAATGTGCGGCCGACTGCAGGAACCGGCGGAGACGGGTCATCTCCGGTCCGGCTCGGCCGGTGACTCCATCAGCAAGGGAGCCGGACAAAGGGCGATCGCCGCGCCGGTGCCGCTTATAAACCACCCCCTTCCCCGGGATCCGGATTCCGGCATACACCGACCACCATCTCACAGGACGGAACCCGGCGAGGCGCAGCGACGAGCCGCCAAGTTACGGCCGTGCTTACCGCGCAGGGGAGCCCGATTTGACTTTACTTAAGCCGGGTCCCGTCGGACAGCCGCGTCCATAGACAACGCCGCCACAACCACCACCCCCTCTCGCAGATCACAGCCCCGGCGCACGCCTCTGCTTACCTTAGACGTCAGGGTTTCTGGCGCCTCGTCTCATTGAAAATAATCACCAAACTGGGGGGGGGGGTTTAAATCCACAGAAAGCGCCGCTCTCTTCCCCTGGAAAGGCGGAGGGAGGGGGGGCGCGGGCGCTCAGAGCGCGCGACGGGCGTCCGCGCGCAGGTAGCCGGCCATGGGGCGCCGCGGGCCGGCCAAAGGACGCGCTCTTCCGCCAAGCGCAGCCCCGCTCCGAAACTTGTTTATGTCCAAGTTTTGTTGACGCTCGTAAGTAACTTCCTGCAACAGCTCGGAGCGGGGTGGACGTCGGCGAGCGCGGAAAAGAAACAAACGAACGAACCCGGGGATGGTGGGGAAGAGCAGCGACCGAAAAACCCACAAATAAATTAAAAGCAAAAAAAATAAAAAAATGTCCCGCGACGGGCAGCACAATACAAAAGGCGAGGAAAAAAATGTCCACCGCTGGCTCAACGGAAAAAAAATGCTTTTTCTTTCCTTGAGAGGACGCCGCACCCAAATGTGTTCAGTGCGGACAGCGTCTCCTTCGCCTCACTGATAAGAGGGGAAAAGGAGGTGTGGGTAAGACATTTAAAAGAGAAATTCACGCCAAAAGACGGGGAGGATGGGTCAGGCGAAAAGACAGCAGAGTGACGCTCAGTAAGCCCAAGTCCAAGTCAGAAGCGAAATCTCTAAGCTTGCCACAGCCAGTGCCAAGCGGCTGCTCGATCTTGATTGGCGGTTATTGGCGTCAATCAAAATGCGCAGGCGGGGCTGAACGTGAATGGCGTAGGTTATCGGCCAATAAAAACGGCACGTTTGTTGTAACTCAAGCCATAGTGCTCATTCATTGTGGAGAAGGGCGGGACATACTAAAGTAGCACGTTTGGTTGTTTTTTTTTTGTGTATGAGTACTTAGGCGTGAAACACAGGAACAATTGAACTTAGGATGTCCTGCAGGTAAGATGTTAGAAATGGTCGAAAGAGGACGGAGAAAACATGTACATATAATCTTAAATCCACGTAGAAATAATTTACAGAAGTCTTATTTACATACAGTTAACGCAATAAATGTACTAAAGGTTTCGATTAAAAAAAAATATTTATCATTTTATGCATTAATGGAATATGTATGTGCCTCGCCAGGGAGCAATGTGTGTTTAGCATAGGATAGCAGCATGTACCTACTATGCCGACACATGAGTAGTAGTGCTGTTGCCGCTGTATTAACTCAGTATCCCTGACGGGATATATTTATTGCCATATTTATGATAAATTATCATTCAGTATTTCCCATCCTGTCTGGAGCTACGTTACCGAAACTGACAGTGAAGGAGGAATTGTCGCGCACCTTAAAATCTCAAGCACCATTGCTGACCAAGAAATTAAATTATGCGCGTTGATACAGAGAATACGGTTGAGAAAATGCCCCGTGTCCTTTAGATTTCTTGCCGAAAGACTTTTATTATCGCTGTTTAGTGAAACAAAAAGCAAAGCTGAAATCAACGCACATTGTGGTTCGCACCATTTTGCTCGCAGCTTGCGTTTCACCGACCAGGATTTTGGCCATTCCCCGGACATATGAGGTTCTTCCAGGAAAATGGCACATCACCGGTTCGCGACCTGACCCGGTGTGCATACACAAAACTAACTAACCATCTTCCGTCGACCTCTCAGTCATTGCACTGTTGTAGGCCCATGAATGATTTAGCTATGATAACTTGCACTTTTGATACCCTGGTCTCCAAATAAAACCTTCACTCCCTCTCACGCCACACTTATCTGATGCTTATGACAGCCATTTTGTCCTCCGTTGAATTTACACGATTCGTTCTCATTGTGAAGGAGCATGGTATTTATGCAGGATGGCCTTTGTATATATTATTTGTATGGTTTCAAGTGCGCTCATCCATTAATCTTCCAAACGCTTACCCAGCTCAGGGTCACAGGAGCCCAGAGCGCGCACCAAGCACCATCGGGCACACGTGCAGTACTTCGCCTGGTACAAAACTTGCGTCTGTCTCTAAAACTACACTGATTTGTGCGTCTTTTTTATGCATAGTTCTCGTATAAAACGGGTTATAGTTAAATTTAACCACGTTAACTTTCTGGATTTCTAGATAATCAAACCCAGCTTTACACAGTTTACTGGATAATCCCGTCTTCCAGAATCGTGTTTGAAAAATGTATGATTTAGAATATTATGTAGAATCAACACAACTGCATTTAATAGTTTTTATTTGCAAAGAAGTGGTAACTCTTAAAACTTGTATGAACTCTGACGTGAAATGAACGCATTTCACATTTATCTGGGGGAAAAAAGAACGCCTACTCTCGGCTAGATATAGTGCATATATATTGCATAGCTCAATTTTATTCGGGATGAAAATTAATCTAATTTCATTATTTTATCATTTTTAAATCAGGTAGCTTCAGAAACGCTTTAAAAGCCTTCTCTACTTTTTGGACGTGTGTCTCCCCCTGGTGGACAAGTGAAAGGGAAAATCGGGCGGAACACATTTACCAAATGGAAAAACTTACATGCATGCATATATATTGTATTGTCCCAGTCCAAATGTGTACATATTTAGTAATAAAAGGGTGTTGATTATATATTTAGTTTGGGAAATGTCAATCATGTTCCAAAAATAAAAAATAAATAAAACCAAATGATACCAATAACAGTACAGGAAGCACTTTAGACCCTTAAATAACTGTCTGTCACTGGCTGCAGTGACAGTATGAATTTGAGGTATTTTCAGACAGCATGCGATTTAGGACCAGAGCCCTGGGAGATTTCACTAAAGTACTGGGTAGGGGGAGTGGTTTAGCACCCAGCCCCCACCCCTACCCCCAAACCTGAATGGTTAGCTAAGCTGTGGGTACAGACTGCAAAACAAGACTATATACTGGGCATTTAGGTAGGATTCATTTCTGCATTTATATCAATGCATTTTCTAACTGCTCACCCTGGTCAAGGTCACAGAAGGTCTGGATCCCACGTGGCACAGGGCACAAAGGTACACCCTGGATAGGATGCCAGTTCATTTTCAGGGCATATATATATACACACACACTTTCACACACTATGGGCAATTTAGAAATGCCATTTAGCCTAAATGTATATCTTTGGGCTGCAGGAAGAGACCCAGGCGAGATAGGCAGGACAAACTCCACGTACCCACAGAACAGAGGGGATTTGAACCCTCAGCCCTACTGGTGAGAGGCTCCCCTCTCTATTAATGAGATATATGACTTATTCAGCAGCAGTGTGGCTCATGCTGTTCAGCTGACTGGTGACGTCAACTTGTCCTGAGTGTCTGTATGAGTGTAACTGGCTGGTATTCTGACCAGGCTGCATCCTACAGTGCGAGTATGACCTCCCACAATGCCTATGCAATAAGCAGTTACTGCTAATGCATAAGCAGTAACTGAAAAGGGGGGAGGGTGTGTATTTGAATATGTTAATGATATCCATAATATTAATGATATGTTGTACGTTTAGCATTATTTGATGATGCAGAGCACAGCCTTAAGCCTGGCTGGAGTGCAATCACACTTGTCAGGCCCAGGGCATCATGAGTACTACGTGGACAGTTCAGCCTGATACCCCCAGCTGGGGCAGACCCTTGCACTGGAAGAAGGCTTCGTGACTCGGCTCGCGGCCCAGGAAAGCCTTCAGCATGTCAGCACCATCAACTGAGCCTCCAGCTTCTAGGATCACCTTCCTGTATTCCATCCCTACCTGAAAACACAGGCCATCAGTGGTCAAACATGGGCTCGTATGATGGTCTCGGTGATGCTGTACAGAATCCTTGGTAGGAGGTACCTTTGGATTCATAAGTCCTTCCTTCTTGAAGCGGCTGAAGAAAATGTCCATGGAGAAGACCTCACTCCATAGGTAGCTATAGTACTGTCCATCGTAGCCCCCAGCCAAATGACTAAAGCTGGCTGTCATGTTTGTGCCTGGAAAGAGAAGTCCTCATTGTCATCATATGCTTGTGTTGGTCATTAAGCGAACATCTTCTGCTCAGATGTACCTGGAGTTGCTGGGATCCCCAGGATCTCTCTGCAGTGCCTGGCAAATTCTTCTGCCGTGTCAGCACTAGACTTGGTATGGAGAGCCTGGTCCACTTTGCTGAGGACCACCTGACGCAGATTCATGAGCCCTAAACGAGACCGTGGGATAAAGGTCACTCGCCAAATAAACCTTCCAGATCAATGCAATTCTGACAATTAAAATGCCAATGAAGACACTTTAGCGCCTGGTAGATGCAGCGTTCTTTGCACTCAGAAGATGAAGTTCCTTCGCTTATCTGCTATCGATCGGGTAAAGGAAGCCAACCCGTGTTGGCCACGCGGGAGGCGATGAGTTTGTCAAGCAGGCTGTCTGGGATGGGGCTGCCGTCCTTGTAGTGTCGGGACATTCTCTGCAGGGGCTCCTTCTCCCACACCCAATTCTCTAGCATCTGGGAAGGCACCTCCACAAAGTCTGTCTCGACAAGCGTCCCGCTGAACTCCGCATACTCTGTCTGAGGAGATTGAGTGAGTAAGTTTTTATTGTTACCGTCTTCTTCCATCCCTTGCAAAGTAACACAAGTTACTTTGTAACCATTCAGGCTGCAAATCCATAATTGCTTAAACTACTACACTATGTTGCCAGCCACTATGGGACTGCATAACAAGACTCATGCGCATTGTGCCACGTGCTACGGGTGTATTGGAATACCCAGTCGTTCAGTCTCACCTGGTTGTCAAAGTCTATATACAATGCAAAACAGACCAATATGTAGTTAGTGGCTGATAAAGTGCAGTAACAGATCTATAATGGGCATGTGCTGGGGATATAAGTGTCAAGGGAAATGCGGATGCCGGAAATTCGAATGACTTGAGGAATTAAGCTGTTCTGGAATCTGGTAGTCTGAGATCTGATGCTGTTAAGCCTCCTACCAGACTGCAGTGGGGTGATGAGTTTGGAGCTGGAGTGCCTGGGGTCCTGAATTACAGGCTGATCCATGTTATGCCAGGAAGATGGAATCATTCAGATGCTTGGGTGGGTTGGTGTCAGTAGCTTGAGATTTGGTGTAACTGAGAATGTAGTCCCGAGCGTATCTCAGGAGAGTGCCGGAAGGGCCATACCCTGGAGCAGATCTCGTGCATGACGTGGCCAAACTCGTGGAAGAAGGTCTCCACCTCGTGGTGCTGCAGCAGCGATGGCCAGCTGGCCGTGGGCTTGGTGAGGTTGGCCACCATGGCTGCCACCGGCAGCCTGCGCTGTCCGTCGGGCCCCAGAGCGCCCGGCTGCAGCCCGAAGCAGGCCGCGTGCCCGTACTTCCCAACCCTGAAAGAGAGCACCGCGGGCGGCGGGCTGAATCCGGCTCAGACCATCCTGTCGCCGTGCGTGTCAACCTGACATGTCATGAATCAGTTTTCTCTTAAAGGTCACGGCCATCTGGCCATCCTCCAAGGGTTTATCCGGTACAGGGTCACCGGGGTGAGGGGGGGGTGGCCTGGAGCCGGTCCCTGGCGGCGCAGAGCACGCGGCAGGCCAACGTAAAGGTCATGCGTATACTTTATTTATGCAGGCTCACATTTCAGCACGGAACATTATTCATTACAGCAATTCGTTAAATATTCCCCCCGAAAAAATAACGGGAGACACCCTTCCTATGTGTGATCATTTTGCTTTCACACCAATTGTAGGAACCGCAATGGGATGTATAACATCAAAGAGGGTCCCATTCAGTCCACTGTCTCCAGATACGGGCAGTCAATGTGGATAGTCGATGTTCCCATGTATTATGCAAATTTACTTTCACATGCATTATAGGATTATAAGGAGAAACATCAAAGGCTGTTGTTCTCTGCACAGTACCTGGGATGCAGGTCTAAGTAGAACTGGCCCATCTCCTCCCCTGACGCAGTGTCTAGCACAGAATAGAGGCTGACGGCGGCGTGCCACACGTGGGCGTCGGGCACCTGCCGAAACGTCAGGCCTAGCAGGTCCTGGTAGATGCCCAGGAGTCCCTGTGTCACCGCCTCCAGAGGGAAGTACTCGATCAGCTTGTCCTTGTCCACGGCGAACTTGACCTGCTCCACCTGGTTCATGTAGTAGGGCATGTCCCAGGCGTGGATCTGCCCGTCGAAGGCGCGGCCCGCCGCCTCGCACTCCCGCCGCTTCAGCTCCAAGACGTCGCGCAGCTCCTGCTCTCCTGCCGGCTTCAGTGCCGCCTGGAATCCGTCTGTCGTACGGGACACGGGCTTCTGCACACGGGAGCCATCGCCTTCTCTATGAAAGCTACTACCAATCAGGGTTGGTAATTTTCATATACAGATGGTCCCCGAGTTACGATGGTTTGATGGCTTATGATTTATGATAACCCCCAAGCTGGCCCTTAACCCCCGGTTCCCTGGGCGCCGCACAAGGTGGAGGTGAGAAGAGAATTTCCCCATGGGGATCAATAAAGTAGCAATTATTATTAATAATAATAATAATAATAATAATAATAATGATCACTTCTTTTTTGTTTATTCCACCCCATTATGTTGCTGTTATATTATTTATTGTTCACATACCCATTGCACTGTGTATAAACCCTGGTGTCCAGCCCCTGTTTGTCCTGTGTTTTGTGCACTTTATGTCCTGTGAAAACCGTCCCCATATCACTCGTTGTCTGTATGTTACACCATGGTCCTGGGAGAGCATTATGTTATGCTGCTCTGTATCTGCATGCGGATGGAATGACAATAAAGCCCACTTCACCCCATGCAGGTACACATTTCTGCGCTCAGCTCTGCGTCTCAGGAGGATTGATATGCTGAGTGAGTCTGCTCCACGGCAGCCTCTGAGCCGTGTTATTGTGAAGGAGACTCCGCGGCGCATTTCGATAAATGACCCCCGGCGGGGAGAAAAGGCAGCCGGAAAGCGTGGCCCGTGAAGGTAGAGCCCTTTTCGGAATGCCACCGAGCTGCCGGGCGACGGTGAACGCGAGAGCGGTGCTAACGCGCTCCCAGAGCGCAGGACGCCTCGCAGCTGTAATTGTGGTCCCAGCTGTGACCGCAGGGAGCTGCCTGAGAGCAGCAGGGTGGCCTGGGGAGTAGCCGCCTTGCCTGGCCATGCGGACCTTGGCTGCCATGCCAGCGAAAGCCTCCACTGGTAAGAAAACCAGAAGAGCACTTCCCCACAGTCACTGGCAATAAATATAACAAACATGATGTCTGCAGTCTGCAATCAGCGGCTTCTGTTTCTTATGCATTTCATACCCTTTCTGCCCCCAGGAATGCTGTGAATTTTTATTCGCTTTTTCGCTATTTTCTGCATGCTTTGAAACGGAATCATATGGCAGCAGCCGATTGTCTGAATGAACACAGAGGGGGAAACATGATTTTGTAATAACAGCACCGTATTACAACAGTTAACTTAAGCTAAAAAACCCAAATGGTTTCTGTGTTTAGTGTTTGTAAGACAATATAAGACAGTCCTGTTATTTACCATCTTCCTGTGTTCATCATACTTATGTAAGGAAGTTCTTGGTAATGTGGATTTAGGTCACGAAGCCATCATGGTCTGACCTATTGATGTTCATAACACACGTGATGGAGGCCTGACCTTCCTGAGGAAATTGCCCCGTTCCTCATTTCAGCCAAAAACCTCCAATCTCTGATGAAAAGCTGAACCTTTATGGGATCGCTGGTTAACTATTGATCTGATTTGCCGATAAGAAGCTAAGACCTGGTTTCCACTGATTTACCCCAAAATTTATGGAAATCCGGTGCTTAAAATTCACCGTGGTGGCTGCGGCGTGACCCCGACGGCCGCAAATTCCGCTCCGCCGGGTGCTGGGGCCACCTACCATCCCGGCCCTTCCTGAGGGGTGAATCTCAGCCCAGCGCCCAATATCCCCAACCCGCTGAATCTGGCTCGGGGGGAACATACCGAGAAAGCGGGTGACGGCGGCGCTGCTCTGAGCCATGTTCACCGCCAGCACGTAGTCGGCGTGCGAGCCGAAACCCAGCAGCCTGGCCGCTCTGGCCCGCAGAGGGATCAGCTGCTCCAAGATGGCCGTGTTCACCTGCGCGGCAAACCAGAGCGAGAGCCAGCTGGTTACCCGGCATGTGGCTGCGGATCGGAACCTTTGGGGGGGGTGGCTCCACAGGTCAGGCCTCTGTGCCTGTGATCAGAAGGTCACAGGCTCCACTCCCATCCTTGGCAGAACAGTTACATGTTCACTGGACCCTTAAGCTAGGCTCTTCATCCCCTGAAAAGTCTTCGGCAGGTGTCGGATAAATGACTGGCCCTGCGTTCAGACCCCAAGCGCCGCTCTCAGTTGTACTTGTGTGTAGGTCTTAAAAAAGAAGAGCAAGGTGGGATTGTAAAAAGAAAAGCATTCCGACGCACCTGTGCAAATAAAGCATCATTAATGTACATTTTTATTTATTTAGGAGACGCTTTTATCCAAATCTTCGTGCATTTTACGAGAAACCGGGGTCGGGCCATTCGGGGTTAAGGGCCTGGTTCAGGCGCCCAATAGTGAGATCACTCTGCCGACCCTGTGTTATGGTGGAACTGGTGACCTTCAATTCACAAGCACAGTGTCGCAGCCCACTGAGGCATGCGCCACGCACCATGCTCCCTCCGCTTTCTGAGCACTGTTGTGTCCGCATCCTGTATAGCTACCTAATCCCACATCGCGTTACTTGTTGCCCGTGACGCGTGCAGCGCTAACCTCTTTGCAGCGGCTGTGGAAGGCGGCCTCCATCCGCCGCCGGGTCTCCGGGACGTGGCACCTCTTCATGAGCGGGAAGTAATGGGGGTATTTCAGCGTCACCCGGAAGCAGCCGTCCTCCGTCCGCTCCAGGCCGTTCATGTAGCTGTCCGCCATGCCGCCTTACCGGGTGAAAAGTAGCGTCGGGCGTCACACCGCTGTTACCGCCATGCAAGTGCTGTACCTGCCTACCTAGCTCATCCATGGTGAAGGACAGGTGAGTGTCGTCCTCGTTCAGGTTCTTGTTGAAATCTATGCAGAGCTTGCTGATCAGCTTCAGGGTGGACTTAATCTCCTGAGTAATACAAGGAAATGTCCGCAAATATACCTAAATTTGCCACAAGGAGCACTGGATGGCTTTTCCTTGTCTGAATGTTTCGCTTCTCATGTTATTATTAACCATCAGCGTTCCCATCCATTATGTGGCCACCTCACCTCCAGGCCAGCTCAGCCTTAGCAGGGTTTGGATGTTCTCCCTGTTCTCCCATAATCCTTAGAGGGTGAGGGCTTTGGGACGGAATCTGGATTGGCGCCTCACTGATTAGCGGTTACTGATGCTGGATGCGCAAGCCGGCAGAATATCACCAAACGTTTGTGGAAATTGAGGGACGCTAGCCAATCCCAGCCCGTCGTGTCACGCACTGCTTAGCGCCGACGGGCCGTCGCACAGTACCTCCTGCACATCCTTGGCGAGATGCAGTCCGTTCCGCCTCCCTAGCCGGACAAGCCTCTCCAGGAATCTCTTGGCCTCGGGTTTCAGATCCTTCGGCTGCTTACTCTACGGAAGACGTGCCAGGAGGCGTGAGAGTCCGCGGCCTGACACAAGCACTTTGCATCAATCGACCCGTATGAGGAACGGGGCCCTCGCCAAAACCAGCTTCCCTTTTCAGGTCTCCGCTACCCGATGTGATTGAGAGCATAAAAGCCAGCATCTAAGTTCCTCAGTAAAAACAGATCAAAGAGATTTACTAAACCGTTATCCATATATATATCATCATTCTCTTAAGCGTAACCGCATGGGAAAGGATGCATTATTAAATTGCGGGGCGTAAATCGCGAATGTGTCACGTTGCGAGCCCAACTGCCGGACAAGCCCCCGGATAGCTGCCCAAGCGTAATGCCTGCCAGCTTAATGTTCCGGCCCCATGGCTGCAGAAGCCACCCAAACTGCCCGCGGGGTCCCCGAGTGACAGTGAAGGCTTTATCTGCGCCCTCTCAGCGAAACAGAGACATGCCCCCATTGACAACTCAATTATAAGGGCAGTAAATACCCTGGAAAGCACTCAAAATGACAGCGTGTTGTTAAATAAAAGAGGGCTGCACTAAAAGATTCAGGCGTGCAAGCAGCAGAGGATTTGGGGGGGGGGGGGGGGGGGGGGGGGGGGCGGAATGGGAGCAGCGGAGCCTGTAAATGTTATAAATGGTGTATTGTATCACATGACAATACAAGCTACAAAAACACCAACGCAAATTCACTGTAAATTCAGGCCCGGAAAAGCTTTTAACATTTTTAATGTTCAAGTTCCTGAAATTTAAAAAGAGGCAGTTCTTTCCCCCTTTACGACGCAATACAAAAGCAGCGTGTATTGTATTGTTCAGTGAAATCAATGGCTGGTAGCCTTTAAGCAGACAGAGGATACTGAGGATCGCAGAACAGTAACCTCATTGTGCTGCTTACATAACAGGCCCTTCTCAAGCTGCCTTAGTGATTGTTACAGTAGACTAGCAGCTTGCGGAGTGGTTATTACAGTGGCTACTTGATGTTACTGGGGGGGCTCGGGAACCAGCTGATCTAGCGCTCATTTTGAATGGGGGTCTGTGAAATTAATAATGGAATGCATGCATAGAACTGGAGTGCAAAATGAAGCCTTATACGGTGAAGCCAACTTAATGGACTGCAAATGAAACTATGCCCTCCCACTGCACCTGCAGAGCGAGGAGCCTCTGGAAGATGTCCTCCCTCATGCCCAGCTCCACATCGAATTCGGACAGCCTCCTGTCCGCCTCCGTGCTAGCATGGCGCACCTCCCGGCATGGCGACACGTACTGAGGGAAATCCAGGATGTGCCTGGATGCTGCAATGCATCATGGGTATTACATGGGTGGTACTGACTCACTGGCTTCCGCTGGCCCACTTATCTACTGAGGGAACATAAATACGGCCACATAATATATAATATAAGGAGGCGCTGTGTGGCTCATTGGGTTAAGTCCCTGTATTAGCCCCCCCCCCCAAAAAGAACTGCTCCAGGGGTGCTGAATAAATGGCTGATCCTGTGCTCCAACCCCAAGCTTTAATCTCACCTCTGCATGTGTGTATGTCTCAGAGAAGCACAAGATAGGACATGCAAAAAGACACTAATGGCAAGTAAAACATCTTGTCAATTAAAAGAGCTAAAAGTGGGTGGAGTGTGGTTCAGTGTGGCTAAGCCTCCAAGCCTCAGATTGCTTGAGCCCTGGTCTTGGCAGAACAGTCATGTCTGTGGGTCCTTGGCCTCCATCTAACTTACGGCCCCAGGGTCGCTGTGCACTGCCTACCCTTATTCTGTGAGTGACCCCCAGGTGTCCTCTCACCTGTGTGTGTCTCACGGAGAGCAGGATGGGGTCGGCAAAGAGAGAATTTCCCCATGGGGACTGATAAAGTGTCACTGTTCTTGGGGCAGGATTTACCTGTGTATTCCAGCTTGGCATCAGCCAGAGCTTTTAAGGTGTTTTCAAAAGACACCTCGTCTGGGTCCAGCGCTCCGACACTGTCGTACATCTGTGTGATTTTCTGGATCAGGTTCTCCGTTCTGCATTTAATCTGGTTGGGCGTAAGATCCCACCGGAGCTCGCTCGGACCGCGAGTCGACAGGGAGCGCTCCGGAACGGACACCACGGGTCTGTCCTGAAGGGTCATTCTCAATGCTGGTCTAGCTGGGGAGCCTCTGAAGTTCAAATCGGGTATAACGACAGTGGCTCACAGCCACCTCTGTTACAGGGGAGAATTTGAGTGTCAGGAGATATTCTAAGCATTCCAACTATGTGCCAGTAAAATATTAAGCAAAATACCTGTGAAATCTGGTCCCTAAGAAGCACTACAGTCTATGCAAACACTAATACTGTAAACTCCCCTCGTTTACAGCGTGTGGTGTACTTCACAACATGCCATCAAGATCTATATCCATTATGACCTTACAAGTGAATATCAGTTTTCTGACCACTTATCCTGGATTACTGACTATGATGCAGCATGCTAATGTTGCTAAATGATAAACTCCCTTCAGGTGCATGCAGCACTGTGTGGCATCTGACAGCAGCCTGCTGACACAACCCCCTTCAGGCAGGAGCACGCACTCCTAATATGGCTGCCCAGCGGCTTCCAGCCTGGCCGTATTGACAAGGGCCCATTGGGGACAGCACATCTTCCACACGCCGTAATCCAGCAGCCCGGCTTCACCGGAATGAAGGTTGACGTGCCTGCTGGGAAAAGCGTAGACGACTGACTAACGTGCCCTGCGGCTTTACACATAGAAGTAAATCTATTTTACATCAGTGGCATTTAAAATGCTGACATTTTGTAAATTTGGACATTTTCCTTTGAAAGGGCAATCTCGCCTTAATCAAACTGTGCATAGGATAGGTAATATATAGCATAAAAAATACAGGAATGATGAACATCAGGCTTAATATAGCTTTAATATGTATAACCTGTGTGTTTTTAGCTGATCGATGCTGAAGAATATGGTAAATGTAATATTAAGTTTGCAATTGGTATGTATTTATTACACGGAACATTTTTAATTAAAGCACAAAAACTGAAAACTTCTAAAAATTTGGCATGCAGCAAGTGAATTTGGATTCCACATCTATAATTAGATCATTAAAAATAGCTTAAAATATGCAACTGTGGCCATACAAAATAAGACGCACGTACGAATCCACAGTTCCTCGACAATATCTAGAGTGCCTCTTATCGGTGTTTGTATGTTACATCATTTGCGAGATTAACGAGGCCTGACATGCAACTGTGGCTATTTCAGTTGGCACTGACAAACAGAATTAGCAAGAGACACCCTGCGTTTCACATTTTGAAAGAATTCATGTGTAGCAATTAAAGTTCACACAAGAAGCATTTTAAAATCTGTGTTAGACATGCAGATTAACCAAGCAGCAGAACTTAAATGGTCGGTTACCGTAAATGCGCTTATGTTAATATATCAATAATATTCTTAATCTATTAATTTTTGGTTATTCATTTAAAATACACATTCGGTTAGTGTGATAGTCCTTACCTCACATTTCGAACAAATATTTATTATTTCTTGCACAAACAAGCATTAAATTCTTCAAGGTTATAGCCAAAGTCTGGAAACTCAACCCACTGAAGTCTTATCTACTGTACACCGCACCCCGCCCCCAAGCTACACAGCTGTTTTTCCCATGAGTGTGCAACTATCAAAAGAGGTTAACTTGATATCACTTGATCAGCGGACAGTATGCAATTATATAGCCGTTTTAATGAGTAATTTGTAGAGACTTGACAATTGCAATTAAGTATAAATCTGCCAAATGCTCTACAAAAAGTTAATCTGATTTGGCGTGCTCCCACAGTTATCCGATTTTATGAGAGAGATGGCATGCCTGTAAACACTGTCAGCTATGATTCATTCGGCTGGTTAATTTTGGTGCTTAGCTCATACATATGGCACCGGACACACATGACATGGAAAAAGGCACGCAGTGAAACCCACCCGCAGAAATACCTGCGATCGGCTCGACAGAGTGAAGTTGCAGGGAAAGCGCTGCACGCCGTGCGGGGAACGTGCGCGCGCCGCAGAAGCCCACTCCGCTCGCGCCCAGCCTGACAGCCGCGGCCGGGGATCCATCCGATCCACTTCCTGCGTTGAGTGCGCATGCGCGGGGCGCTCGGGCTCGGTCGGTGAGAGCTCGCATGACTGCGTCGTCGGGACCGCCGGAGGTTTTTCTCAGGTGGGTGGGTGGGGGCGGTAAGAGCATCCTTAGAAAATTCATAGCTGACATACGCAATGATGCTTGGAAGATCGGGGAATGGCAGGTAAAGTTCGTTATCGAGCATGTTTTTGCCGTCGGCGTGAAAGACTTACGGCGTTGCTTGGGCTTGTGCAGGACTAGGATGGAATCGAGATGCGTTACGGGCACCTTTAATGCGAGTTACGTAAGTGTGCGTGCCTCGCATCGCCGTGCATATGCGAAGGAAGATTATACGCGTTTATTTAACGCGTATATTTGCAGTGCAGCTGCATTTGGTGTGCATCCTCTTTTTTTAAGCTTTGCTGAATTTTGCCGAGATGACATCACGAAGCCTTGGGTTGGGGATGGGGGGGTGTTTAAGTGGGTACCAGCGAGGTGCGTGTCAGTATCACTGGCTCTCCAGGCATCATTGTGGAACTCGTTGAACCCGTTGTAGATCGATTTCTATTTTGTGGTGTGTTTCATTTCTTATTATGGTTGTACTATAGTTATAGTTTATTATTGTATTATGTAATTATAGTTTATAGTTTGTCTCTTTTCTTTGTAAAAGTGTGAAATGTATTGCGTTAAGTAGTAAAACAGCAGTGGAACCCTTAACGTTTCATACTGTTCAGGTTAAGTGTAGCACATAGAGGTATATTTGGTGATTGACATCAATAGAAGGCAGATCCGCTAACTCTCTGGCTCTGGAATTTAATGTACCTTAGCCCTTCCATGTGCATCCATGTGAATTAGTTATCACCATCTGGTCCATGATGTATTTGAATTTTAAAAAATGATACTAGCAAAATCTCTTAACTTTCATACTTGTATATGGATTGCTGATGAAGAAATTGATGGATTCTCCACAGTATGGCTTCCTCCTCTCCCCCTTCAGTTTGAGAACAGCAGGGAAGATAGTCAGGGATTCCAAAATCCCGAATCTCCAGCAGTAACTGGCCAGCAATAGAAATGATCTCACCTGCTTTGGGGGCCTGTTGGCAGCCACTGCTCTCTTGCAAATTTGACATTTGCCTGCAAATAACCCAGAACGAGCCCCAGATTTTGAACTTCACCCCACCCAGAAACGCACTTTCTGCAGTTAGCTCATCCCAGCAGCTTCAGGAAAGCTTTCAGATAGTAAATCATTACTGAAGATAGCATCGCTGAGATTAGCCACAGTATGGCCATAATGAGGTCAGAGGAGTCCATCAAACACTGCAGTGTGGCCGTAGCCTCACGTAGTCTGGGTGAGAGAGGGGGAAAAGTGGTGTGATGCAAACAGAGTGGAAAATACCTCTTTTTTGGATTTGGAGATAAGGTAATCTGCTAAGAGCCTTAAGAGCAAATTCTTCCTAATCAATCCAGCAGCTCATCAATACAGGATGTCAGATAATGCATCGGTTTTACTCTCAAGGCCAGAATTTGATCACGAGTCTTAGATCCACATGACTGGGAAAAAGGGAGTATGCATAGGCCAGCTTCTGCTGTACTGAACTCTACTGAACTGGCGTATGTTGCTAGGCACCATGGGGGAAGAATATGATTGGATCATAAGTTCTGAAGCAGCCAGCAGCAATGTATTTCGAGGCAGTTTTTTCTCATTTTCTTGTCAGCTAGTCTGTGGGTAGAAAACACTGATGCTGATATTTTTATACACTATATATATATAAAAATTTGATAATATGCAAAATTGTGCTTGTCAGATTTAGTTTGAGAATGAAGGTGGGAGGAAAGGTATCTCTGCAATAGTTTGGAGTTTCTGTTTGGGTATCAGTAACAATGACAAATAGATGCCCTCGCAGACTCTGGCCGAATGACCTTGATGAGAGCCACACTAGTTCAGCTGAAGGTTATATGCAGGAGCACCATGTCTCTATTGCAGTGGGCGTGCAATTAACTAGTGACAGCCGGAATGCTATTGATGAATAAGGACATGCAGTGTTTCTCAAACCAGTCCTCTGGGACCCCCAGACAGCCCATGTTCATGAGATAGAATGTGGACTGTCTGGCATGGAGCTGGGAGGGAGCAAAATAAACCCAGACTGTCTGTGGGTCCCCGAGGACCAAACACTGAGCTGTAAGAAACACTGACTCAAGGATCAAGTTAGTCCAGTTAGTGGATCCATGATGTCTCTGCCTCTCCAAAGTGCCCCACCCCCGAGTCATGATGGCCTGAAAAGCCCTTTCCTGTCTGCTTTTAGGTATCAGCATCATATTCTCCTGTAGGAATGCCCCAGGTCACTCTGTTGTTAATTGTTGCAAAGCGAGGGTTGGTCATTCCTCCTTCAGACACTGCCAGTCTATTATAATGAGCTGGTTGACTGCACGATGGAGGGTGCTGTCCCATAACTGCTCTAAGGGAAGTTTCCAAAGGGAAAAAGAAGGGTTGTCGTAGCCCCCCTCCACCCCTCTGTATCTAATGGGGGGGAGGAGTTTCCTATCAAAGTGCCCTGCCAATGATCGTAAATTGAACTTTTGTGGAGGTTCCAAAACATAGGCAGAGTAGCTTACAGCAGGAAGATATTAGGAGGAACAAAGTATATGCAAATGATGAGCTCAGTGGCAGTGTTTTCCGCCACTCAAACCATGCATCTGTGTGGGGCCCCCTGTTGGCCGCCAGCAGTCACTATACTAAATACTACATAAAGGCATTCCTTATTTAGGACATGCTGAAGCAGCATGGTCTGCTAACCAGCTAGCTAGTTACAATCTTCTGACTCAGCTCACTGACTATTTATTTAGTTTTTGAAACATCTGGGTGGGGGCAGGGAGACATCCTGGCCCTAGATGGGCCCTGGGCTTCTCCCTGAACTAGAACGGGCACTGTGGTTCTCCGCTAGCAGGACCACAGCAAAGTTAGTACGGCTAATGGAGGGAAACTTCTTCTCTGGTGTTTGTTCCACCGTGTCCACTGTGGCATCCAGCAAGTAGTGCATGGAAGGAACGGGGTACGTGATCACAGTGCACAAGACCTTTTGGCTGATCCTCCGATGTCCTGTGAGAAGGCTCATCCCCTCCCAGAACATCACGGAGACACTCCAACCTCCACTCCACTCCTGGCTTTCAGCACCACTGTGGAGCACCTAGTTTGTGCACTCGGCACAATAACCATGTGACAGAAAGAGCTGCAGTCAGTTGTGCTCTTTTTGTTGCCTTGGATGGAGGATAAAATTACAGAAAAAAAATTGCAAGAAGGTGCTGGGGTGTCACCAAGATAGCATCAGCATAATTGTCGTCTCCCGAACTTCCTTTTAGGCATGGCTTTCCTTTGGCTCTTAGCTTGCAGGTGCAAGATTGGAGATGCACACTGAGCAACAAACTGGATCTGAGTAGCTATGATTAGGAGTTCAGTGTAACAGAAAGGTCCAGAATAAGTCAGAAGAAATGCTTTTGTCTCAGGCTGTTTCTCAACCTCATGGCCTTGAGGCAACTGTTGTGAAAGGTGCTATATTAAAATCAGTTTAACTGATTTGAATCGAATATGGGAAGTAACCTTTGGTAAATTTAAGGAAGAATTTTGTCATAACCCAAAATTAAGTATTTACCTTAATTATCAGAGGCAATACCTACTGTTCAGGATACAGACAATAGAATTTGTCTGCACTGAAGCTCCGCACTCAATTCGTCTTTCCCATTCGCTTTAAAACCTTGC
>JAODKL010000118.1:1854813-1899195 GCA_026780765.1 Petrocephalus schoutedeni | reverse complement strand
AAACAGTACCAAAATACATTGAAGCAGTGCATGGAATACGCAAAGCTGAGTTGAAGTAGCTCCCTTTATTACACTATTATTAGCTGAGAGTTGGCATAGTCATCATTTTAGTATATAATAAGTAATATAATTATCATAGTCTGTTATTTTGTTGAAGGTATATGCCATTTTACTAAACTGATAAAAGGATTTTAGCTGCAGATTCTAGGAGAGGCCAGCGCCTTGTTCTGCCCTTTGATGAGTGTAACTTTCTTTCTGTCCTCCTCTCAGCAGACAGCGCTGTGCCATTTTGGGTAAGTGACCGTCTCGCGTTGACTTTGGGGTGTCATGCCAGTGGCTTGTCCACGCAGGCGTGGGACTGTGTCCCTGCTGCAGGAGTCTGCTGAAGATGGCGGTGGAGAGGCGACTGGCGTTTTCCATCGTGCAGTTTCTCCGCGATCAGACTCACCGCGGGACTTTGAACTCGGACGAGCAGGAGAGCCTTGAGGGTAAATCTGGCCGGAAACCCACCTTTGAGGTTTAAAGCGAGAAGTCACTTTATTGTGCATGAAGGAAGAGGTGGTCAGTTCCGGACTAATATATCGACAGAACCTCTGTGTAACATGTAATATGAATTGTAACATCAACACCGCTTCTGTCCGCATTGTAGGCTTATGAAAAAACATATTTATGTGTCTTGATTTGTTTCACCAAACAGTATTGCGTTAGGTTGTAGTTGCTGGACACGGGACAGCTGGATAAGCAGTCATTGATTGGATGGAAGATTCAGATAGCTTTCCTGTCTCATGTTCGTCCAGTTGCAATACAGTGTCTGGAGACCACGTTTAAGATCAGCTCCAGTGACAGCCATCTGGCAGTGCCCCAGCCTCTCACGGAGATCTTCAGCAACTCCATCTACAAGGTGGACGACTGACTTTACGCTCCCTTCCTTCTGATTGCGTCTACCTCAGTTTAGCTCTGGCTCCTTCTCAGCGGGCCTGCATTTAGGGGTATTTCTATCATTATCTGCTGAAACGCACGGTGACACACAGCATACTGTATGTATGATCTTCAGTGTGGCGGCTGCCTGTACAACCATTTCCCCGTATTCTTTTTAGAATGACAACGTGTCCATACCTGATGTTTCTCCATCGCCAGAAGATGCAGAGAGGGCAGAGCAACTGAAAAATGAAGGTACTCCCAGCTCTTGGAGACATTTTCTTTTGGAGTGATGTTTTGAACAAATCCTCCAGAAGCCACTTATGAAAGGGGGAAACGGATTCACATGGCGGGCTCGACAGACGTCAGGGTCACGGCGAGGGGAGAGCGCAGCCGGCAGTGATGTGCTAGGCGATACGCGTCTCGCTAACTTGAGCAATCCCTGGACATGCCTTTTAGGAAACAACCACATGAAGGAGGAGAACTACGTCTCGGCGGTGGAATGTTACACGAAGGCCATCGACCTGGACCTGAGGAATGCCGTCTACTACTGTAACAGGTGTGCCAGTGTGGCCCTGGCGGAGCTGGAGGTGTGCCTTGGAACCCGCTGACGTGCCGGGGCTCCGCGGCCTCACCGTCACCGCGGCTCTGTATCTCCGCAGGGCCGCTGCGCATAGCAAGCTGGGAAACTACACAGAGGCCACTGTCGATTGCGAGAGAGCCATCAGGATCGACCCCGCCTACAGCAAGGCCTACGGACGCATGGGGTGAGTCAGCCCTGTTTCCGGGGGGGTCGGATCCAGGGAGGCCAAAGCCTGACCTGAAGGGCTTCCTGAAAATGGGCAGATGGATGACTACCACTTGAGTATTTAATATATAGCTTTGACATGTGGCTACAGACACATTTCTTACATTCTTCTTTGTTAGTAGGTATTGCTGAAATTAAGACCGTACTACTATCTTAAGCAGAAATTTTACGTTCACTAAAGTGACTTATAGTAGAGGGAGGGGTTACAATTGCATGTGCTTCCTGAAATTCGAACCCGCAACCTTTGTGTTGCTAGCACAATGCTGTGCTTGTTGAGTCATAGAAGCACATGCAGGCTGTCAGCCTGGGGCTTCCTTGAGCAGTAGCAGGGGGTTTGGATTAAAATATCGTAAAACATTTGTGAAAATGAGCAATTCTCATACGCATTAGAGGTAGGGGGTCCCTAGCTCTACCTGTTTCTAGTGGGATATCCCCAGTTTAAGGAAGTTTGGAAAGCCCTGACACAGGTGATGACTCGCGCGGGTTTGCTGAGTCGGTGCTTGGGTTTTTACTCGTTCAGTTTTTGACAATGTGTTAAAATGCACCTGACAGCTTTTGAAAGAGAACCTCCAGCTTGGCAGGAGAGTCTGTTCTCCCGGTTTTCCAGAAAGCTGTCACTATCTGGCGGAAATATGAAATAGAAAAGTCTACTTCAGAGAATCATTTCTATTCAGCACCATACAAATGCTGCTGCACTGCCCCCAGAATAAAGCTATTATTTTCTTTTTTTTCCTCTAATTAACGTTGCCAAAAAAATCTCATGAGATCAATAATAAATCCAGCCCCAGGGGGTAGGTGTGGACAGGCCTCGTGATTAAGAAGGAGCTTGTCTGCATAGGATAGGGGAATTAGCATGTGAATGGACAGCATTACAATAAATCAGAGCAATTTATGCAGCCTTGTAGACACATTAACACCTAGCTGCCTCCAAATGGCGCCGCCACCCACCCACCAGTGGATGGCGCTGAACCAAGACGTCTCGCTTTTTTCCACTAAGATGACTGAATGTTACATAAGTGAAACGTTGGCGGAATGCTTAAATAATGTGATTCAGATGAGTGAGCATGGCCTGGGTGGGGTGAAAACGTTTCAGCGTGACCGTCTTGATGCTCCAGGCTGGCCCTGACTGCCAAGCATAAGTACCCAGAGGCCATCGGATACTTCAAGAAGGCTCTCATGCTGGACCCGGAGAATGACACCTACAAGTCCAATCTGAAGATCGCAGAGCAGAAGCAGAAGGAGGCCTCCAGCCCTGTGAGTGGGATGACGTGAAGTTATGCTTTAGCTGCCATTCGTACAGGTGCAGAAGGATGCTGCAGGTCTCATGGGTCACTCTTTGAGGCAGAGACTCACACGTCAGCTGATAAGAGCCAATTTTGAGGTCATTTATCAGGTTTCAGGTGCCCCGGAGCATTTTTTGGGGGTTAAGGGCCTTGTTCAGTGGAGATGCTGAGCATTAGCTTCAAAGCTGCGACCTTCCAATCACAGGCACTGAGGCCTAACCCGCTGAGCCCCACAGCACCCCCTGTGGTGTGGCTTTGGAAATCATACATGATAGCGGGGGATTTGGGCACAGTGGGTCTAATCCCAGATACTGCGATGTCAGAGATGGGATTGAAACCATCAATAAATGCATCACAAAGTGGACAGGGAGGTCCCATGGCTCAAAGGGGATCTCTGTTTCCCCAACAGCCCAAAGACATGCAGTTAGGCTACATGGCTTCTCTGTGCATAGATTGTGTCCATGTGTCCTGTGATGGGCTGCCATCAACCTCATGCCCTACTCTGCCTGGGATAGTCTCCAGGCCCACCCATCACTTCAGGATTGCTGATGGTTGGGGGAGGGGTGCAACTATACCAATAATAAAAATCAATAAAACTTAAAATGTATTTATCTATTTATAATTAATAATTTATAATTTATCTATTAAAATTCCTGCACTCTTAGAGGGGATGAGGTTAATGTGTCAACAGGTCCAGCAAATGTCCATACTTATGAGCATATGTCTGTGACATAGAATCAGTTTACAGTTAGTAAATACCAACACGGGATGGTGCATAAACTGTGTATTTCTAATGTGATTTTCCAGACTGCTACTGGATTGGGTTTCGACATGGCCAGTCTCATCAATAACCCTGCCTTTATCAGCATGGTGAGTCCCCGACAGCCAGGCTATCGCCTGCTCCTAGATGCCTCGTTACCATACTTAGTTTACGGCCTTGCTAGGAAATTACACTCTAGATTCGCCCTCTGACTGGCCGAGCTGGTGTGGAATAGCCTGAAATAGCTGGGGGGTCAGAAAAGCTAACAGGAATAGTTCGGGTTTGCCTGATGTTACTGCCCCCCCCCCCCCCGGCTGCTATTGGAAGTGCATGCAATGCACAAGCTGGGAAGCTTTTAGGGTAGGACAATACGCACGACAGCAGCACAGGACAGCAGACTGGCTTGAAGTAGTCGCGATGTTGTGCTGTTTTTCGGTGCCTGATTCACAGTTCCGGCTTTGAGCGTCACCCGGGCGATATTTCCCGTCCTTTTGTGTTTTTAGGCTGCCAGCGTGATGCAGAACCAGCAGGTGCAGCAACTGTGAGTATGCAGCCTTCTAGCATCACACCTGTGCATCTTGAAGTAGAATAAATGCCATTAATCCGCGGGAGTCTGCTCACGTCTGCAGTCATTAGTGACTTAAATCCACACTATATGGACAAAAGTATTGGGACACACCTCTTAGTCATTGAATTCAGGTGTTTCACTCAGACCCATTGCCACGGGTGTATAAAATCAAGTACCTAGCCACGCAGTCAGGTTTATAAACACCTGTGAAAGAATGAGTCATTCTGAAGAGCCCAGTGAATTCAAGTGAGGTACTGTCATTGGATGCCACCTTTGCAGTTCGTGAAATTTCTTCCCTGCTAGATATTCCACGGTCAACTGCAAGTGGTATTATTGCAAAGTGGAAGCATTTAGAAACCACAGAAACTCATCCTCAAAGTGGCAGGCAAAGTAACACAGCAGGGTCACAGAGTGCTGAGGTGCATAGTGTGTAAAAGTTGACAACACTCTGTTGATTGACTAACTGAGTTCCAAACTTCCTCTGGCATTAACCCCAACACAAAACAACTGTGTGTGAAAAGCTTCATGGAATGGGATTTTATGGCCAAGCAGCTACATACGAGTCTCACATCACCAAGCGCAACGCCAATCGTCAGATGGAGTGGTGTAAAGCCAGACCCAGAAGTCCAACATCAGTGCCTGACCTCACCAATGCTCTTCTGGATCCCCACAGATGCTACAGAATCTTATCTTATAGCTGCAAAGGGGGAACCAACTCCATATTGAGGCCCATGGATTTAGAATGGGATGTCATAAAAGCTCCTGTGGGAGTAACGGCCAGGCATCCTAATACTTTTGTCCATATAGTGTCATTTTGTCTTTTTGCCTAGTGATGTTGACGTGTTGCCCTGTGATCGTATTTCCGCGGGAGACTAAGGGCCACTCACTGACCAGGCTCCTTTTCCATGGACAGCATGTCCGGCATGATGTCCAACGCAGTGGGGGGGCCAGCCGCCGGGGTGGGCGGCATGTCAGACATTTCCAGCCTCATAGAAGCGTGAGTACTACACGGGGGGGGGGGGCATTTACAGATGGCCGAGACCTTGATGGAACGGCTTACAGTACATGTGCCGTCGCTTTCAGTGGTCAGCAGTTTGCTCAGCAGATCCAGCAGCAAAACCCTGAGCTGATCGAGCAGCTGAGGAACCACATCCGGAGCCGGTCCTTCAGCGGCAGTGCCGAGGAGCACTCCTGATCTGTGCGGGTGAGTAGGAGCTGGGCCTCTGGCTTGCTAGCGGCTAATGCTAACACATCCTGGGGTGCGTTCCCCAAAAGCATAGTTGCTAACTACATTAGCAACTTACATAGTTAAATCCATGCAACTGAATGACTCCCTGCCTGTATGATATACATACGTTTGGCATTTTCCTGTCGCCAGGTCCAGCAGTAGCGGGACCAACGCGGCCGTGCTCTCAACACCCATTCCTTTAACACCAGACCATCGGCAGTACAGGACGGGGAGGGGGGGGGACTCCACTGTGACACTACAGCTCCAGGAGGATGGAAACGCGGGGAAATGCCATCGCACACCGTCACCTAACGCATCGTGAAAATCCCACCCAGATGGCCTGCCTCCATCGGTTGCCCCTGGTAACGCCCAAAGCGGTCCTGTCCGTGTTTCTTTGTGCAGTCTACGTGCCTCTTCTGTCCGCTATCAGCACCGTAGCTGTAAGTAGCATATAACAGCAGGGTTAACAGTCGCACTTTTGTTCCATATGGCAAGGTGGATTCCGAAAGATTTCTCTATATTACTTCCTATATTATTTTAGGGAACTCGCAAGTTGGATGGGAGGACCATTAATATATCTGATTTTGATGTACATTTTAATTAGTAGTACCTCTGAATGGGTGATTTTACCCAGTGCCCCTGAAGGGAAGGTTCTGTTACCCAACATGCAAGTATTTAATTTCATGTTGAAATATAAGTATGAGAATGCAAATTATTCACTGCATCCAGAGATAAGTGAAACCCCCTGAAGGTTAAAACTTCAGTTTTGCACTGTGCTCAAACCAGTACGTGACGATTAAAGTGAAATCTGCATTGCCAGAGTCACACCGATCTCAGACCAATCTCGGTACATTTTTATACCGTTTTTTTTCCCCCCAATGTAATGAACATGATCCTAATGCCAAGTTACTACTTCAGTTTGCATGCTCTCGTAACGACCTTAAATTTGCGTGGACGCTGAGAGGAAGCTTGGGGAGGCATGTATAGGAAATGGAATAGTACCACATTATGCATCGTCTGAACTAGTATGTTACGTGATGTTAATAAAGCTAACTTCAAACTGACGGCCTCTGACGTGTTGTTATACATCACCTGCTGTCGCCATGCAAGAATCAAACCTCCTTTTCCTGTTGCCATGGCAACAATTTCTCCCTTCCGCAACGCCATGCTGCCTGAAGGTTTCTGGGTTACCTTTTCATTAACCGGTTTACACCAGGTGAGCTGAGATCCTGTCCAGCACACTCCTGGCAGTTTAACTGACCACTCTTCTCCGGCACTGTCGTGTGCTTCAAGCACATAGTCAAGAACAGGCATAGCATCTGCCATTGCTAATGCACAACGTGCAGCCGGTCCTCATCCCAGATACCCGTCAGGTCAAGAGAACATGCAGGGGAGCTCATCTGAAGCAAGTCATCAGAAACCAAAATTACAGTCACTTCTCTAAGCGCAGGCAGCAGTGAGAGCAAACCTGGGCTGCTATTCCGCAGTATAGAGATGCCATGCATCAAAACTAGCACACAAATCATTCACCGGAAAGGCCATGAGTGGATGGCCATCCTTAAGACTTTATTCAAATATTTTACAGATAAAATTTTTTTTGACAATTAAAACATTCTACATCATAAAACAAGGTCACTGAAAGGCGGGGGGGAGTGCAGAGCGTTCCACGGTTGGTCCTTTGGGGTGCACAGTGCCACACTTTGGGATGGACTCTAGCTGTCCGGCCCGTTAAAGGGACACACCACACAGACCTGTGCGATGTCGTCGTACTCGTATGTCCTTTTCAGGAAGGTATCCGTGAGCCTTAGTCCCGATATACTCTGAAAAACATCATCACAGGAAAATGATCTGACTGACTGACTCGTTCATCTGCTATGAACGAAGTTGTAGCCTAATCATGGGTTTGATTAAACATGGACTCTTTTGCTGAATTAGGCACACTGGACTGTGCCAAACTGTCTATAATTAAGAGGATTTAAAATTGTTAGCCAAGATGAGAGAGAGAGAGAGAGAGAGAGAGAGAGAGGCCAGGGCGAGCCCCCCAACCAAAGGACATATGGGTATCATGCCGGGCCAAGGCTTGGCCTCAGCGACTTGCCTGGAGGCCTTGGACAGAAGATATGAGCTTGAGAGGGAGGTAGAGCGAGGAGCTGGGGCTCAGTTTGCCCAGCTGCCGGCCCGAGACGCCGCACCAGTGGATGGAGCTGGTATTGCACATCTCCAGCACCAGGTCCATGGTCCGTTCGCTGCTGGGGGCGGGCGACAGGAGGGAGCATGAGGGCTTTCACAGTAGGGTCAGACATCCCAAGCAACTGCCCCACGCAGAACGTCCTCGATGCGCAGACCCACGGGCCGTTACCTGCAGTTGGTGATTTTACACGTGATGTCGAAGGGCTCCTCTAGGTTGACCGTGTCCGGGATCAGCTCAAGGGAAAGCCTCACGTCTCCATAACCGGGCGCCTTCAGAAGGAACAAAGAACAGAGCGGGCCTTCCTCATCAGTGCGTGCTGACCCAGCGCGAGCGCGTTAGTGCGAGTGCAGTCTACTGCAGCAGCCCCATGGTCCGCCCGCGGGGTACCATTCTCTGCAGCTGGCTGGTCTGTAGCCGGCCCCGCTCCCCGAGGTTGGTCTTCCACACGATGTCCAGCTTGCCGATTACTGTCACGCCCTTTATCACGCCGGCCTTCTCTGCGAACTCCGGCTTGGGCTTCAGGCAGTACAGGTACTGGCGGGTGTCCATGGGCTGCAGGTAGGACATCTTGCCAAAGGTCGATTCACTGGGCATAAAAAAAAAAAATGCAACATGATTAAACCATATTAGGAAATCCTCTGATAATCACTTTAACCTGGATGGGGTAACATGGCGCTTTTGACTTGCTCATCCAACACTGTGGAAGGTGCATACAAAAATATCCATCTCCATAAAGGGTTAAACAAGTCACGCTGATAAATCAAAAATAAAATCATGGTGGACAGTAGGGATGCAGCGGTCCAGTGTGACTACGGTTCAGTACGCATTGCGGTTTTTGGCCCACGGTAACGGTATGGTTTCGGTATATTAACATCTTAGTTCCAACATGTTCTTTGATTTTTCCATTTCAAAGTAACATGGTGCTACTACTCACACTTGCAGAGACAATATTAAGTATAATTTAATATAAGAATAATTAAAGGCACAGATCACTGAATTTATTATAAAAATGGAACACTTTTACTTGTATCATACAAAAACAGGCAATATTAAATACGATAAAGTGCAGTATAAAGTAATGTGAAATGTTTGTCTCCGGTCGGTTTCAACTTCACTCCTAGATACTATCTACAGTTCTGGAATCACTTTGCAGCTGAAATGTGTGTGGGAGGGGATACTATAAGTAGGTTCGAGTATCTTTATAATGTAACGGAATCCCGTGTCTGAAATCACCAAAGAGGGCTGCAGGTCTTTTGCTATGAAGACGCCTATTGCTTTCGTTAATTCTTTGCATTTTTCTGAATTTGTTGAATAATATTGTTGGAAGGCAGCTGCAATAGATGGTTGTGTTTTAGCTGACAAACCAGCTCTCCGTGTTGCTCCACTTAGGGGTACAGCCGGGTGATGGCAACGTAAATGAACTGACATGTTGGATGTTTTACCTGTTGAGTAGCCGACAGCTGCAAAGTGATCCTTGCACACCGTGCTTTGTTTGCTGACTTTTAGCTGTCTTTTTGACTTGCTCATCATATCAACACTGAAGCCAAAATGTTCCCACACAGCAGATTTAGAAGATGACAGCGCCTTTCAAATTTCCTTTTCTCCATTCACTTCCCGTGGTCACGCAACCGGGAAAAGTTTTGTTTACTCTCGCCTCACTTCTCCAGCATTTGCATTCAGAGTGCTGATAGGCTCCTGGGAAATTCAGGGAACTTCTGATTGGTTGGGGAGACACTCTGAGCAGCGCTACAGAGAAAACACATCCCCCTGGTCCTAAGAAGTCCAGAACCTCTCAAAATGTACAGAATGTGTGCACAATGACCACATTTTACAAATTAAAGTTTAATGTTGGGCGTACTGATCTATTGCGGTTCACCTGGGTGTAGCGAACCGAACAGGGCGTACCGAATGGTTCGATAAAATACAGATAACCTTTGCATCCCTAGTGGACAGCAAGCAGAAGGCATCATGAGTGGCAGCTGGAAAGGTAAAGCGTCTACCCAGAATCCCCTGCTGTCAGGGTGTTCAGCTCCGTGACGTTGTACATCAACGAGGGTTCCAGAGACACCTTCTCCATGAACATGGGCGAGGTGGTGATGTTCTGGATCTGAGCCTCCAGGAAGACTTCATCTGTCTGTAGAACAGGGCATAGGGTCAGATGTCTAGAAGGCCAACTCCCAAAATATTTAAACAAAATAGTAACAAAAACAAACGACAAAAGGTATACTGGGCAGTACAATCATGTGCACGTAATTTTGGGATAAACAGTAAATCGGAAAGTCATAAACATACAGTAAGGCTGTTAATCGTCAAAGTAAATTTGGTATCACCTTGGGTTGTTACCACTAATTAAAGAGTTTCTAATTTACCACATCAATTTTAATTCACACTATAAAAATCACTAATATCAAATATGTAAAAGTCAATCAGAACAATCAAAAACTACAGATTAGTCAATATTCAGCATTTCTGTCTCAGTGATGAGAATCACATTACAGAACACATAACAAGCACATGTATGTCACATTGAGTGTGTTATAAAAACTAATCAATCCTGATGACCAATTCCAATACACTGCTTGCCATTAAAGTTATACTTTCTTATTAGGTGCATTTAAAACAACCCAAGGTCAGACAGGTGCTGAATCTTAACAGCTAATTGCATATTGACTGCTCAGCATACCTCTGAAGCGTGGATTAGTAATTTATCAAAGGTGACAGAGAAGTAGTGATTAGTTCATGCCTGCAATTCAAATCCAGAAATTAGCCAAAGGACCAACAGTGAAATTTGACTGAATAGCTGGGGTTTGAGAGACAAATCTGGATCCCTGGACTTTTCAACATGCAGTCAATAAACTGATGGCTTTAAGACACCAACAGATAATATTTCCTAGTTAAAAATTATACTATATCCTGAGCCATGAGTAAATATCTACAGATGACTGCTGATTCACAATAAAATTGGGCATGGAAATCAGGCCAGCTATACATGCTTATTAAAATACAAACCAACATTTTAGTCAGATGACATGTAGAATCATTGGCATTAAACCCAAAAAACAGGACTCGTGATCATTTTCATTCTTCTGATTGGTTGACTGACACCCCCACCCCCCCACCCCCATAAGTGTGCCCACAGGAACCTAAACAGACGTCCCCGTTTCAGACGAGCATCAGCAAGAGGAAGCAAGCCGAGGCCAGAGGGGACAGAACGGGCGCAGAATAGTGAAAAAGCATCAGGGTACAATCGTTAGTGCTACCAGGGGGCCCGTGGGAAGGCATGAAAACAAGGCACAATGAGCGTCCTGTTCTCCCAAAATGCTTTTCCATTATCACAGCCCCGCCCCTTCCACCGCCCGTGCTCAGAATCATCAGCGGTGAAGAGAAGGTTGTGCTGGAACAAAAGATTTAAAAAAAGAAAGAAAAAAAAATAAACAAAAAGCGAGAGGGTTTGGCAAAAGAAATGAAAACTAATTACCACAGAACTGAGGTCACTCTAATGGAGAAAACAAAAAAGGAACACATTAGAGGGATGAGGATTACATGTGAAACTAAATGACAAGCACGTCCCGCCCATCTCAGCCGCTGCGGTGCGGGCCAGCAGCAAAGCACCAGCTTCAAAATCACAGGCTCCCTTTCAAAGGAGGCACCGTCCTCACTGTAGAGTAACAGCTCAATTCCTTCAAGAATGTATAAATATTAGTTATAGCTGGGTCATGTTAATGCATGATGAGAAAAAGGCTTTAACTATAAACGCTATATAGTTAACGGGGCCATCGTTAGCATGTTTCTCTTACGAGAAACATCGGCTGCTTCTCAATCCCAACACGCTTCACAGTTACACTGAAATTAACCAGCACCTTAGACTTACAGCCTAATGGAGTCACATTCATCAGTTTTCTAAGTTTTCTTAGCTTTATCATAAGTATTCTTGTGAAATATTTTATATCCCGGGAAGAGCATGCAGGACAAGATACAGGAAGTGTTTTTTTTTTTTTTTTTGAAGAAACTTTCCTGCTTCCAATTATTGGGACGTTAACTTACGTAGTGACCTTAACATCCATTTATCTACTAATCTGGTCCTTACATTATTTATAGAGCTCAGTACAGCCCAAAAGGAGATGAAGCCTGGGCCAATTTGTGAATTGCTGCAATATCATGACATTATACATGGACAGCAAAGGCTGGCAGGCAGCTGGGCCTTCGCTAGCAGCTCAGCCTAGCTGCTTTTATACCTAGTCGACTCTGGCATCACATACGTTTGTGATGTGCCATTTGCCTCCCTTGAATGCTGCTTTGGACAAAAGCCTCTGCTAAATATGTAAATACAATGTAGATACAGGCCCCCCTACCTCGGCATTGTAGAACTTGGTCTTCACGTCAAGTGGCTTGAGCACCTGGTGGAAGAGAGATTGCAGGCTGAAGGTTGTTTTCTCCATGCGAGCAGGACTCTCACTAGGGCGGCCGTGAACAGGACCGGAGGCTAAATTCGTGCCGGAGTGTCCGGGATATTTGAAGGAAAACTCAAGGGCCCTTGTTTGAGAGGAGCCCAAACTTAGAGCCTTGGTGCTAATTGCTTTCCTCCGTTCCGCAGACCTGCTAAATGCTTGGCGGGTGAGGTCTAATGCCCGTTTCTTGCCGTGGCGGAGCAGAAAGGTACGTGTGTGTAAAGCCCCACATGCAGAACTTACCTGAAACTTGAAGAACTTCCTGAAGTAGAGCTTCTCTCCCGACTGGGTTGTGTAGCTGACAGCACATACCAGGCTGCAACGAGCCAACATGGGGACTCAGCAAAGATACGGCTACACTTTCTGGGAACGCTACCAACACGCAGGCACTGTCACTGCAAGGTGAGGTGCCACCGTGAAGGCCCTAGGCGGATGCAGAAGTACTGGAAAAGCCATAGCACGATACTGCATGCGTTTTATAACAGTTATAACACGTACAGGCTAGTTCGTCTTGATCAGTGAAAAGCAAGTAATAACAGGACGTGCAAACATTAGCTCCCTAACAGACAGACCAACTCCATAGAGAGAACCTTCTGATGATCTCATCTGGCAGGCCCGGAAAACTCTGACTCCACTGGTTCACACGGAAACCGAACCGAATAACAAACAGCAGTGAAGTGAAAACAGGGGCATACATGTGCGTCCCGATCTCCTTGACTTCATGGTGGATGACGTCGTCGATGCAGCATTCGGGCTTGAGCTCGGCCACGGCGGAGTTGGATGCAGAGAGGTTCAGGCGCTGAGAGCTGGTCTGTAGGTCTGCCTGCAGAACGACGGCCGGCCCGCCCCGAGTAACGACACGCTGACAGTGTCCCACAGTCACTCAAAGAAGGCAGGAAGGACAAGCACGTGTCTGGCGGGTCGCATACCTTCACCAGGATGTCCCTGACCACCTGAGAGCTGTCGTTGTGCACGCTGATGTAACTGGAGAACGTTTCACCCAGGAAGATGTTACTGCCAGTGGAAAAAAAGCAAAAGTATGAACATGGGGTCCACAAAGATACAAAACCTCAGGGAGGTATGAAAGGTACTTTCCAATATGCCAATCCGCAGGTGATAAACACCAGTCACATGCACGCTGGAGAACCAATGGGAACTGGGGGGGTGGGGGGCAATCCTGGCTGCCTTGGGCTCCATCACCACACTCCCCATTGGTGCTTAACTAAATGATGAGAAAACTCATCGGCTTCTCCTCTTTTATATTCCCAGTCATCATGTCACCCCCACAGTATAGAGTTAAAAAGAACTGTACAATGTCCCCCTATTACTGTAATATTCTGGGAGGTTGTGGCAGTTCAGCTTCATTATTCACAGCTAAGGGCACCTCCTCCCTCCTCCCTCCTCCCACCCCCCTGAAGAGACACATATGAAGCAATTGAGGTTCTGAACAGCCCCATCTGTGTATGGACTAACCAACAAGGGACTCTCCTGTACCCACCGCGTCCATGATTATGGACTAACCACCCTGGGACTCTCCTGTACCCACCGCGTCCATGATTATGGACTAACCACCCTGGGAATCACCCATATTGTTATGCCAAGGTACCAAGGCCGAGTTGCACAATATGTTCTTTTATAAAGGGCTCCAATATATTAAGATCACCAATACATAGCCTGTTTTTCACAAAGTAGCTTGTCTCTGTAGCAAGAGTCAGGACACCTGCTTTCTGTTTTCTAAGACACTTGTCTTATCTCCAAGGACGTACCAAGGATGCTAGCTCCAAGCATGTGTACCTTGTTTTTCTGGGGAAAAAGGAAATGCTGTCTAATAAAAGATGGATCGGGGGAGGACCACCTGGCTTCCGGGGATAACAAGAACGTTGTTACAAATAATTGCAGAATCAACAGTATAACCATGGACAGCAGAAAAGTGAGATGTGGCAATTAACTAAATAAAGGTTAAACTTAAAATAAAGGTTTTTATCATTCATTTGCTGCAATAGAGGTTTTGATTGGGAGCAAGCGTGCTTGTCCGATTCCTTCGAAGGCTGATATTCCTTCTCAGCATACTAAAACACACACCCATGCCCACCTTTCGATGACAGACTCTCCCTGCCCTCAATTGCCTTACTTACCCTCCTAACCCAGAACAAGTCTTACATCAATAAGCAGAGTTTGCATGACCTCGAATGACACTGAAAACGATTCATTCCCAGAATGAAGCCACGAGATTCTTCCTGATGGATAATCAGCACCATGTCACAAAACTATCTGTCCTTGGAAGTAGGGTTCTAGAGTTCTTGTTCTATTCTATCCATCCATGGGGGCACCAGCCTAGGCGGGACCTGTTTAAAGCCCCCGGGAGCCATGTGTGGAATTGTAGCACTGAAAGACACAACAGGTGGTACCCAAAGTTCTGAGGAAGCGTGAGCATTTCCCCAAGCATGAGGCTCTCTGCTCCTTTAACGGTCGACGGGTCTTCCTTCATGAGCCGGCTGAACAGGTCACCTGGGAACCAGACAGCCAATTGTTAGGGGTCCATTAGACATTAGTGCCGCTGGGTGATTTCAATGCATAAACCAAACAGACCATGAACCCAAAAATAAACAATATGATAAATAATTATAAGGTGCCAATATCATCAGAAGACAGCCTATTACACTTCTTTTCTTCGCTGTTAGTTTTTCAGCAAGACCGATTTAAATGCGCCAATGCAAAATAAATTTAGAATGTAATTTTTATTTTCCATAGAAAAATAGCCATTATAAAAGTATGATTTATTGCAAGTTCCAGAGATCGGGTCAATGATCACATTACCGTCTACTGGGTATCAGGAAGACAGAAATCTAACACCATAAATCATCATTCCAACCAGGGAACTCAATTCGGGACCAGAGTTGTGCCAGAACCACTCTATAAATCTGATATGTCTCAGGCGTGGTAAATAACACCATTTCACTATGGAAAAAAAAAATCACAGGCAAAGCTTGTCATCTGTATATGACACAGACGAATATAAACATACAGACTTCCTTTCGGTGCTGCTGCATGACATATCTCAGGAAACTTTCATGAAGGCAAATATTTATATTGTCATGGGCCTGCATAGTTATCGCAGATTTGATTCCACAGTAAATTAGGTGAATGCTCTCTGACTACAAAGTAACGAGTGGCGAGCAGTGCCAACTACACTTAGTACGCTGGCTGAACACCCAGATTAATAGGTCGATACTTTTCGAAACGGTTACGTGGGCAATGCAATACACACAAATTCCCTCAAATTTGGGACCAAACGTAAAATGCATGAAAAACAGCGCCGCTACTCCTTGCAATGCATTCTGGATAAACTAAATGTTAAAATTATTTCGTTTAAAATCAGAAAAATTAAGGACCTGGAAGATCTCTGTCCTCACACGTCACCGGCATGTTGGTGAAAAGCGTGGGCTTAGTCAGCCGCATCACTGCAAAAAAAGGGCATTAGGTTACTGTAATAAGGCTCTGAATACAGTACTCGGTTTTTCCATAAGAAGGATAGCTTGCTGCTAAATTGGACACAGGAGTACAAGAATACGTAGGCAGAAAACTACATAGGAAACACCGGATAAAAGGTAAACAGCATCGTGAACTAGATTTTGGGGGCCTTTAGTAAGCACGCGTGCTGATAAACCAACCAGGTGTAGCATAACTTTAATAATTCGTAAAAGGATATGTTTACAATGGACATTTCGTGCAACAATATTGGGCGATGTATTTTATTTAGGTAGTTTATTTAGAATTAAAAAGTGAGTCATTTGAAAACAGACTTATGTAAATATATTTCAACTAATATTAGATTATGCATCTTATCATGATGAACATTTGTACTGTTCTGATTGAGTGCAGTTTTAGTAACAGAGTTTCGTTAAATTCCCAGTTAAAACATGATGAAGCTGAGCACCGAGACACTAAGTAACCAGGAACGTCTGGCAGCGACCTGTCGCTACACCTTCTGGGTAGCGAGGAGCATGCTGGGAGGAGAAGAGTCGGTGTTTCTAAGCAGAAACTTGTTAAACATTTTGCATATATTATATTTCTTAAGAAAAAATAAACGACATAATCATAGACATATTCATAGTAAAAAATCCAACAAAGCACGTTATAATTAACCGTTTTATAGAGGACTTTTTAATACTGCGCTAAGAAAGTGTCAATTGATATTAATGATTTCCTTATTATGACAGCTGTCAAGGACTGACCCCCCTCCTTAAAACATATGAAATGACATTAAAATTAAAAGCTTGAGTCAACAGTGGCACAGAGAGTTTTTAAAATGCCTACTCATGATCGTGGGGGTGCACTGCGCAGTATACCGCGAAGCTATGCTAATACTTTAAATCACACATATATGCGACTATGGGTTTACTAGGCTTATAAACATGCATCTTACGAACAATTCTCCATTTCACAGTCTATAAATAACGACGTTCTTGCAAATAGTTTATATAGTAGTACATTCAACAACGACACACTACTGCAACTTTAATCAGATGTTCATCTGAGGTTAGCGTTTTTTACTTCAATGAAATTGTGGAGAAAACGTTAAAAAGCGAACAAAAAACGAAGATACTGAATATCCACGCCATATCGCATTGCGTTCCTTTCTCAAATTTCCCTTCCATCACCGTGTTTTGGTTTAGCTGCACGCTTAGAGTGCTTTAGCTAGGCGTCCCTTTCAAACATGTCCTTTAGCATAGAGCTAATCGTCATGTATTTAGTCTGTGATTATCCGAATAAACACTAAACCTAAATTAAGTTGATTACCAAAGAAAAATACCTTTCAATGCAAGAAGATGCTCTTGTTTCGCCTGATTGACATCCATCTTTCGCCGGTACGCCCCTTTGAACTTTCACCCGCATAGTCAGGTGTTTAGAGGAAATAGGTGGGACGCAAACCCCACTCTTCTTTTATGGCGCCGATGCATATGTCTCTTTGCATCATCAGAGGTACTTTACCGCCATCTGCTGTTCCGGGGTGCACATTGCAACCTGGTCAATATACAGTGTGTATTGTTTTTTACAATTTTTAAATGATTCAACAATAGATTATAATTATTATTATGCTTATTATTATGCATTTTGGCAGCTTCTGATGCACAGTGTATGACCAATTTTCACCTGCTCTAAAGTGAAATTAATTAATTTAGGTGAAATAAAATACATTTTATTTAGTGTTATATTTGCTTACACGTAGTCATATATTTATGGTACACACTTGTTGTCTACGTGATACAATTCGTGGCGTATATTTTGTAGGTGAATCAAAATATATTAAAATACTTTTGTATTTCAATGTACGATTTGTCGTAAATTTAAATAATTAAATCGGCGTTAATAACTTAAGCGACGTTCCTTGGCTATGTAACTAAAATAAAATTATTCTGCACCCTGAACACGCAATCCATTTGGCAGCTTGAACTTTCTCCATGTCTTAATTATTCGTTTTCTTATTCTTGACAGCTGATGTGATGTACTGTTTCCTCAATGCTTTCAAGTCACTTTCAAGTGACTCTTTACAGACTGTATAAAGACTGTGAACCATACCAGAACCAGAATTATTATTATTTTTAATGGAGCGAGGTATCTGTATCACTTCTTATTCATCTGAGCGTTTGGAAAAGCGATACTGTAGATGACGGAAACAGCTGACAGAATCCTCCATTTTTAGTAGGGGGGTAAAACCGCTGTTTGATTGTCGCTATTTGTGTCCTAACAATCAATTTCTTTTAAATGAAATACATGGGTGTGCATATTAATAGTACAACGTCGTCTGTATACACGTTCGGGCTGAATCGCTATAAAGATACGCATCTCCAATTACGCCTGTCTCCCCCCTTCTCTTCCCCAGCGCTGGTGTCGGTGGTAGCGCCCGAGGATGGCCGCCGGTCTGGCTGTAAACAAGCAGGGGACCGCCGCAGCGATGGAGCCCTGTATCCGGCACGGCCGGGCGGCTGCTGGCAGCGCGGTGAAGGTGCGTGGCGGCGTTCCGGAGCTGGGGTGGCGGTGTCCGGGTCTCCCGGCAGAGATGCGTACGGACGAACGCTGTGGTCCCCGAATCGCCGGGCACCCCGGGAGATGCCTTCGTGGCTCTGATGCAGCCGCCGGCCGCGGCGTCGCATGCTCCGCTGCGGCGATGACAGCCCCGTGGCCTCGGCTTTCGCGCAAGTGTAATCTGATATTTCACCTCGGTGCCATTTAATGCCATTTCACCACAATAGCTGGCCGTCCTCTGCAGTTCGTTATTAATGTACCTGATATTGCTGGGTAGCCAGCGGTGCTAGAGCAGATATACGCGGTAAGATGCCTTGTATGGGACTTAAGGTTAATTGCGCATTGCCAGCTAGCTGCGTGCAGCCTGGCCTCGGTACCGACCCACACAGGCTGGTCGCGATCGCTCTGGAAATTTCCATTTATGCCTTGCTGTGCAGCGTACGGCTTGTATGTGCAACGCCAGTGGGGAAATTAAGGAGCGATATTAATAGTACAGCAGCGGGCCAAAGAATCCGACGAACCTGTACAATAACCGGTAGATGCAAGTCTTTCCAAACCTTACTGTACTAATGCATGATAATACATCGGTGTGCATCAAGTGGCGGCATTGCGTCCGGTTTGGCGGACCTCGCTGATGGTAAATAGTACATTTGTGTACAATGTACCTCCAGACTGTTGATGCATCAGAAGTTATTGCGTGATATGTGCTTTTAGTAGCATCTTGCTGCACCTGAAAGTGCTCCGCCCTATTTTGCACAAGTTGGATGACATTGTGCGTTTTCCTAGTTGATTACGGAAGGTGCCCATTTTAAAATTACACCTTATACACCTTATTCGCCGCATATAGGAGTTCCTTAGTACTGCCATATGCCATCCTTTAAGACACATAGACAAATAGAGGTGGGAGTGAAGCTTGGGCTCTGAATGCAGGGTCTTTCATGTGTCAGATGGCCCTGGTGAATTTTTGGACTAAGGACCTTGCCCAAGGGCCCAATAGTTATCACAGGTACAGAGTCCAAATCGGCAGAACCAGGCCCTTTGGATGCAAAGGTTTCTACATAACAGTGCATCCCTTGCTTGCAAGTGGGGCTTAAACTAGTCATTAGGGTTGATTCTTTGGGTAGCATTCTGGTATACTGGATTTCTTTAAAAATGTTGGTATACTGTACCAGTAAACTGTGTCTCTATGTTTGCTGGTAATCATCTAATAAAGAATGTACAAGTTGGTTTGCCATTTCAGTCTGAGCTGTACCTGTTTAATATGCTAATTCCCCCTAGCCTGTTTAAGAATGCTGTGTGGGGTGAAAGAGTTACAGGTTTGTTCTGTTTCAGCCGCGAGTGTGTAATGGTCCCCTTTTTATACCCGTCAGACTTTAACAAATGTCTGCCACGCTGTCCTCATTGTCGGGAGGACAATGCCATAAGACCCATAGCTGGTTCCTTGTTTTTTTTGCCTACTGTTTCTCTCTGTGGCCAGGTGCTGGAATGCGGCGTGTGTGAAGATGTCTTCTCTCTGCAAGGGGACAAGGTTCCCAGGCTGCTGTTGTGTGGTCACACCGTGTGTCACGACTGCCTCACCCGCCTCCCCCTGCACGGCCGTGCCGTGCGCTGCCCCTTCGACAGACAGGCCACCGAGCTGGGTGAGCCAACGCGGGCTGCCTGCTCGCTCGCTTATAATCTGCTGTTATGTTCATGTCTTACATCTTCATATTTGATCCTGTTATTGCTGTTTCTTAGCACTATGCCCAATGAGATTGAAATTTCGTCTTAGCCCATGACCCATGAACCATATAGCTGAAGATGACAATAGCCATACTTTGACTCGACTAAGGAAGTGTGCCTTCAGTGTTTCGGGTTTGGAAATTTCATTCCCATAAGTTCAACAAACCAGTAAAAAATGGTCTTTTCTTCTGATCCGTCGTTCTCCCCATGAGACACGTATGTGAGAGCAAGCTTAGGGGTCTCGGTACACGGTCAGCCAGCATGCAGCGCCACTGGAATAATAGGGAGATAACTGCCTTGCTTTAGAGCTCAACGCCTGCATCAGACTGCCAGCCATGGGATTTGAACCGATGACCTTCCGGTCACAAGCAGAGAGTGCTAACCCGATGAGCCAGCCACCTCCAACAACTGGGTACATAGCACCACTATAGGCAAACACTCAGCATATTCAATATACAAATACTGCTTGAAAGGTGGAGTCTTGGAATAGAATAGAACTGCAATTTGGGCCCAATCAGAGACTTTTTATTTCTATTTTTGGAAGTCTTGGCTGGGAGTGAATCCAAGGCATATAAAATACTCTAACAATGAATCAAAAATAAAGTATGAGATGCAGAATTTTTACAAATGACAGGTCAATTTGTGCCGATTAAAACTGCATTAAACTACAAGAAACAAAACGGCAAACATTTTGTGTGAGCAGCTTAGCTGTGGCAGTTTTCCAAGGAAGGGTAAATACTCCCACACAAAAACAAGCTCATTAAATCCCAATTACTCTGCAAAAAGAGACGTTCCCTGTTGCAGGTCAGGTCCCACTGCGACTCCCTCTCCATCCTCCTTGCAGTGTTTCATTGTTGCGCCGTGGACATGACATTTAGGAGTTATTTCCGGGCTCCTCACAGGCCGCAGTCTCACGTGGCCCGTTCGCATTGTTAACATCCTGACTGTCCGTTACCCTCAAAAACTGCCCTTGTGTGTTCTGGCATATTTTTCTGCACAGCCTTAAAAAAAACCGTGAACCTTCCTCGGCCCATTAAAATGCCTTTGGTGCAGCAGGAGACGCTTAACCTTCATAGTTTCAATCTGGTCCTCAGGGAGCCTCAGCCGGTTCACACTTTTGCTCCCACCCAGCTCCTGGCCAATCAAGAACACCGAAGGCCTAGTACAAGCGTGCTGGGAGCTGGGTGGGAGCAAAAATGCGGTCTGGGGTCCCCGAGGACTGGGTTGGGAAATGCTGACCTATTCAGTGTGCTTTCTCTGTGATGGAAGGCCTCACAGGGTGATGTCTGCATTATGCTGCTGGGTAGCTGTGGTCCGGGAACAATTTATGTTGTGTGGATCATTATCAGCTATAAGCTGCATGGTCACATTTTGTTTGCTGTTGCTTTATTTTATGTCAACTTGCAGGTGACTTGAACTGACCTTTTATAGAACTTGCCTTTCAGTTCTCTAAAAGCTGACTTTGTAATTACTGCTGGTTAGTATGTAAATATTAGGGGTGTGAATTGGCAGAGAACTCCCGAATCAATATTATATAGATATATATTTTCAGTTTCGATATGTGTTTCAATTCTTAAACAGATTTCGCTGAAGAGCATTTCAGGTCTATGTTCAGGTCAGGTCGAATGTTCACTCTACACAATTTTAGCCCGGATTTTCCGCCTAGCAAGCATTTTTGGCGATGGCCAACGACAGCCCCAGATCCGAGACGAATCGGTGTTTGCTTGGCACTGGCAAATCAGCGCTCGATAGCTATTAGGTCAAAGATGCGTACGGGTAAAGTCGCTGATGCTCATCAGATACCCAGCAGGCTAAATATCTGGACCTGTCAATGACTCCAAATCCTGCCGCGTGAAAATGCCAGTGGAAGTGCGCGGGGTGCAGTGAAACCCAAGTTTAAAAAAAGGTGCAAATACAGTAGTTCAGTTTGTTTAGTATCTGTTCTTAGCGTTCAGGAAAGATGTTGGGAGGTTTTTAATGAATGTTTACATTTCGCACACTCGCTGTTAGTTGCAGCTTTAAATTGGGATGGTGCAGGAAAAGCCTCTGCACACACTTACTCATTCATGATCACAACTCATGCATGTCAGTCCCCAAAATCACGCTGTGTGCAACTGGGCAAATGTATTAGCAGTACCAGATACAAACAACATCATTTCAGTAACCCATGTTTAAATTGATGTTGAACATTTGATTTTTTTTTTTTAACTCTGACCATCTTGAAGAACCGCAGTTTGTAACAGAATCGACCCTAGAGTAGATGTTATGTTTCATTATGTTACCACTCTTCAAATGTCACAGTCCTGAAACTACGCCTGCGCTCTGTGTCTCACTCTTGTTTGTATAAACAGTTTTGCTGTGTGTCTGCTGCAGGGGATTCTGGGGTTTGGGGGCTGAAGAAGAACTTTGCCCTGCTGGAGCTGCTGGAGCGGCTGCAGAACGGCGCCTCCAACCAGTCGGGGATGTCGGACGACGCCCTTGGGGGGGCGGGGGAGGTGCGCACTGCAGGGAATGGGCCATTCCCTTTTGGGCAAACTTGGCAAAAGATATATGCAGGCATGGATGGATGGACGGACGGATGGATGGATGATGGATGGACGGACAGATGATGGATGGATGGGTGGATGGATGGATGGACAGACAGATGAATGGTGGACAGATGATAGATGGATGGACAGATGATGGATGGATGGGTACGTAGATAGGTAGGTACATAGGTAAATATCCGGAGCGGAAGGCACTGACGCCGCCACCTGTCCCCACAGTGCATCATTCGCTGCGACGAGGACGAGAGCCACACGGCCTCCATGTACTGCACTGTGTGCGCCACCCACCTGTGCGGCGAGTGCTCCCAGCTGACGCACTCCACGCGCACGCTGGCCAAGCACCGGCGCGTGCCACTGGCCGACAAGCCGCACGAGAAGACGCTGTGCCCCCAGCACCAGGTGCACGCCATCGAGTTTGTGTGCCTGGAGGACGGCTGCCAGCCCGGGCCGCTCATGTGCTGCGTGTGCAAGGAGTATGGCAAGCACCAAGGACACAAGGTACCGGCGCCGCTCGCCGCTGCGCGTCCAGGCCACGCGGCCGATCGCTCGATTAGTCATGCCTGGCAGCTTGCGGCCTTGTTGTCTGTACTGCGACGGGCCTGTTTGCCAGCAGCAACTTAGGTTTCTGCCTCTTTTTAGTGATTCTGTTATTTGAAATCATCTGCACACACCCGTATCGCTTTGTTTCATTTCCAGTCTTCGTTTTGCCATATAATATCTTTTTCTAGTTGCTTTGACTTTTATCCATGTGGGATATCTCTGGTCCCATACGTGTCTGAAGTCTAAGCTCTTTCATGACATGCCTGCCGTGGCATTTACCTGGATTCCCCCCCCCGCCACCTCTCCCTTCCCAGCATGCAGTGCTGGAGGCCGAAGCCAATCAGATCCGTGCTTCCATCCTGGACATGGCCCACTGCATCCGCACATTCACTGAGGAGGTGTCGGATTACTCACGCAAGTTGGTGGGCATCGTGCAGCAGATCGAGGGTGGGGAGCAGATCGTGGAAGACGGGGTCGGCATGGCCCACACGGAGCACGTAAGTGGAGTGGGGGAGGGGGTGAGAGAGCCTCTCTCCTCTGTGGGACCCGTCCTAAATGTACATTCTATTCTGTTTTGTTCTATTCTGTTTAGATCTGGGGTCCCCGCAGGAGTGTGCTTCTCGTTTCTGGGGCCCCAGTCTAAAAGTCACCCACCCTTCCCATTTCTTTCAAAAACAAAATAAATAGCTAGCAAGCAGAGTCAAAGGATCATAGCTGATTAGCAGCACATGTTGCTTCAGCATCCCCTAAATAAGCAATGCCTTTATTTACTATTTAGTGAAGTGACTATTTCTAACCAGCAGGTGGCCCCAAGCCTCTGGGACCCACGTAAAATGAGTGGTTTGTGTGGTGGTAAACCCACCGCTGGTATCGTGTGATGCCATATAAGAGCAGGACGTCTACATCTCAGCCAGCCACAGACATGGGACGAGCTGATTAAGTCACGTGCTTTTAAACATGATGTAACTGAAAGGCATGTGTACTATTACAGCCCTTGTTTTTACATTAAATGTGAAATTTCTCTGGCATTATGTCAGCTAGTGTGCTGGGCCTGCTTCCATATTCCAAAGGAAATTCCTTCAAAAAATATTTTAACACCAGCCAAAAATATACAGTCCAGCTGTGACGCATATGCAAAGAAACAAAGCAGGAAGGTGTTTATGTAAATACATATTTACATAAATGCCTTGCGCCCGTGGCTTCTGGGATAGGATCAGGACCCCCTGTGACAAGTGGGTACAGAAAATGGTTAGATGCTTATATAAAAGTAAACCTGCATCAGCTGTCTAATCCTAAATGTTGTAAATACATTTTCCTGTACGTCTGATCATTAAGCCTGATACACTGCTCTTCAGTTAACTTGCTTTTTAACTCATGGAACACTTGTTTGCACTGGTTTAAGGTAATAAAGTTGTACAACAGGCAACGGGATATTAATTACATAAAGAATTGGTCACAGTGTGTATTCAGTATACAGATCATTCATTCTCGGAAACACTGGATGTCGGACACCACCCCTCTGCCGGCTGAAGTGCGATCTCTGAATTTGGCGAATTCTGTATTAATTTGCGTGTCGGCAGAGGAGAGCTCTGCCCGACGGGATGACAGTGTTTGCTGCCAATGGGGGCTGTTGTGCGAGTGTGACCTCCCCCCCCCCGCAGGTGCCGGGCACAGCGGAGAGTGCGCGCTCCTGCGTCAGGGCCTACTTCGCCGACTTGCATGAGGCGCTTTGCCGCCAGGAGGAGATGGCGCTGAGCGTGGTGGACGCCCACGTGCGCGAGCGCCTCATCTGGCTGCGGCAGCAGCAGGAGGACATGACCATCCTGCTGTCCCAGGTGTCCACCGCCTGCCTGCACTGCGAGAAGACGCTGCAGCAGGTAGGGGGCCGCCTCGGCCCGCTGACGGACAGCCCGCTCCAGCCTCAGCGTCTCATTGGCGGCGCCCCGGGGGATGATTTGTGAGCGCGGGGTCCTTTCTGGTGGCGCCCCCTACAGGACGACTGCCGCGTGGTGCTGGCGAAGCAGGAGATAACCCGGCTGCTGGAGACGCTGCAGAAGCAGCAGCAGCAGTTCACGGAGCTGACGGACCACGTGCAGCTGGACGCCGGCATCCCCGTCACCTTCACGAAGGTACGCCCCGCCGCGCCGGAATGTGACCGCAAGGGCTGGGGCACGCCTTCCCGTTTATCATCACTCATGGGCGAAAGACAAAAGGGCATCCAGCCCAGTGGGTCACCTGACCAGTCGTGATTGATTTGGGGTGTTGAAACGTGGACTTGCAGCACAAGGATCAACGGTCTGTAGGGGGTGCTCCAACAAAACGCATATAAGTGGTGTTCAAATTGAAGGACCCTCTCATAGGCAAGTAATCAGGCTTCCCCCATTATCTGAAAGTATAGCAAGAAAGAAGCAATTACCTTTCATTTATATGGGAAGAACGTTTGAGCGCTCAAAGACCCAAAAAAAAACTACTATGGCCTTCCCGTACATCCCATAAACAGTACTCAGTTTACTGGGCCCTCTCATACATCCCATAAACAGTACTCAGTTTACAGGGCCCTCCCATAGATCCCATAAACGGTACTCAATTTACGGGACCCTCCTGTAGATTGCATAAACAGTATTTAATTTACGGGACCCTCCTGTAGATTGCATAAACAGTATTTAATTTATGGGGCCCTCCTGTAGATCCCATAAACATGGTCCTCAATATACAAAGCCCCCCACAGGTCCCATAAACATGGTGGCTGGTGTACATTTCAGGATAACCGGGTGCACATTGGGCCAAAGATGGAGATTCGCGTGGTGACCCTGGGCCTGGATGGTGCCGGTAAGACCACCATCCTCTTCAAGCTGAAACAGGACGAGTTCATGCAGCCCATTCCCACAATCGGTAAGCGTGACGCATGCTCTCTGCCTTTGCTACGTGTAATGGACCATGAATTTCACACTCACCTTCTTACCATTCAGTAGCTGGTCTAGATTAGATCATTTGCCAAAAAGCATAGCAGTTAATGTCAACGAATCTCAAATGTGAAAATTACTCCAAGACTTTGAGTGTCATTCATATTGTCCGTCACATAAACATTTGTTCTGCTTTCAAAGAGAATCACCTTAGTTTACCCCTAGTCTGGGTGCTAATGTGAATGCTGGATTCATGGTGGAGTGGGTTTAATCCCAGGTGCTAAAAGCCATCTGTTTTACAGGATTCAATGTGGAGACAGTGGAGTACAAGAATCTGAAGTTCACCATCTGGGATGTGGGTGGCAAACATAAACTCAGGCCACTCTGGAAGCACTATTATCTAAATACGCAGGGTAGGCTCCGCTCTATGGCTCTGTTTTTTACATCTATTATTTCTGCTTTTTTCCTTGAGGAAACTCTTTAGGTGTTCCGACCACACTTTCAAGTTTTCGTGATGACGTTTTGAGTCAAAATGTTTATTTGCATGTACCCCTAAGGCCAGCGCAGATCTGTTAAGTTGCACGTAATATTTTATTCTTACTTCATTTTGGGTTTATAATTGTTTTTCCTCTTACTGTTGGAAAGTCACAAACGATCGTAGAAGATCTGGACTTAGAATTGCAGCTGTGGATGATGGCCGTGGTCCTTGATGTCTGATTGCTGTGGTTTGCTGTGTCTTGCTGTGTGTCCCCTGACACTTCACCGTGTGCGTGTGTTCTTGCGCCCCCTAGCCGTGGTATTCGTCATTGACAGCTGTCACAGGGACCGGCTGATGGAGGCCCACAGTGAACTAGCCAAGCTGCTGACAGAGAAAGAGCTGAGAGATGCCCTGCTCCTCATCTTTGCTAACAAACAGGTAAAAAAAAAAGAAAAGAAATGGCCTCTTACTGTGCAGCTAAGAGGGGTCCAACCCTATGACTGTGATCTTATGGTAGCTGGTTCAAATCCCAGGATTAGCAGTGTAACGTGAATGAGAGTCTCTCTTTGAGTGGGACTGTGTAGCTTGGACCCAAATGAGGATAACTGAAAATGTCACGTCCCAGAAACTGTCCCTTTACATTCCTTACGCCTTGTCAATTTTGTCAGTGTACATGTGCTGCATTTTATGAATGTAAGGCTTCTAAGAATCAGTCTTTCTTCCCAAAACATGACTGTGTGCCTTTGTGGATAGAGGGTAGTATTTAGGCTGCCACTGACCCATGACCCCTGACCCATGACCCCTGACCTCTGACCCCATCTGCAGGACGTGCCGGGAGCGGTGTCCGTGGAGGAGCTGACGGAGCTGCTGAGCCTGCACAAACTGTGCTGCGGCCGCAGCTGGCACGTGCAGGGCTGCGATGCCCGCAGCGGGACGGGCCTCCACGAGGGGCTGGACTGGCTATCGCGCCAGCTGGTGGCCGCCGGCGTGCTGGACGTGGCCTGAACTTTCGGTCCGTCCCGTCCGTAAATGTGATCGCCCTGACCCTACCTCTCCGACCGACGTTAACGTTATCATCCCTGACACTCTGTGTGTTTGCGTGACAGAATGTGTGTGTTTTTGTGTGAGGATGTGTAAGTGGCCTCCTTTTACACCAGAGGGATCGTGATGAAGTGGTGCAGCTCACCAACACGCCGACCATCTTTCAGAGTTCCTCTGTGGTTTGTTTTCTTTGTAGAGGTGGCTATAATGAAACACCCGCCCGTCCGCAGTGTATTAACAGTCACTGAGATCAACGGACTTTCCGCATGGGTTTATGTTTTGTCTGTTACACGTCCATTTCTGGAGTGTTTTCTGGTTGTAGCATTTAAATTAAGCCGTGGTTTGGTGAAATAGCTCAACACTGCGTTCAGTCCCCGTCTGTTCTGAACAGGCGGCTCTAGATAGGTCAGTTATGACAGAGAAACACATGTAAATTCCTCCATCTGTAGGCTTGATGTGCTGCGTTGTAAGGCATCCAACAGTTAGTCAGGTTTTAGGATTTCCCTCTCCTTGTATAGGTGGACTTTTTTTTTTTTTTGGTAATTCAGCTGACCCAGTCACAGCTAAAGGACGTAAGTGACCAGCTGGAGCGTGGTGGTTTCTATGCCGTTTGGTCCACCGTCCTTGCCGTAGCCGATGCCAGTTTCTGGAGGACCACAGGATTACGAAGCTCGACAAGAATCTTCTGTCGAACCCACATCAGTTTCCCCCAGGGCACGGCCAACACCTAAGCGAGCCCCCTTCTCTCTCCGAATTTGTGCTTGTACATACGTTTACGGGAAAACCTTGACACAGTTTCTGAACCGTGTAGTTGTGCTAGATGAATTGTGAGCAGTGTGTCTGCCCCCCCCCCCACCTCCTGTTTTGAGGAGCATGTCAAGTTGTGAGTAGGCCAGATTAAGGATGTCGTAGTCGTCTTTCAAGCCAAACGGACAAATGACTGCCCGCTGTGGCTTGTGGGACTGAAGGCCGCACACCGTTGACTGTCCTGCAGAAATGTGACCAACTGCTGTACAAACTGCTGTGGTGCTAGAAACTCGAGTCGTGTTTGCGTGGGTTTTGTTTAGGTAGGTGATGGAAGTAGGCACTTTCCTTTGCTAAAGCTGCATGTTGCGAGCTTACAGTACATAGGAGAAAAAAAATATCCTGTAGCAAAAAAACATTTGAAAAGCTGGTTTTTGTTCTACTGTTCAGTCAACCTCAATGCTAAATAACGTTAACTGCTTGTACCTATTTAAAGAACGTGAATTCTGCGATGTTGGGTTGGGAAATGTTAAATTTCTGGCATAAGCAGTGCACACCCAAACATCTGTGTCAACTTCATGATGCTTTTGTATACAATATGCTATTAAATAAATGCTAAGTGATGAAACTCATACTGTCACAATTACCATCCAACATCACCTTGATCTTTTTTTTCCCCAGTGGATGTAGACTAACAACATATGGGTGTCATAATGTATTTAAAATGTAACATTTGGACATTACTCTGTGTAAAACTATCATTTTATTAAAAAAAATGCAAGCATCCAGAACACCACTTTACTTGATGGTGATGTTGATGATACTGATGTCCTCGTAGGGCTTGTCCGTTTTTGGGTTGACTTTGACATTAGAGATCCTTTGGACGACCTCCATTCCTTTTGTGGTCCTTCCAAACACTGTGTGCTTGTTGTCCAGCCAGGGCTGTCCCAAAGAAGGAGGAGGGGTTGTGGTTAATTTTTGCCATCATCCTGATGTGAAAATGGCAGGATTTGTGGACTGGTTCCTGGGTATAGAGTCGGGGAGGGCTTACGGTTGGGACGACGGTGATGAAGAACTGGGAACCGTTGGTGCCGGGGCCCCCATTGGCCATACTGAGGGTGTAGGGACGATCGTGCCTCAGCGTGGCGTGAAACTCATCCTCAAACTCGCCACCCCAGATGCTCTCCCCTCCCATACCGGTGCCGGTGGGGTCTCCTGTCTGGATCATGAACCCCTACGGAACATGGGTTCTGTGTCTGAGTCCAAATTCATGGTTAATATGACTGCAGGCCAGCCTCGACTACCAGCAGCCTCAACATACCTTGATGACGCGATGGAATACATGACCATTGTAGTAACCGTTTCTACTGTGGACACAGAAGTTCTCCACTGTCTTTGGACACCTGGAAATGACAAAGCGTTAACTGAACTTAAACAGAAAATCAGATTATATTTGAACAAAACTAAATCCTGGTTTAATCCTGGTTCTGCTGGCAGAAGGCTACACTGCGTTGCAGGCTGCTTCTGGGCTCAAAGTTTCTTAGACAGCAGTATACGAGAACAAGGTGACACAGGAGACTCGTAATGACCAGAGACCAAACTATTTTAACTTATCCAACAGTTTCTCATGAAGCAGAGGATGACATTAAGTGGCTTTCAAAAGGAATGGGAAACAGTAAGTGGTGTGTACCGTGCACTGCTATGATAATTAGTAAGTGTATTTGAAGCAGGACTGAAGTCCCATAAAACAAGGCTAAAGTCCTTCATCACTGGGAAGCAGGGAAGAGCCAGGCTGGACAAGAAATACGTCTTACACAGGCACATAGCCATAAATTGAGAAATTAGTGAAACTGAAAACTTTGCTATGGTCTCAATTTTGTGCAGAGCTGTAAAATCTAAATTGCCAACCAAGCACTGTGGTTGAATCATGCCTGTTTAGCATGGGCTACATACTCCACTGGGAATAGCTTCAGGTGAATGTCTCCCATGGTGGTGTGGATGATGGCGCTGTCCGACACCCTCTTGGGACCCTCGGCCTGCGTGGCGGCCATGACCTCCTCCTTGGACGGCTTTTCGTTGAAGATGTCCCTGTCTGAATCGGCACTCTTTGTGTCTTCTGGTTCCCTTTTAGAGAACTGCCACACAAAAGCAAGAACGCGCGGTTTACTACACTGTGACCTCGAATAAGGAATGCAGCCATCAAAATTACTCTCCCGATGAGTAAAAAAGACCAGTCGAGCCCCGGCACACGGCTTGAGTCATCTAGCTGGTTCATGTTGGTAGAACGTTCTCACCAAATAGAAGCGGTTTTTCTTGAAGGCGGTGCAGAAGATGGTGGGGTCCGGTTCCGAGCACTGCAAGGCTGGGTTGTCAGAGGCTTTCATCTCGATGGTAGGTGCCGTCTTTGCGACTTTAGCGATGCCCTGAAACAGACTAAGCTGCACCACGCGGATGTTCTCCTGCTTTCCCAAGATCCGGACACACCTGGATGGAGAAGGCCCATCAGACATCCTCCCGTCATCCTCTAGACCAGCGTTCCCCAGCCCAGTCCTCGGGGAACACCGGACAGTCCACGTTTTTGCTTCCTCTCAGCTCCCAGCACACCTGTACCAGGTATTCGGTGCTCCTGATTGGCAGGGAGGGAGCAAAAAACGTGGACCGTCCGGTGTTCCCCAAGGACTGTGTTGGGAAACACTGCACTAGACATCTAAAAACCTTGTTTCATAATTAAATTCTAAGAACCAAAAAGGTACAATATGGCTTTAAAGAAGGATCTGGAAACTAGCGGAGACAAAGGGTGCCTTTCCACCGCACCAGGTACTATATTTTTGGTACGGTACTTTCCCTTTTCCATTGACTTCCAGTGGAGTACCGAAAGTGCCAAACCAAGTGGGGAACTCTTAGTACTTCGGTATGTTGGGGTGGGTCATAGAAAGCCCTCTTTGTCAACTGATTATGCAAATAGCCAGCCTCTGAAATAAAATACAACCGCAGTCCGGAAAAAGTCACGAACTTAGAGAACGGTAAATGAAGAAAAAAAAAGTAATAATGGATGCGTGGATAAATAAACTGACCCAAGCCATCAAGTCGGAAGAACAAACAACAAGATCAAGATGTCATGACAAGAAATTATGTATTTTGTACTACGATGCACGGTACTGGGAAATTAAAATATCGCATGTGAATTTGTTGTAATAAATATTGGGATGTTTAAAAACTGAAAAAAAAAAAATTCTCCAATATCTCACAAAGTTGTCTGGGTGTGACTGAAACGGCAAGGATGAAAATGATCGAGTGTTTCGGAGAACACATATAGCACTCGTGCAAAAGCAGCAGAGGTAATTTAAACTTTTAAACATATACTAGATAATCTTGAAAAGGGTTCATTAAAATTGCAATACTTGCTAACTTTTTTCTCCCCTATGACAGAGTGAAAATGTTTTAGCAAAACAAACTCCCTGCACTATAATGTCCCTACAAGACTGAAGGTATGAAAACACCCGATCTCAAGCTAGCTGTCTAGCGATGTAAATACTGCATGTGCATAAGACGCTTTTCACGCCAGTGGAAAGCCAACACCTTGAAGTACCATGCTTTAGGTACTTTCTGGAAGAACCAAAAGTACAGTGGAAAAGTGCCCAAAAAGGTACAAAACTCCAAAATGTTGCATAGTTTCAGAAACCACTCTTACATGACATCTTAAAAAACATTATAAATCAGGAACTAAATGAGCCGGCACCTGTTGGTCTCCACGTTGATGACTTTGATGCCCAGCATAGTTCCGTACAGGACGAAATGTCCCGTCTCATCGAAGATTATGTTGGTCAGGCGGATGGCGTCCACCTTCTCCAGCTCCCTCTCAACAGCCATCCGGCGCCCGAACTCCATGTCTGGAAGCTGCTGTCTCATTTGCTGCAGCTCCGTGAACATCTGCGAGAGTGGTACGGAGAGGTGAGAACGCGGAGCAGGAGACAGGAATATTCAGCCAGGGACAATCAGACACACCTGCCACTTAAATGAATAAACCACATGATTATCAATGCTAAACTAGCAGTTAACAACTGAGACGCAGATCTCAGATTGTGGGGACCTGTATAGTCTTTTTCTGACTACTCTCAATGCAGCAAGAGTGTAAAAATCAGAAGTTGCATATGCTAACTATTTCGACTATATGTCCAGCACATTTAAGACTGTAAAGATCCCTTTAATAAACATTTCATTTTCATAATCCCCCCCACCAAGAACCGATATTTATTGTGGTGTATTTGGCACATTCATGATCATAGCTCTATAAATAAACAAACAAACCAACACCCCTCCCCCCCACCAAGAACCGATATTTATTGTGGTGTATTTGGCACATTCATGATCATAGCTCTATAAATAAACAAACAAACAAACCAACACCTGCCATGTTCTCTTCCAGGGTCACTCAGTGATCGCTCAATGCATACCACAACAGAAGTGCATCGAAAGCCTATTCATCCGTACTGATCAGTGTCATGGCCAATAAGAATCTGCCTCCCCTGTTCAGAATACATCACGTGCCAGTTATCAGAATCTCTTACTTTCTACAAATGCTAAAACACACTGCTTGTTCAATGTTTCACTCATAGTATTTCATAATTCCCCTTTAAAAAAAAAAACACAATGTGCCAAGTACAATAATTCCCGTCAATCTCTTTAGTCCGAGTGCCAGCACCTCCAACTTACAAAATAGAGTGAAACAACATTTCAGATGAAATCAAAGACCCCTCTCTGCACAAATGTTTAATGTGTGACGTTGAACTTACAGTCAAGGACTCATCGAACACTCTCATGAGCTTCCCGGTCAGGAAGCGGAAGATCCGGACCTTGCGGTCGGTGGCGATGGTGGCCATCCTCTTTCCATCGGGCGAGAAGGCCAGGCTGGTGGGGTAGGTCTTGCACTTGGCGAACTCATACAGGTCCGTGTCCGTCTTGTACTCCCACTGCACGTGTTTCGGGAACTTGAACTCGCTGGGAAGGCCAGTCCAGTACTCCAACATGCCGCCCTTGTCAGCAGAGACGATGACCCGATATCGTGCATTGAGCCGGATGTGGGCCAACGGGGAGGAATGCATCTTGTCGAAGGTGTGCAGCGGCTGGCTGCCACCCCTCCCGTCATAAACACAGATCTTCCCCGTCGATTTCTCTGAGCAGGCCACTGTGGATATAGCATCGCCTGGATTGTAGATCCACTCACACTGACCGGGGTGGAAGCTGGAAGAGACGGAGCACTATGAACGACGCCTCAGAGACTGTACCCCTTTGACATCTGGACGTTCAAAGTATCGCCCCAGCGTCCGGGTCAATCGACACCCTACCCCAGCCTGAGCATGTTGATCATGTCGAAGTTGACGACGTCAAAGACCTTCATGGCCTGGTCGTCGCCCACGGTGCAGAGGAGAGCCCCTTCTGCGCTGACGGCGATGCACTCGATCACCCCTGTTGGACAGTGGACAAAATTCATACCAGTGATCAGTGACATACAGCTGTGGACATCTGAAATAACCTGTGTGTGTGTGTTATATATATATATATTTTACACACACGGTTTTCACTCACTAGACTCTCAGACTAGAGTCAACTCTATTGGCGTTAATATGCATCCTGCTAATATTCTCCTCTCTTTTTGATGATTCAAACACCAGTACCATGTCAGCATCCGCATACTGACGCAGAGAATATTTCCAAACCTAAATATAAAACATTCAAAAACACTTCTCTCACTTTGCTTAAATATCAAATGAAGCCCTGAGAGAGAATACTGATCATTTGCACCTCCCAATGTAAGTCGTTTCACTGACTGAACAGAGCGGATGGCAGCGACAGGCATACAAACCAAGGTGGCTGCGGAAGTGCTTGACAAACTCTATTCCCTCGTCCTCCTTCTTCTTCCAGAACTTCACATGGCCATCCTGACTGGCAGTGAGTACAAACTCAGTCCTGTGGAAGAGAAACAGCTGCAAATGGGCACAGTTCCTTTCCACCATAATCGCACAAGCTTTAAGTTAACAATAATTACAGCATGTTATCGTTTTCATTAGTACCTCTACAGTCAAAGATTCAGCAATTCTTCGGTAATATTGTACGTTATCGGTGATATCTTAATTTAGACTCTGAGAATCTTATCAATCTGTAAAACTGAAACAGTTGACAGTGATGTACAGGACCTCCAAGGCCGTGCTGGGGATTCCAAAGCTCAATGTAGACTGAAAACAAGCGCACCCACGTACCTGGAGCAGACGATGTGTGTGATCACGTCCCTGTGCATGTAGCTGCGCTCGTACATGGCGGCAGAAGGGAGGTTGTCCAGGTACACGCGTTCATACTCGAGCACTGCAGAAGGGCAAAGTAAAACGCCACTTTAGACACATACACAATGACTGCGTCTGTGTGTGAGCAGCTTTGTCTGCCCATCCGCCCGCTGAAGCGGTTTCCGCGTCTTCGCTATGGGGCCGTTCACTTAGATTACTTGGGGCAATACTGAAACAGTAAATACTGCTCGCCTTTTCTTTTCTTCGGCTGCACAGCTTCGCTGGGCATGGGCCCAATCCACTCGTCGTCTGCAGCATCGCCTCCTTCCTGCTCGTTCACTTCTGATTTTCTCTTGCGCTCATCGGGATCCGCACTGGACGCCATGCTTGTTTTTCAGCGTGAGAATCCCAGATCACTACCGGGGCTGCTCCGAGACGCCAGGAAGCGCGCAAAGCCGCGCGTTTTCATTGGCCATCGCCAACGCTCGCAGCGTTCCTATTGGCCGGGCTCGGAGGGACGGGGTGGGGCCTGGGCAAGACCAGTATTTGGTGGAGGTGGAGCTGTTTGGTGAAAGATTCGTTCACTTCCAGCACACCCCCTGTAAAAATGAAGAAGCTCCCCCTTGAAAATTTAATAATTTGTTAATTACACGAGTAGGTGTTTTAGCACGGGCGTATCCTGCTTCTCCTGACCTTGCTTTAATCCCACGTATGGGCAAGTACAAATTATGGTATTGTGCAATGACTCACTGCCAATGATTCCTAAACAAATATGAAATGTACCATTATTTGATTCCAAAATTAAATGTAAACTCAATAAGCATTTTTGGCTGTAATTAATTTAATTAAATTAATTAATTTATAAGGCTTGTCCACGCGGAGCTTATCCAGGAGGATATGGGCACAAGGCAGGGAGCAACCCAGGACAGGGTGCCAACCCATTGCAGGGCACACTCACACATGTATATCTACAGGCAACTTGGTAACTCCTATTGGCTTCAGCATGTTTTTGGACTGTGGCAGGAATGGTGTGCAGTGGGTTAGATGGCAGCTCTATTATCCAAAGCAATATGCACTTTTGAAAGGGCAGGGTGAGGGCAGGGTCAGCTGGTAAGAAATGTAATAGCCCTGAAGATGAGGGATTTGCACCAGTGACCTTCTGGTGATAAACACAGCACCCCAACCCACTAAGCCACACACCACCCAATGTATTGCTGTCCTGTTTCTATGCTATGTGCTATTCTATGCAGCTGATTGCTGAAGGTGTGCCTCCAAATGGTCTGTAGAGAGTGTGCTTTCAGAGCCCGTACCCCTCCTGCGGGGAGGTGGGCTCTATCCTCTCTAGATCCCTGGCCAAGATAACTGGTTAGGAGATGAATATATGGGGAAGCTGCTTCTTTTCAGTGCAAATTGATGTTTTCTTCCCATGAGGCACATGAGAAGGGGTGCCGTAAAGAGGGGGAAGGTCAGGGCAATTTCAATGGCCCCTGACTGACAGGGGCCTAAAAATCTCCAAATGTAATTGGAGTGGTCTGGGTTGGGGGCCCAATATGACATGCTTTCATGGGGCCCAAAATCTCTGGCAGCACCCCTGCACAAGAATAATCTATGAAATGCCCACACACTTTCTGCTGTGTGACTTTGTGTTGTTCGATACGACATCCGTTCTTCTTAACATGTGATTTAGTTATTACTCTGGAAGCAAGCGTTATTAATAGGAGCACTTTTGGAGGATTCGCTAAGAGCAGATCCCACCTCCCCAGTGACAGAGCCCACCGCACCCCTCCCCTCAGTCAACACAGAGCATCCACCAGTACATGAAGCTTCAGCCCCCTGCCAGCTTCCTGCCTCACACCCCCCTGCACCCTGTCCCTGTGCCGCGATGGCCAAGCCTCAGGATGTCTGCGAGGGCTACTACAGCGTGGACGATGGCTTCGTGGAGCGCTTCTCCTGCCCGGCCGACCCCGAGAGACTCGAGCTTGTCTACTGCTGCGGGTTCGAGGACATGAAGTACTGCTGCAGCGAGCCTGGAAGCTACTTCCCCTACAAATACGCCTACATCTGGAGCCTGAGGTGAGAAGCGCCTTACACATTTGCATTGTACATTTTGCTTAAAAGGTTTTAAAAAAGAGAGAGAGAGCTATAGGGAGGACTTTGGAAAATTACGCTTGTAAGAAGGCAAGGTGGTCTGGCATGGGATGCGATGGAATCCCATTATATTCCTTACTTTTACTGCCTTTCGCTGGGCTTTTTTTCAGCATTTAATGTTGAAAGCGCCCATGTATTTTTGCAGAAGGGCTGAAGTTTCAAACACTTAGTGAGAACAGAGTGTTTCTCCACAAGGTCAAAGATGACCGAGTTAGAATTAGTCTGATGCTTTTTTCAGAAGGCAGTTCAGTAAGTTCAGTAATAATGGAAGTTCGGTAATAATGGACGGATACAGGGCTTTCATCTGAAGATCTCCGCATTCTAATCAATGTCTGTCTGAAAAGGTCTTTTAGATCCTCTTGTATGAGCACCAAAATAAGAATTGTTTGTAAGGGACCATTTGGGGAGCAATTTATGTTTCCTGCTGAGATCATGAAAGTGGGTGAAAATCAATAAAGACCGAACCATCAAAACGACTTGAATTAGACAAATGCAGTATGAACTCTTAAACTCACCATGCCTACTAGAATGTGCAAGTCACCGTAAACTTTGGAAGACTAGGTAAAATTTTATATTATAATCTTTTGGTAGTTCAGTCTTGTGCTCTGACTCAAGTTTGTTGGTTTTAGGTACAAATGTACAACATATTCTGAGTTATACTCTATTTTGTATGAAGTGACGTTAAGGAAAATCTAATTGAACACTCTTAACAATAATGAGTAAATATGAAAAATATATTCAGCGTGCAAATCATGCAAAGTCACAGCACTCACAGTCAGGACAGATTTGAAACCTGCTTAATTCGAAATCACTGATTATCCCATATGGGTGTCACTATGCCAGGTATTATTGTGATCAATGAGGAATGATTATCGCTTCTATCTTCACAATGGCTTTTATGTCAGGCTGAAAATAAGACAATAAGGCAGAGATCAGCGATCAGGCTGAATCCTTGACGCCCGCCCCGCGGCCTCATGCTTCTGTTCCAGCGTCGGGGCGCTGGCGGCCCTGGGCGTGGCTGCACTGGTCCTCCTGGCTTTCCTCCTCAGCGTCTGTAGGCTCTGCTTCCTCTTCCTTCACACTAAGCCCCGCCCATCACACTTAGGGCTGAAGTCGTGCCACGTGGAAAGCTCCAGGAGACTAGGTGAGCACTTACTTCTGTCCATCAGGCTATACAGCGGCGTATACTTCAGTATACTGGCCCTAGGTCTTGAAGGTTGTGGGTTTGAATCCCATGGTCAGTGCCGTAATCATATCAGCACTGGGTCCTTGAGCCAGGCTGTTATCCCCAGCTGCTCTCTGACCCCAAGCTTTGTAACGTTTATGTAACTTTGGACAAAAGCATCTAATAAATGCAAAGTAAATATAGATACAAAGGGCTCACAATAAAGAAAGACTACTGTCAATGCAAACAAGCCAAGGCCCCTTACTTAAAATGCACTCGCATTACATTTGTTTTCCAGTACAGTTCTTAAAATTTAACTTAAATTTGGCTGAATTTCAGCCAACACTGGCCATGCAACAAACCCATATTCCTGTCACGCTCACCATTTTAAGCAACCCATTCAACTGTACAGATTCCTGTAAATCTGCTGTTGATACTGAAAAGCACTACAGAAATGGAATGCATTGTTACTCTTATTAAGGAAATGAAAACACACAAACATGTTTCATTTTATATATCTATGTAAAGTCTCTGGATTGTTCCGGGATGCAGCCAGCAACTTGCATGCATTAGCTCACCTAAACAGACTCTCTTTTCTGGGGTCATAGCCACCACAGGAAGCTTGATAAAGAATGAAGCAGAGGGTCAGACATCTATGGAGGAGCCAAGGCCTTCCCCCAGGAGGATGATCGTACTTAAAGACGAAAAATCCAACTCCCTGGCACCAGTACAGATAACAATGATATGAGGGATCTAGCTGTAAGTGTTATGTTACCATCCCATGATCCTGACCAGGATGAGTGATGATGGGTGGATGTATACATCACAAACATCTGCAAAGGAAAACTGGTGCAGTGATTTACTATCTACCTACAAAGTGACTGTGATTGTTATAATGCCTTAAACTATATAAACTTTTACTCTATGACAAGCTGTTATTGTGATAATCATATTTCCCAGAATCCATCTGATCAATAGCTGGTCTACTGTGGCATGAATATAAGAATAAATGAGAACTGTTCACGGTGAGCAATTTAAATTCCGACAGTTTTCTGTTATTATAACTGACTTAAGCAAGACGTCACACGTTATAAAAAAATCAGCATGTAGACTAAGGCATTTAAACAGAAACCACACAACAAAGCACACGGACCCACCTCACCCGGTAACAACTTACTTATTTTTCATCTTTATTTAGTTTGTAACCATCAAAAGTAAGGAAAGTTGTACTGAACTAGATGTCATGAGTGTAAAAATCTCCCAATATTACGATGTAGACACGCCTTGGAAATTAACCGAACATGAGGGGAAAAAATGACGTCGGAGGATCGAACCCGAAGGAATGAATTCATTACACATTTGAATGACAAACTAGAAAAAATAAATGTAGCACAAAATCAAACAATTGAAATGGGGAGACAAAGCGGTGCCCCGTACTTTAAAGCGTACAGCACCGCGGGCATCGGCAGCGTCTGTACAGCGGGGCTGTAATATGAGGGGGAAAGGAAAGCGTCACCGATCAAATAAAAGCACGAAAAGCCGCATTTCTCCCCACCAGTGCGGCTCAGTCGGACATAATAAGAAGCCGAAAACGCGATTTATCAGTATGCAATTTAAAACGAAGGGGGACGCGGCCGCCCGCCTTCAGTCGCCGTCCCCGGAGTCTCCGGAGCTTCCCGACGGCGACGAGCGCCCGTCCCGTTTCTCCCGCTTCTTCTTCTGCCGCTTCTCCTTCTTCTCCCGTTTGCTCTTCTTCTTGTGGGACTTGTGCTTCCTCCTCTTCTTCCTTTCCTCCTCGTCTTCGTCGCTGGAGGACCGAGCTCTGAAACGGGAAACGGCGACGGGCAGGAAGCTACCAGGACCGCAAAGACTCTTCCTAAAAGGGCCGAGAACCTGTGGTAAAGGAGTTACTTTATGGCAAGTAAAGGCTCGAGGCATTACTCCATACGATAGCAAACCTACTCAAATGCTTTACAAAAAAAAGGATTTATATAATATTTACAAATATTCAATATTATATTTACAAGTCAAACTTGTAAGTATACTGTGTGCAAACTATTAAGATACAAAGTGGCCACACCACACCGCAGCCATGTCAGATGTACGGTTTGCTTCTTAGGATAAGCACTGCAAAAACCAGCATATAAAATGGTTTCCGTCCACAGGGAATTTTAATGCTGTGACTTCAGATTTAATCTTAAAAAGCAACTACGCTGCATTTATTTGAACAATTTTCATTCATCTGCAGCTGGGTGTTTAGGCCAGTTATATATGGAAAAAAACCTGGGGAAATAGGTTGGGGGACATTTTGTCATTTTAAGGGGGAGATGCCTAACTGCCATTTTTTCATATATCAATGATCCTGCAGAAAAAGGCAGGAAATACAACAAACACACGGTCCATTATGGCAGGCAAACATACAGGAAAAGCTGCTGTTAATGTGTATTAAAAAAAACACATACAATTTAGACCAAAGGGAAGACAAAAGCCTTGAGGTCACGGACGTTAGGAGCAGGCTGGCGATGAGTCAGCCCTGTTATTGTAAGGCCCTATTTGCACTAAAAGCCCACCTCAGAAAAGCTCTTAGTGGCACAGGCAGCAGCCAATCCAAGGTCAAACCACAACAATAGTGTGTGTCACCTGAGCACACTGAAAGCCTCTCAGGATTTTTAAAAAAATATTTAGGGGAAAAACACACATGAAACCAAAAAAGGCAAATCAATTGCTACGGTCACTCTAATTGCAGTCAGAAAACCAAATAAATAAGTCGTCCACCAGTGATGATCATCACCGCCCCAACAGTTTACAGAAACTCAGACAAAGCTACATCAGGATATGGTGCTTCAATAATGTCTTTTGTATTCAGAAGCAGGAAGCGAACATGTAAAAATTTCATAGTACTCAATACACATGACAAATCAAACCTTTAACTGTGTTAAAACAGACCATAACTGTGTTACTGGAGTTTTCTGTGTTATGTCACATACTGTACAGGTACCCAGAATCTAGGAGCCATCATTCTGCCATTTAAGGCAATGGCCTCTGCCCCCATTCATAATGAGCCTTCATATAGCCGGGTCAGAGCGGACACAAAAACCTTGGGAGACGCAAAGGGCATACCTTATATTTATATACACACACACACACACACACACTGGGCCGGGGCGGGGGGGACTAGAATAAGTGTTAGATCCATCCACATACATCCACTGGCAGCATTTCCCTTAATTGTGACGACGGCTGACTCGGCTTACCTCTTTTTTAACTTCTTCTGAGATTTGTCCTTCGATTTCCTTTTCTGTTGGACTTTTCTCACCTCGCCCTGGGAACCTGAAATTGTGAAATTTGGATCACATCTCTGTATCACAACTCCAAAGCCCACATCATCACACATTATGTGCATTTTAAAGACACCAGTGAGCTTAATGGCATGTCTTTGGACTGTGTGAGTGCCCAGAGCAAAACCATGTATCACAGGGTGACCATGCAGGATTCAAACCCGCAACCCTGGCTGTGTGCCGTAACTGAGCTCCCAAATGAGCCAGTGTGCCAGCCTGTTTACAGCAGTGTTCTCCTCAAAATGCCCACCATTGTAATTGAAAAATACACAGACGAATTCAAAAGGGGTCTCTTTGAAGTAACATGATGTCGAACGGAGAAACTTCCCCACCCTAACGTACCCTTGGTTTTGGGGCCACCTGGTGTCCTTTCGTTCTGCTCTTCATCTTCACTTTCCTCAGTGCTTGTGCTACTCACGTCGAGGACGATGTCTTTTCTGGGATCGACCCTGACAAAGTTCCGACACTCGAAGGTCAAATGCCCAGCTAAAAAAAACAAAATGTACCACTTTAGCATGTCCTCTAATGGCTCAGCCTGCATGATAACAATGTGATAAAGTTAATGGATAAAGCTACTTAAAATGCAACAAAATAAGACGCATGTGTCATTGCAATGTATTTATGCGCCATCCTGTATTAGAGTGCAAAATCCGGTACAGCACACCCCAAAGGAGTACCAAAACACACACAAAGTTTCCCCTAAGAGTTTATAGCGATGAGACCCACATTCGCAGAATATCAGTGAGCTGTAATTGTAAATAGTACGCATGACCTTTAATGCGTCTTTAAAAGATCCGATTATAGTAATCATTTAAGAACGAACAATGTAATGGATTTCTTACGATAACCACACTTCTTGCATCCCGCTCTGACGTTGTCCTTATTGGGTCCTACAAGGGAAAAAGAGGTGATCAATCTGCTTAAGGAATAAAACGAGCTATGTGCTGTATAAGCGATCAGTCAAGCGTATGGTTTGTTTGTATAAGAAAACATCTTTAAATTCGTGAAAAAAACACTTAAAACATAATCAGTTTAAGAACATCATATGCAGTTTATCAGAAACCGTTTTAATTTAGCCAACCAAGTGGTTTCAAAAGCGAACGCCACATGGATACTATCGACAGAACCGTAAAATAACAAATATTTATGATCTATAAGCTGCGAACTACTTAACTTATTTCGGTAATACTAGTACGTTTATCTGGTACATCATAGAAAATTCTAGAAATGTACTGTTGCTTTTTCATTGCCACTTCGCTATTAGACAACAGTGGAACTGCTGATAATTTTGATATCTCTATTATATACGGCTGCTGCTCAAAACAGCGTGCTTTTGTGGAATATTAAATTACACACGTATACATATACCTGGCACAGCCATAGCGAAACAGAACTGCTGCTTACATTGAAAACTTCCTGAGAGCCCGTCGGTAAATATGGACCGATGGGAAACAAACAACTATTCTGATAATCGGGCCGATTCACGGCTGGGAGTGATCTCCCGCATTTTACTTCCGTGTGAATGTAAAAGTGCGTTCAAAACATGCGTGCTGGAGATATTTAACCTTTTCAAAGTCCGTTTTTAAAAAGCATTCACAAAACGAGGTGCTTTTCCTGTTATGGCAGGTAAAAATCTGCCATAACAGGAATGGACATTTCTCAGGACGCCCTGATTTTACTTTGTAATACCGTTAACGGCATTACAAGCTTCAGTTGTATTACGTGTAATTATAGATGCATTCATTTGTTAGATTTATATAAATGAAGCTTCTTTAGAATAAAAAATAAACTAAACCATTGCAATGATAGTTATCATATACTATTATATACATATTTAAAATATTTCAATTAGCAACCATTGTTATGTAGATTTCAGGTAGTTTAGACACACGTAAATATTTGCTTAAAATTTGAATCCCAGTTACTCATAACTTGGATTCTTGCCGACCTTGGTTTTCAGGGATTACTTAAAATGTAACACCATGAAAATAAGACAAACCAAGTAGTATATTTTTAGAGGGGGGTACGTCAAATAAATAACTAATTCACATTTATTTAATTTGATGAGGAATAGTAAATAATAAAAAAAATAGAAGTTAGTTAATAATTAATGTTAGATATGTATAAATGTAGCCTGTTTGAAGACTCGGCAGGATGAAGAAAGTTTTACTGTTTTAATCCCCCCTCTATTATAATTTCACATTGTACACCTTTGTATCGCTACAACATGGCGGTTTAATTCCTATAATCAAATGCCGCTGTGTTTTTTTTCTAAATTCCTTTAGTGAAGGAGCATTGTGCAGAGTTTAAAGGGTTCATTAATACCTGTTAATTTCTCAAATATTTTGTGCGGGTTTCTAGGAAGCTAGTGGCAGTTAGACGCAGACATGAGTAACATATACATCCAGGAGCCCCCCACAAATGGCAAGGTAGGCGGGCTGCATTTTCCAGCGTTCGTAGTAAATGTACAGCTAACTTAAAACACGCGCATCTATACGGCTCGATATATTTATAATTCGCCAAGTACGATATGTTCTGAATGAATTGATAAAGTTTATCAAATGCCATAATGGTAACTGAGAGAGCGTTACAGCGGTCGGCAGTGACTGAATTTTTGCGGTGTAGTGTCATTTTAAGAGCTTCTAACGCCGTTTAACCGCAGGTTCTGATAAAGACGACAGCCGGTGATATAGATGTGGAGCTCTGGTCCAAGGAGGCTCCAAAGGCATGCAGGAATTTTGTTCAGCTTTGTATGGAAGGTAACTCATCTCTAACTTTCAGTCTGAATCTCTATAACCCAGGAAATGCTCACGTTGTTTATGGTATTTGGATAATATTTGTACCTGGTGGTCGGGACAATATTTTGACAGTTGACTTTTCTAGGTATATTATATAACCACGTAGGTCAGTGGATATAATTTGAATAAAAGCCGAAACCTTGTGGCCTGATTAAGATGTCAGGATACCCTTCCTTTTTCATGGCAGCCATGTAGGACTGTTGCATAGATACATGTGTGTATCGGGGCCGCCACCTCTCACACATCTGGCGTGACACCCACACTTTCAGACTCTCTCATAGTTTGTGTTATTATCATTGCAGGTTATTATGATGGGACCATATTCCACAGGGTGGTGCCGGATTTCATCATACAGGGAGGGGATCCCACGGGCACGGGGACTGGCGGGGACTCAGTGTACGGACATCCCTTTAAGGTGAGAGGGCATCATCATCATCAGGGGCATCCCAC
>JAODKL010000118.1:1821272-1833331 GCA_026780765.1 Petrocephalus schoutedeni | reverse complement strand
GACGGATCCACCGGCCCCCGAGAGGGAACCGGAGCCTCTCTTAACGGCTCCAGGTCTGTTTTTATGTCGCTGTACTGGAAGAATACTCGGGAACGACATTTTTGGGATTCTGGGCGGCAGATGATTCCTTGCGGGGCCACAGCTGAGGAATGCTGACTTCCACAGATTCGGGCAAACGGACGGAGAGATTGAACTCTGTTTTTCATTCATCCAGCTTTTCAAGGATGACAGTCCATATATAATAACGAAATGAGCTGCACCCCATCGTGGTGGGTTACAACTTACAGGCTGGGGCCACCCAGGCCTTGTCAGGAGGGGTACCATCCTGTAGGATTTAGGGAGGACATTTTTATTGGCGCCAGGTAAATTCTTTATTTTCTTTCAATTTCCACTCCCACCTCATAACTTTTATGCCCCTAAATTGCCTTGTCTAGAGATAAGTGCATTTGTGTTTAGCTGTGCGGACTGGGTGTTGTTGGGTGCGTGCTGCATCACCCCCTGCAGGGATGCCGTGGATCTGGAAGAGCCTGTTGACTGCCAAAGTGCTGATCTCTCTGAAAGCGTCCACCTGTGGAGGCCTGGTGCCAGTAACCCTCGGCTGGCTCCCATATGTTGGGACAGGAGACGCGCAGGTTTCTAGTGTCCTTTATAACCTATGCTCCTTACAGCCATATCCAAGGGGCCCTGGATGCCCCAGTCAGTCTAGCAGAGATAAGGTGAATCTGCAGCTTCCTTCCCGGCTCGTAAATTCCTGCGACTAATTTCCCACAATGCCGTGTGTGCTGCCTTCTCTGTGGCTTTGGGGTGGTATAGGGAAGCCTGTGGCCTCTGAGCTGCTGCTCTGAGAGCCTGAGGGGGGGGGTCAGTGTTATACCCCCTTGCCGTGACCTTTCCCCTCGGTGTTCAGCCCGGGATGCACAAGCTCAGAATTGCTGATAACATCTCACACGCGTGGGGTTTAACATGCTAGATAGATCGCGGGCGACGCCGTGTTTAGGGTGCATTGTTAATGGCTCTGGAGTATTTATATTACATGCCTCCCATTCCTTCTATTGTCTGATGTCCTCTATGGCTGGGGTCTCAGGCAGCGATTTGCATGTTTCGGTGGAGGTTTTTCTGCCTGGATCTCCTGCTCTTGGGAGCGCCAGAGTCCCGGATCTGTCGGCGGTACTTTGCAGCTTCCTGTAATGAGCGACTGAGCTCCTATATGGTACAGCCTGGGATGTAGTGGGGTGGGTCGAATCTCATCCTTGGCAGAATAGGCAGATCTCCACTGGGCCTTTGAGTAAGGCCTATGAGCTCCCCAGAAATCCTCCAGGGGCACCGGATGAATGGCCTGACCCCGCAGTCAGACCTCAAGCTTCACTCTCACCTGTATATATTTGCATGTCTTAAAAAAGAAAACGAGAGCATGATACAGTCAGATACAAAGTATCTCAAGTTCTGTATGGCAAATAAAGCTTTCCTTTTCATTACTGCACAGCGTTGGCACAAGGAGAGCAGGATAGCGTCAATGCTGGGAGGACTGTATGCAAGCGGTAAGAGGCAGGGACAGCTTACAGGGGCCTTGGCTCGCCCCAGGAGGCTATGTCGCATCCCTGATGAGAGACGTCTGGCCGTCCTAGGTAATTTTAATGGCCAGCTTCGGTCAGAAGGTATCAGTCAGAATGAGACGCTTCAGAATCAAAAATATCAAATGGGGGGGGGGGGGGTAAGCATTCCATAGGATGGCCTCGTGTTTGTCTTGTGCTCTGACATGCACAGTGCCTGGGACATCCAAAGAGAATAACGGCAATCATGGTTAGGGAGAGCGATTTGGGGGACGAGGGTGTCGGCGGGGTCCCCTTGGGGGGCAGCTGTATGTGTCCAAGAGTGTCAGGACACCAGTGGGTAGCTTCTGGAGTCACAGTGAAGACGACCACAGGAGTGCTGGGCCAGGTAATATTGGTTTGCCGAGATTGAGGCTCAGGATCGATGCCGAAGATGGTGAAACTATGGAGAAATCGGGGCACTGGGATCTGGACTCTTTGGACGGGTTCATCTGCGCTATAGTGTCCCGGGACTCGGCACTGTATATATCTAAAAGCACGCATGGAAATGCAGGAGTTACAGCTGGTGTTCAGTGGGCCTCCGTGACGCATCTGATCTGAAAGCTACATATTGTCACTGTGTGGCAGTGATGACACATTAGTTTTATCCATCTGTCTGTCCCACTAAATCACCCGTGTGCCGTAAAGCTTAGTTATAGTACATTCACTGTGGCAGTGATCTTACTTTGGCTCATAGCAAATGTGTACAGACTGTCCTTGACTAATGACCGGGTTCTGTTCTGACACGTCGTATGTCGAAATGGGTTTATGCCAGATCTTTGCACTAGGTGAGAGCGTGAGAGATGCGTATGAGGCTGGAGTGGTCACCATGGCAACTGGTATGGTATGATGCATCCAGTAGATAGCGCCACGCTGTCAGGCATATGCCTGCCTGAAATGTATTGAAATGTACTTAGGTCATAAGTACGAGTCGTCATGTCACGTAGGTTGTCAGTTGGGGACGGTCCGCAGTTAATAATGCAGGTTGGTGCCGTCCAGCCAACGCCCAATGGAACGTCCCTTAGCTTCCCTGCAGCCACGCACTCCGAAACCCCCGACGTTTCCCCTTAGCATCCCCCCCAAACCCCCCCCCCCCCCCCAGGGAGTCCAGAGAGCAGCGCTTTTGCATTTTAAACCAGGCGGAGTCTGGAGTAACGGTATAGATCCCAGGGAGTTTTGGGATTTCTGGTGGCTGGCAGAAGTGCAGTATGCTTACAGAGCCGTCACCTTCCCGAGACGTCCTGGACGGGCTCCCGGCAAGCAGCAGCATAAAATTATGGTCAGTAAAGATGCTTTGGGGCCGCCAAGCCGTGGTCGTGCTCCCGCTGACGCAGAGCCAAGCATAAACTCTATTATGCTATTGATAAATACACAAAGGACTCAAATGGCCCTCCATTCATCTTTGTCTTTCACTTTTTCCTTTTTTTTTGGAGAATGAAATTACAGAGGGTAGGGTTTGGGTTTTGCTTGTGCGTGTTTGGGTTGGACCGCTGCTCCGTGGCCAAGTTGGGCCACGGGCCACTACGGCCAGCCATGTTCGCCGTGTCCTCAGCCCCCATCGGGCAAATTCCAGAGCAAAGGGAACGCGGCAAAGCAATGTTTTGTAATCACATCATTATAATAATTATTATTATCACTGGGTAATACTCTAGGCCCTGTTTGTTCATATGTGTCAGGAAAAACCACATGGGGAAGTGTGTCGGGAGGGAAGGGAATCGGAAATATGCGGAGCCAGAAAACCGGGACGCTCAAAGGCAGATCCTCAGGACGAGAGAGTCGCTGGTGTTTTCCTGATTAAGCTTCTGCTAATGCTGCCTATTGGTCCTGCAAGTAGGGGTCGCTGTGCTCTCCTTGCCCAGCCGTACAGTCGCACCCTTAAATTCTCTCTCGCTCTTCTCTCTCCTCTCTCCAGTCGCTTCGGAATGAGTCTAGTGACCAAACTCATTTCTGAGTTTCTGGGGGGGAGGGAGGCAATGGTCTCACCAGCTGAGCTAAGAGAGACATCTGTACCTTTTGGGTTATTATTTTAGACAGACATCTCTTCAGTTCTGGAGACGTAAATTACAGTGTGTTCCCTCGGTCTGGTCTCGCCCGTTTTGGCACGGCCGCCCTCTCGCAGAGCCAAAAATAAGAAGGGGCTCTAAGAGATGTGAAAAAAGCCCTGTCCGTCTCATACCCACTGCCCTGAATGAGGCGTGCGGCCGCCTTTTTATAATGCCGCCCCGGAGGTATTTATATGGGGTGCGCTCGTGCTCGTGGGCTTTCTTACTCCAGCAGGGCCCCGTCACTCGCGTAGCGGGGAGCTGCCGACGGTCTCCAGGGGCCTGTCCACGACGGCCTTCCTCAACCATTAAAGAGAAAATATAATCTGGTATAGTCCAAGAGCCACGTAAATATGTAGACACTCGCCGTACAGCCGGCTTCAATCTCACAAGCGCTTGTCTTAGGAGAGCCGAGGTACATGGATTTTTTTATGTGTATTTTTATTTTATAAATTTTTTTTTTTTCCTGTCACAGTATGCTAAATGTATGCATGCATCTACTAGGGATGTCTCCAGAAGGTTGTGGGTTTGATTCCCGTGGCCTGCAGGGTAACCAGATAACCCTGGTGCCCATGAACAGGGCCCGTAACCCAGACTACTGCAGGGCTGCTGGAATTCTGGGTGACCCAGTTCTGTGACCGTAGGCTTTCTGAAATAAGTCAATCTGTGGCATGAATTCTGTTTTCTATTTTAACTATTTACTATTTTAACTTGTGACTAATATCCATCGTTAAGAGTGCCTTTTTTTGTTCTCTGCATCTTTGGAAATCTGTCTCATAGTCATTCCTGGTGACGCTGGGGAACTATGCACTGGCATTTAGGCTCGGCGCCTGGGGTGGTCTGTCAGCTTCCTCCTCGCCTTCGGTGGATGGGGAGATGCTCAGAGGCACTGTGTGACCCTGTCAACATTTTTCGTACAGTCGATTTCTGCCCTCACACTTGGCGTTTAACGTCAGATGGTGCAGCTTCACCGCGTGCTGTGCCCCCTACTGTACGTCAAATCACTTCCCGGGAATTTCTCTGTTCGGAATTCCCTGACGGATGATGAATTTCCCCGTTTTCACTTTCATTTAAATATATTGTGTGCCTCTGGATGAGTCCCTCCCATCATTTGAGTTTTTTTGGGGTGGAACTGTTTCACTCCCAGGTGGCACGAGGCCTTTGTGACGTCCCACGCGCTTGATCTGCCCCCTTGCTGACATTTGTATCTGGAAACGGCACATGCCTCTGCATTTGCGGCATGCTGTTTAAAGTGAAGGTGATTAAGTGCCATTGGTGACACACCACATCACACAGTGCCCGACAAGGAAATGTGTCCTCTGCATTTGACTCCTGTGACTTTGTGACACAGCAGGGGGCAGCTACGTGAGCGCCCAGGGAGCAGTGCTTGGGGGTGGTACCTTCCTCAGGGTACCTCAGCGGTACTTGTGCGTCGGGAACTTGAACCCGGCAACCATTCCATTATGCTACCTTCTGCCCGTGAAGTTGTCTGTAAAGTCGATTCCTTCACCTCGTTTTACTCGGTCTTACATTTCGTCAGCGTCCCACCCTCTAAATATTTAATGGGACGGCATGATGTTAGCATCAAGCGCACCGGACCAGAAAGGCCTGCTGGTGATGGCACGACGCTGTCGGCCAGGTGAGGTCAGCCTACACGTGTGTCGCATGGCCTGGTCTGGCACGGCATCGGGTCGTCTGATTGGCAGATCTGTTGTAGGCACGTTGGCGATCCCAGACATGACTTCTGCCGGGTCCAGTCTCTGAGGATGCAGTCTCTCTGTTTACAGACATCGCTCCCTCCTGGACGCCGTTAACCCCTGCCGTTTCTTGTCACCCACTTGCTGTTCGAGCTGTAATAGAACTGGCTCTCAATTGTGTTTGGCATGTCATACTGTAGTTAACCTGTCGGTGGCTTTTGGGTCCGTCCTCGTCCTTTAACTCAATGTTTCTCAAACCAATTCTCAGGGACCCCTAGACCAGGGGTCTCCAACTCTGGCTCTGGAGAGCTACTACCCAGGAGGTTTTCTGTCCTACCTGGCTTCTCATGAGCCACACCTGTTCCTGGGATTTACCTGAGAACAGGTGTGGCTCATCAGAAGCCAGGTAGGACAGAAAACCTCCTGGGTGGTAGCTCTCCAGGACCGGAGTTGGAGACCCCTGCCCTAGACGGTCTGCATTTTTGCTGCCTCCCAGCTCCCAGGGAATTGAGAGAGAGCAAAAACCTGGTCTGTCTGGGGGTCCCCGAGGAATGTTTTGAGAAACACTGCTTTAAGTAAAAGGTCCAGAATTCTGGAATTTACCGTGAAAATCAGATGTAAAACGCACGTGCGCAATTACAAGTCCCATAATAGACGTGGATCAGTTGAAGGCATGAACGTGGAGCTGTACACACAGTACTTACTAGGATGTGTACTCAGAAATTAGTTATAATGGCAGACATGTGTGTGATAGCTAATCTAAAATACGCCAGATCAGAGACAAATTCAGACACAAGCAACAGTCAAAATCCCATTGAGTTGTGTCTTCAATTTGGCAGCTCTCAGCTACTCTAGTTGGCCAAAAACACTGAAGTCCAGGGTGATTTGTGTTCTAGTAGTGGTGATGTTGCCCCTGTAAGGAAATTAAATAAACAAAACAAAATAAACACCTGCTGAAAAGAAAGATGGTGGATACAGTACAGCTTTACTTATATGCACTGTCGGGGACACCATGGCAGGGTTTCCCAATTCCTGGGGGGCCTGCCACAGTTTGCAGATTTCCCTGTTAAAATACATACTAAACCTGGTAATTAGTTGACTATGGTGTGTTTCAAAAGTGAATTCTGGCCTCTCAGGACCTGGATTGGGGTGAGCAGGTTTGGGTAGCCTGGCCTTGGCACTAGGGATGGGCGATGCCACTCCTTGTCCTTTTGATCTGATTTGTCCCACACTCTCTTTTTACTGCTTTAGTCTCCCTCAGCCAAACAACTGCACCTTCATCCTCCCACCACTCTCTATATTGGGTGTGGTTAAGCTCTGTGTCTGTAATCGGAAGGTTGCCGATTCAAGCCCAGCCTCGGCACGTCTGTGGGCCCTTGAGCAAGACACTTAACCCCCAGCTCCCTGGGCACACCTCGAGGTTGCTGCCCTTCGCGGAGGTGAGAAGAAGACAATTTCCCCACAATCTCAAAATCAAATATCAGTGGTTCCCAATCCTGTTCCTGGTGCCCACCCCACCCCCCCCCAGAATGTTTTTGTTCCAAACCACACTGCTTTTAACCTCCCACATTCATTATTAGCCTATTAAGGGCCATGTAAGCCTGATTAAGAGATGGAATGAAAACACTGGGGCTGGGGGAGTGGGGGGTTACCAGGAACCGAGTTGAGAACCACTGCTCTGTATGTAGTATGAGTCAGTGACTCGTGTGCAGCTGTACTTCTCAGTCTGGAGTGGAAAGAGAAGCGGTTTCTATCCTGACACTATAATACTAATGTAAGCATTTAAATACCAGGTGAAATATTGGTATTTTAACATTAGATTCTATTCTCAAAATTCAAAAGAATCGATATTTCAGTATCGCATCCCTACTGGGCACATACACACCTTTTTAGCTTTGGCTGGTGCCCCAGTCACACTCTGTCGCACTGTGTGTCTAGCTCAGCTGCGACACGGCCAACTAGCCCACTTACGACAGGGTTTCAAGAACTGTGTCACTCCCATAAGCAGACTCTCTCTCTTATTCGCAGAGAGGTTTTACAGTGTGGAGGATGCTGTTGCCCGGAAAGTAGAGATGCCCCAGTCGCGCAGAGGGCCTTTATATGGGTTACTGTTCATAGCCCTTAGATCCGTTTCCTGACTTTTGATTCCACTATCAGTTTGTCACTGTACTGAAATTTATTAAACTCAGTGGCAAGCCAGTCCAAAGATATGTTGGATATTGTCAAACTAATGACAAGCATGAGCTTCTCGACTGTTCTTGCAGATAGTGTCGCTGTTTATATCATAAGCCATTCTTCTCTTTCCTGAACTGCAAAGAGGGTTGCAAAACTTTAACGGCAACTGTTTTGTTTTCATTGTAATATTTCATTTTTTAACAAACTTTAATCAATGAAAAATGGTAATTTCATTGACTTCGATTCCGCAGTTGCCTTTCCTTGACAACTAATGTTTCTGCAGTCATAACATAATCATTTATGTTAAGTATGAAGTTGCATTTTCTTTGTAAAACATCTACATCTTTTTTATTATTAAATTTAATAATATATTTTATTTTCAGAACTTACCCAGAAATCAAAACTAAATCCAAACACATTCTATGTGTCTTTGTCGGTATGAATTTTGGTAATCATAAAAAAAAAAATACGCATTTATTACTGAATCTTTTAAAAGTCAGATTAAATTGTCAGTTGTTGATGTATTCCTCATTCATTCTTTGTTGAATATGTATTAAACCCACAGTTGCCCAGCCTGACCTAAAGCCATTATTAGAGTGAAAGTGCACTTTCTGAGTTATGTGTACAGACATTTCTACGTAACATACTCGAAACGAAGCTGTTACTCTCTTCCTTACATTCTTTACTTGATAAATGTTTATATTTTCATTTGAGGAAAAAGTTGGAGTACTATTGTAAATTCCTCCGAGATCAGACTGCCTGTTGTATAAGCCTACTTGTTTAATGGATTGGTTTCCAAGTCACACTTTAAAAATGTTTTCGTTTTCTCCCCCTCTCCCTTTCTTATTGCTTGTAGAAGAGTTTTGGATAGCTACCAAGCCTCTATTTTGGGTATTTAGTCCCATTTTTTAGCCCCAGTTGTGTCTAACAGTCTGGGCCAGTGAGGGTCTGTTCGGGGCTTGGCAGTCGTCGTCTCTCTAGACGAGCCAGGGGCCAAATTCGGGCTCAGGCAAACTCGGCACGTGCGGCGGACCCAAACATTTTGGGGAGCCACATCAGATCTGGGTTTTAAAAATGGATATGTGCAGTTGCTAAATCCCTTTCACTCATCGGGGCTCACAGTTTGAATTTGAGCCTCTGCAGTCTCACGCGAACCAGACAAAATCTTTCACTAGCAGCCTCGCTGAATCGGCACAGGGTCTATATGAACTTCACTCGCCATCTCTCTACAGAGACAGCTTTGCCGCTTTGACATCCTGGTATGTCTTTGTGTAATTAGCTAGTTCTCACAGTCGACGTTATTCGGACACTCACTTTCGCTTTGGATGTCAGTACAGCGGTTGGCTCTCTGCTCGCTGAGCATTAATTTGGACCCGCTTGACCCAGCACCTTTTTTTTTTTTTTCCCTCCTAGCGCTATGAGAAGCTGACGACGAACAAACGATTCAGGCCGCTTACAAACATCTGCTGAAATGCCATGTAGCTTTTCTGTATGGATACCAGAGGCCCGGACGGGCCGCGACTCCCAGTAAACACGTGGTCTTTGTTATGACTCTGTATCATTTTATGTTTAAGTCTCGTGGGCTCACATTTACGAGAAGGTCTACACAAAGATTAAAGCGTCCTGCCATATTTGAACTCTGCACTGCAGCCACGTTCAAGCAAGTTTGATCACAGTTTGACTTTTAGACCGTAACACGATACGTTTGTTGTTCAACTCGGTGTATTAATGGCAGTTAAATTTGTTTTACAGTGGAGTCAGTGTATGTCGAAGGGGTATTTAATTAGTTTACGTCCAAAGAAATTCTTCAAATTGATGAGGCTGTAACTGCCCTTGAAGGTGACACGAAGGCCCCGAATGAAGCAGTTGCCGAGTACCTGGAAGGGAAGAAGAAGTATGAGGACCTACGTAAACAGAAGCTGAAGAAGGGGTCCTCCAGAGAGGCACAGGTAAGGGAAACCCTCACCGCACCTTGGCCGAGGCACAAAGATTACTACTCGCAGTAAGCTGATCTCCATAATCCCTGCTGTATGCGAGGGCCGAAGGCGTCATTGGCGGATGGGTTACCTCCATCACCCGGGCACGACGGGACCGCTCAGTGAACCCAACCTCACCGATGACGTGGGCTTAATTGCTCTTGTGTTAGACGCTGGCACTCTTGGATAGATTCAAGACCAAGCTTTCGGAAGCCATCAGCGAGGCCCCAGAGGCCCCAGAAGAAGACGTCGAGGAGTTGGGGGAGGATGATGACAAGGGATGGTAAGTGCGTTGCCAGGGCTGCGTCTCACGTCAAAGAGCCTGACTCTCGGCCACTTGCATCAGTAAACCCGCAGGCTGAACTGTTGAGTAGTTAGGATGTCTGAATTGCTGGACCCTGAACTAATGGTTTTTCCTTTCCCTTTACGTTGCTTTGTTGGTTTATATAGCGTCGTAAAAAACGTGCTTCTAAAATTGGGTTTTAGTAGGTCTGAAGTAACTCTCGGTCTATGCTGAAAACATTCCTGTCAGTTGGTGCTGAGATTGTGAGAGTGTGCCACGAATGAGAGAATGAAATAATTAGCATGTTGTCATTCACTCAGCGGAAAATCACAGATCCCGCTTATGGAACAAATATTAAGTCTATAGGGTCATATTTCGTTCCTAATTAAAGATTAAGACTAAATACTGTACTTTTGTCATTACCATAATGTTCCTTTTTTTGGGGTCTTCCGCATGATTATTTGAAGAGTGCCAACGAGGGGACAGTTTGTTTCTCTTGAAACGTTGGAGTAATGGAGTGTCTGCTGTAGGGAAAACAGGTCCTCATAAAGAGATGAACCATGAAGACATGAATGGACCTCGCTGGCGGACCAGCTGCAGCGAACACTGCTGTCTGTAGCTCTGGCTTCGCGTGTGGCATCTCAGTCAGTTGCTGAAACTCCAGACTTGTGGTTCCTCACCTGGTTTTCCGAGTTGTATTAGTAGTAATGGTGAAGCGCCTGCTGTTTGGTTATCTGATCTGAGATGTACTGTGAAAAGCCACTGTTACTTACAGGGTTGCTGAACTGCAGACAGATGCTTAAAATGGTTTTATACCCGGAAACCAATGGGAGGAGTAAATATTTCTTATTATTATTATTAGATTATGCGTTAATTAAACAAATATTTAGTTAGTTGTTGGCCTTGGATTTAGAAAACATTGAATGCTGTAGTTTGGAGGGTCGGTGAACTTGTTGGATTTGTAGCTCCCTGACTCGCTGTCCAGGCTGTTGTTATAAGCTTTGTACTCTTTCCTCCTGGAAAACTGCTTTGTAAGGTTATATTCCCGATTAAGTCAAATGAGTCATTTGAAATGGACATTTAATCTCAATCCCAGGCATTCAAGTTTGGGATCAACAGTAAATAACTTCATATATCAGTGTGGAAAAAGGAAGGAAAAAACAGTGTTGGCCAGTCATGGTGGCTTAGATACGCTCCAGCAAGGCTTCTGGCAAGGCTGACGCTGCACACGGTACACGCCGGCTAAAGCTATTTGACAATAGCGGCAGTATTTATACGTCAGCTTTGTGACAAGGACGTTTTTCAGCCTGGTATGGGATCTCTCATTTCCCCCTGTCCGAACGTTTAAGAGTGACTGGAACTTTGTGGTAGACTCCTCAAAATTATTGCAGAGACTTTGTGTCTGTCCCCTTTTATGGCCTGGTGAAAATATATTTCTCAGTTTGATTAACTTGTCAGACGCGCTCCTATTTTGCATTTCTCTTATGTGTTGGTATATTTCCAAGGTCTTGCTGTGAAAAGTACATCAGGCTGTGCTCTTCATCTTTCCAGGGCATTACTGGAAACCTAAACGACTGGAATCTTCTGTAAATGTTGGGTTTAAAAATCCATCATAGCTGAAACATAACAACGACTTCCTTATCTTTAAGTGTGTTTTTTTTGTTTGTTTTTGTCCATAGACACTCCGAAGCTCACCTCTTTCCTTTTGGCCCATTTTATGCCAGATCTGCGGTTATTAAAGAGACGTTTGACACTGAGGGACACCTGTGCTTCTGTGCCATAATAGGCCCTCTTGTTCTGTAACGGTTTCGCCCTGCAGATAACGTGCAAGTTCACTTACAGTCACTAGGGCCAAGTAGGATAATTAAACGTGTAGAATACATCAGAGGGCTTTAAAAATAATGCCTTGTGGTATAAATGTTATTTTATCTGCTATTTTGACTTGTTGGCAGTGTTCGCCACTCAAATACGTTTGCGTTAATGAGGTTTTGGATTCGTTCAAAAATATGCACAAACCTTTGTGATCTGTGTTTACCGAAGATGTTGGCTTGTTGGGTTTGAAATAAAAAAAAAAACAACATCTGAATGTTAAGAGCAATGGGGTTCCTGGCTGGAGACGACTGGGTGTGCATGATGGTCAGAGAAGGTTCCAGAAATAGGGTTAAACCCGTATGAATAACTGCTTTAAACCTACAGTTGTTGCCTGACAATTCTGACGTCAGTTCTGGTGCAGTGCCTTGCTATGTTGTCCCTTGAGTTTTCCTTTGCTGAAAGCATAAGAAAAAAAAGGTGTAGGG
>JAODKL010000118.1:1807041-1819278 GCA_026780765.1 Petrocephalus schoutedeni | reverse complement strand
CAAGTGGATAAATGGGCGGGTTTAGAGTATTATTGAGACACACCCATAGAAGGAGGGGGGTCACTTCCTTTGGCTGGGAACTGGTTGGCTGCCGGCTGGGAGGGGAAAATTGAAGCGGCTACATCTGTATTTGCCTATTTTGCTCGCCATGGATACCTGAATCATAGCACTATGGAAAAGAGGCTATTCCCTAACAGCACCGCAGTGGGTCCATAATGTGCCAAGGAAATGTGCCCCGTGCACATTATGGAACCATGGGCACGATACTGCTGGATCCAGGCTTCGTACACATCCAGGACGTCGCTCTGCTTCCAGCTCCGGGGTCGATCCTTTTCATGTCTGTTCAACAAAATTATGATCTTTCAGACTGCTTTAGTGTTGCTCTAGTATCCAACACAATTAGTATTTATCTGCATGACTCAATTCATTATTTTTGTGTTGGTTGCCTTCAAATAGACAAATAACTTGGCCGTTGCTGTTACATTGTGTAGCAGTAATATTAATAGCATAATCCCATATTATCTGCATTTCAGACATGGCCGGGAGACGTGAAATCATTCATTATACAATGATAATTAATGTTGAAAAAGATCTGAAGTTAACTCCAAGAGTTTATGGGCTAAGCATTGCCTGCTATATAATATTAGCAAGAGTTTTTGCTTATACGTTACATTATGCATGTACCTGGACAAACGTGCATAATTAAACTTGTCATGCGTTTGGGGACCATGTGGCCGTCGAATGTCTCGCCTGTCTGTCCCAACACGTGTTTTTTTTTTTTGCGTTGAATGCTTGCGGTCTCCTGCAACGAGACCGCTCACCGCACACAAGACAAGGGGACAGGGGTGCAGATAGGCATCTGTCTCCCTGCTCCGCATAAGGTCCGTGTTCTCATATGAGTTTTGGTATTTGGTCACTACATGCGGCTTGAGGTAGAAGTAACCTCATTCCCTCTTACACTCACCCTAAAACATTTTAGCATGTTTATTGGCTGGATCGCGTTTGTTTGCTATGAAACCTTAGCAGACAAAACATCGTTTTCTGTCACAATCTCTTTTTGACGTCAGTCCAGGAGAAGGAATGTCAGTGATTTGTAATTAAAATGAGGATATGAAGTGATGAGCGAGTCAAGTTTAAATATAAAGATGCAAATATAAAAGTTTAATTGTAAACTTTTCAAATATCCTCTCTGTTGTAGGTATATTAAACAAAAGGAAAATTGAACTTCAGTTTATAAATGTTTACTGTAAAATGTTGAAAGGCTGGGAGAGATATTTTTAACAACCAGTCGTCTCAGTTTTCTTATTTAATGTCTTCATGAATTGTTTTGTCTGCTTACCCTTTATGTGCTACATTGCCAACACGCGACTTCTCCTATACCCCCCCCTCCCCCCCCAAACTCCAAATCCAGGATGGTCCATGTGCTCCATTTCGACGAGCACAGCAGAAAAGTGAAAGACGCCAACATGCAGGATGAGGACACCTTCGAGATCTACGACCCGCGCAACCCCGTTAACAAGCGCAGGCGGGAGGAGAGCAAAAAGCTGATGAAGGAGAAGAAGGCGCGGAGGTGAGAGGGAGGAGCAGAGGTGAGGGTTAGGAGCGGAGATGAGGGTTAGGAGCGGAGGCGGGGGGAGGCGCGGAGGTGAGAGGGAGGAGCGGAGGTGAGGGTTAGGAGCGGAGATGAGGGTTAGGAGCGGAGGCGAGAGGGAGGAGCGGAGGTGAGGGTTAGGAGCGGAGGCGGGGGGAGGTGCGGAGGTGAGGGGGAGGCGCGCAGGTGCGCAGGTGAGAGGAGGCGTGGATGAGGGCGGGGTGATCTGGGCCTTTTGTGTGGGCACTTAGCCATGCAGGAGCCCAGAGCTGTGCATCTGGAACTTTCTAGAATGTAGTCTTTTATGCTTGAGGAGCAGCGGAACACATACATGGATAAAAATGGACCCATCTGCTGAATGGCACCGGACTGAGCCTTTTTCCAGTTTAATACCCAGATGTAGCGCCTTGTAGAAACAGCAGAATTCCCGCTGAGACGTGTCCGTCAGCGAGGCCGGATGCTCAGCGGCTGCTGTCTGACCGCCGTCCCAGGAGCGCTTGTCAGCTGTACCTGTGGTTTGCAGAAGCTTGGCAACTTACGTACGGAGGCTCTTCCTGAGAGTGCATTTTTGGGTTTACCGCACGTGCTTCGGGTTGAGTCCCAAGGACGGTTCCAGGGGAAAGACATCGTGATGTAAACCAACTTTGCCTCTGCCTCTGAGCCTGTTTCCAGGAATCACCACCTGACAGCTAACAAAACGGCTATTTCATTTAAGGTTATTAATTCTTCATGCCATTGAGTTGTTTCTGTTGTTTGGTTGTGTTTAAGGTGGATGGGAATCACTGAATAAATTTTTTGAACTAAATGCGTCTTTGTATTTTTTTTTAAGACCATTATTTTTATATTAACTATGGTTCTCCTTTGAATGTAAACTTGTAAATATGCTTGTATGATCTCATTATTATTGGGGGAGAGCCGCAACTTTGCAATATAAATTTTTATATGTGGACCAGTTGGGCTTTTATTTGTTTACGCCAGTTTCATGACTGATAAGAGCCATTAAAACTGGATTCAGAAGTACAGATAAACGCAGAGAAGACTGGACGGGTTTCTGAAAGACGTAACTCCTTTCTGCTGTAGGTAAAAGGAGAATGGACCCAGGACCCAGTAAACGATTGAGCTCAGCAGGCAAAGATCAGAAGGTCATTGGTTTAGATCCCACAACCGGCAGAGTGAAATCATTGTTGGGCCCTTGTGCAAGGCCCTTAACCCCAGTTGCTCCAGTGACCGTTTTATTTAAAAGCATCTGCTAAATAAACAGAATGAATAAATAAAGTTAATACATTTTGAGGTATTGGGCTTATTTTCGCCTCGCAAAGACTTCCTGGATTGTGTTTCTTTAGATGCCCCTTTGGAAAGACGGCTGGTAGCTAATTGTGAGTTATAGCTTCAACAGCTAAAGCTCTGACCTGGGTTGGAGTAAAATCTGAATGGCTTTTTAGTGTCAGTGCTGTGTTTTTAATTAGCTGGCGATCTCCTCGTTACCGAGACTTTCGTCGTAAATCCCAGGGCATCCCCAAGTACACCTGGCAGGTGTCCATTAGCCGGGTTAATTAACCGGAAATAGACTCTCTTTGGTTTGCACATCAGTATGGATGGAGGAAGATAAAAAAAGAAAGTTGGAGCTGTGATCCCAGCCACATCGCCAAAGGACCGCCATCCTGCACCCGAGAGGAAATCAGAATCACAGTCGTGCCTTTTTGATGCCAGGACCGACTGTGGTCTGCGTGAATGATCTACCACCGCCATGTGTAACCAGGAGCACGGCTTGGCCTGGGTCCCGGCTTTCACTGGCCCTCTGGGATCACGCTTACATTTTCATACGGAAAAGGAAGGAGGGTTTATGTTACAGCGGCCGGCCAGCGCGGTCAAGCTGATGCAAATCTAAACCAGGTGAGATACCCGCAGTCTTCCACAGCTTACATCTCCACACACCGGTGCTTAGCAGTCAACGCAGTGTGAGCACTCTTTTGATGGGGACATTACTTTTTGATACGCTGTTTCACCACTTTAATACCTTTTATCACATAACCTTGGTAAGTCATTGTCTTTTTTCCCTCAAAAAGTCTATTCGTCTAAAAGCACAGACATTGGATCACTTTTGTTTTATTGCACATTTTAAACTGCTCCCCCCATTCCCCCATTATACGTGAGAATTCCCTAACAGTCATCCATTCTCCAGCAGCAGAGTCCATGTGTTCACGATTCCTCCTGTATGTTTATGTAATCTATATGTAGCTGTGAGCTTGATGTGTCAGGCTGTTGCGTGCCTTGTGATGACGCCTTTGACATGTTTGTTCTCACTGCCCTTTTGTATTCAGTATCGACTGAATATTTTCTCCCAGTCACTGTTCTAACCCCATGAGCTTCTGGGCAAACTAAAAGGATAGTGGTCTATAGAAGATAGATGCTGGGCATCACCACATCCTTTGAGAACGGGCCGTCTGCTCGGATTTTGTCAGCTGTCTCTCTGACGCAGTGGGTGTTTCGCGAGAGCAGCAATGGAACAGCTCCGGCTAGTGTTTCGATGTCTGTCTAACGTCTGGGCCGCTGTGTGTTGAGTCGTTCAATCAGCATCTTATTTAGATGCTTTTCAGAAGGTAGGTTCCGTGTGACACATTGACCACTGAAACTAAGGCACATATCTGATGAACACTCAGCCTGAGTCTCGGGTGGTACCGTACGGGGAGGTGAAATTGGGATGATGCCTATTCCCCCTGCCCCGTAACCCTGGCAGGACCACTCCTGACTTCCATCACCCTGAACTCTTCCCCATTCAGCTTGGGCGTTCCTGTTGTTCATGGCGTGACTCTGGACCACATTACCAGCCTGCAAACCAACTAATGCTTGGGCAATGCAAATGTCAAGCCCTGTGCTTTATAAACTAGTTAAGAGGACTTTACTATGAAGAGTTACAGTTTACCAGAGAGGTGACAAGGTCCTGCTTCATGATGAGAGACCTGCTCTAGGGGGCAGTATAGGTCACCGTGTCCTTTCAAGTAGCAAGAAGCTGTTTGTTTCATTCTTCACTAGAATGTTGTCAAATGAGGGTATGGCCAAGTAGCAGCGGAGTTTGCCACCACTAAAACCATACATTTGTGTGAGGCATTAAACCCGGCATTTACTGGCTGTGCGGCTCTAGTCAGAGTCGGCTCCCCGTCTGAGTAACATTGCTGTGTCACACCACAGCGTACGCGTGCATTCAGCATTTACCTGTAGGCCGACTCTGCCTTACGGTGAGCCTGGCTTTTGCCTCATTGGTTAAGCTTCCATGCTCGCCTGCTGTAGACGAAGTTCACCCTGACAAATAAGTTCCAGAAACCCCCCCCCCCCGCAGGGGCACCAGACGAGGCCTGTCTGCTTTCCTCTCTCCCGTTTGATAATCACAGTTTCCCCAAGGACGAGCGCAGCCATGATTATGCACAGGAGCAGAGCTGCTCAAGGGTTCTCTCCCTCCCTCCTTCTCTCTCTCTCTCTCTCTCTCTCTCTCTCTCTCTCTCTCTCCCTCTCTCTGCCCCTCCTTCTCTCTCTACCCCTCTCACTAGCCCTCCTCCCCTCCCTCTCCCACCCTCCCTTCCTCTCACTACTTCTCACCCACTCTCTGCCTCTACTTCTCCCTCTGTCCCTCTTCTTCTGTCTCTCTACCTCTCCCTATCCCTCCTTCTCTCTCCCTTTCTCTCTACCTCTCTCCCACCCTCCCTCTCTCTACCCCTCTCTCTATCCTTCCTTCCCCCCCCTCTTTCTACCCCTCTCTCTCTCCCTCCCTCTCTCTCCCCCTCTCTCTCTCTCCCTCCTTCTTTCTACCCCTCTCTCTCCCCCTCTCTCTATCCCTCCGTCTCTCTCCCCCTCTCTCTATCCCTCCCTCTCTCTCCCCTTCTCTGGCCCGGGCCGTTCCTGCTTCAGTCTCGTCGCACAACTGTAACTTTCTGGCCAGAAAATGGCCCTCCATCCATCAGCTGGTACCCATTTTACATGGTCTGTCGGGCACCAGAGTGCAGCTGTTTGGAATGGGCTTGCCTGTCTACGGCATAACGTCAAAAAAGATCCTTATTATATCTGAAGATGCAGGATTAAAGCTGCCAAACATTTGCTGTCCTGTATATACAGCATATATCAGCAGGTGTGACCACATAACAAAAGTATTAGACAGAATCCCAGTGTCCCCAACCTTTGTATAACAAATTTACCCACGGAGGTATGTTTTTCCAGCTTTGGCTGTGTTTATATAGTTTTTAAATTACTTACTTGTTTTACTGATCTATGTCCCCTTAATGTTGTCATTACCAGGCCATCACTTCTTAGTCCTTGGGGTAAAATCACGAAATATATTAATTCTGTATTAATACTATATGCATGTTTGTTAATAATCAAAATAATCATAAAATAATGATTGAATTTATTAATGATTGAATTAATTATTCCAGCTGAATGCTGTAATGGGAGGTGAATATTAGCAATGTTGTCTTTGCACCTTCCTGACATGTTGAAGCCCCCTTTTTTTTGTTTATATATATATATATAACATATATATGTGTGTATGAATGTTTCAAGGTAATACAGTAATTAAATCTTAAATGTACCACGCCATTAGTTGTATTCATGAATGAGAAAATTCACATTATCTCATTATTTGTCAATGACAATCGGCAACCTGTACTTCACTGATAGCCGGAATAAAAATATCTTTGGATCCCTCTGCTAAAATCTCCTTTAGGTCTCTTGATGATCTCAAGGTGAAATTACGCTTAAGTGGAGGTAACCCTTCTCTCCCATTATCCTAATGTGTTTTGGGAACGTTCCAGCTTTGGAAGTAAAGGAGGGCCCAAGCTGTCCGCAGGCTGTCCCTGGACCCCGCCGATGAACTGCAGAATTATGTTATAACTTAATCTTGTCAATCGCTTGGAAGCTTTGAGTTACACTGAATTATAGTAAGTGCTCTGTCATCTAATATTCCCCCGGTATAGAGGACACCGGCATTCTTGTCTCAGCACAAAGGGGTCCAGACTGAAAGAGATGCATTTGTGGTCCCTCCGGCCTTCTGTCTTTGATTAAGTGGTCTCCGCGGTGAAAGAATTGGTGAGACACATTGCCCCTGCACAGACGTTTTCTGCTCTGAGGACCATTATGTAAAGCTAATGCTAAGTGTTGCCATGCACGGATGGCACATTTTCGCCTCAAAGTGCAACATTTTTGGCCATGTGCGGTGTATTTTTCAACAAGTGCAGTTTTAACAGCAAAATTCTCACAATTCTAAACTTGTCTACGGGGCTTTGGCCAAAAGGCCACAGTATTTTGACTCCTGGAGTATCCTAATCTTACAAGGCTCCAGTTAAAAGCCTTTAGTATTTTTAACTCTCCTGAAGCGTCCTTTTCTTGCGAGACTATTACCAAAAGCCCTCGATATTTTGACTTTCCGTGAGGACCCTGTTCTTGCATGGGTCATAGCTGGGCATCCGCAGCCTCTGTGTTTAACAGCTGATTGCCGTTATATCTTGTCAGTCATTTTAACAATGATTACTTGATTTTACTTCGTGTTTTTAATAATAATATTTCACAAAGCGTTTTTTCATCCTGCTAATTGTACCATGCAGAGAGGTCGGTGAGGATTAGTTAGCTGGTATGTGACACATGCTCACGTTACCCACCCGACCTCGCACCTTTGCCCCGTTTGATTGCACGCCTGTGCCCTGGGGATACTGCATGATGACCTTGGTTTCTTCCAAGCTTCCGTTGATGGCAAGCTTCTGGGTGCGTTAACGACTCTGCGAGAGTACTTCAGACGAGCTTCAAAACACAGGAGAGGCATTTCATCTGGAGGCAGAGAGTCAAAATTCCACCTCTCACGATATATGCATCTCGCCGGGCCACTCAGCATCCAGGGTTTGCTTTGGAAACGTCGTCGAAACATTTCAGCACTCGCTAGCACCTCCGTAGGATCCCCGCCATCCTAACCCAATCAATTAGCCGCATTTTCAGAGACCTAATAAAAAGCTTTTAACCAGCATGTGTGTCTTCCAGCTTGTGTGCTCTCCTGCCAGTTCTTTTAAATGAAGAACACACTGGTTTTATTTGTAATATTTATTTGCTTGCTTGCTTTACCCGAATGAACTTACACAGATTAGATCCTGGACATCAACTGACGCAGTTCACATCCAACGGCAGTTTTTCTTGTGGTGACTTAATCGAAACCCTCTCAATGTAAAGTCCTATACTTTAACCCAGTGGTTGCCAACACGTCGACCGTAAGCTGCATGTAGACCTCCGGCAGCCAATAAGAAGCTTGCATAACACTTATTAGAAATCATATTAATTTTACTATTGGCATCCAACTTTTACTGTCCCCCCCCCAACGCCACTCATTGATATAATCTTTGTATCAAACACAAACACTGCCCAGATTGTCATCTTTATAGCAGTAGCCCTCACTGTAAATAAGGTTTTAATCTCTACCATGCCTGTTGCTACCCCAGATAAGCTCTACCTAAAGCCTCTGAAAATAGCTGGAAATAGAAAGAGGTGATAAGCAGCGATGGACAGATGTCCTTTCTTTCAGGATATTCCTGCTATTTCCTGTGCTGAATAAGTGCATCATAGGGGCCGTAAGATAGGGGGAAGCAATTTGAGGAAACTAGTATATGTATATATGCCATATGTTAATCAGAAATTTATAGCCAGCCGTTATCAACGGGAGCCAAATCTGTTGAAATGTCAGTGAGGCAACATGGAGGTGTTTTGCTGTTAATTCCCCCGGCAAGGTGGTGAGGTTCACAGAGCAGCACGAAGTCCTTAGTGTGAGCGTAGTGCATCCTGGGTAAGAGTTGCACTGGGATAAATGGTTGAATATATTTTGAGTCATGGTTCCCAGCTCCCTATCAGAATGTCTTTATAACGTGCTAGCCATTTTATCCACCAATACCCTCGATAAGTGAAGCATATTTCTGCTTGTGGTGAGGCTGCTAGTCTGTGCCCGGTGCTTTCTTCCCTAGTCAGCAGTTTTACAGAGCGTCGTCTCCGGAGGCGGATGCACCGAGGTCCTCGTCGCCGATGGCACTGTAAAATCACTTGACCTTGCGGCGGCATCCTTGCCTCGTCTGCTCGGACTTTCAGATATATGATAATGTAATTAGCTCTGACCCCTGCCTGCTAAATTTGAAGCTTTTATTGCTTCTACTTCTGTGGACCGCCGTGACCCATGCTGCCTGGACATTCGTGCCGGACACTGCCAGTGCGAGAAGCTTTCTCCTATTTATTTGTCGTTTTATATTCTAATGCTTGGACCATGAAGAAAAGAGTTACTATTAAATCTAGATCCTCGGGTAAAATGCCTCTGAAGCTGGGATGGTGGCCCTCTTTGGGAATGTTTAATGGGGTTAACCTGTATAAATGTCCTCGTGTCGTGGATCATATTTCACTGCTACTTTATGAGATTTATTCTTCAGGCGGCACATCTTCTCCTTCCCTCTTTCTCTCTCTCTCTCTCTCTCTTTTTTTTCTTTAGGGTTATTTCTCAAAATTTGTGGCTGGCAGCAGAGTTGGAACAATAACTGGGCATGCCCCAACGTTATGATTCTGTGCATGATGGATTAAAAATATTGATGCAGGGGCTGTAAGGCAGAGCCCCTGACGGTCGTTTTTTTTTTTTTTTGACTGACCCAAGTACAGGCAACCGGTGCAAATGAGCCTCTCAGGCACTTGATTGGATGGCTGGAGAAGCTGCAGTCAAAAGCCGAGCCGGCAGGGAGAAACAGAGATGGTGATATAGTACAATGCGATGGTTTTGTTTGTGTATGTGGATGGGATTTGGGGGTCGGGTAAGGGGGGGGAGGGGGGGGGTGACTGGACCATTAAAAATAACACAGAACCATTCTTCTAACCTTTGCCAGACTTGGAATCCAAGGTAGACTGCACATGAAAATAGTTGTACCAGAGGAATTGGACGAGACTGATCAGGAATGATTGCTGTTTCCCAAAAATTTTAAAGCATTGAAAGGAACCAGTCAAAACAATAAATTTAGCCTGAGTCTACAACCAAGACCAAGGTTAAACTCTAAGAAGGAAACCTCAGAAATATTTTACCTCAGACTGAATGAACATTTTGCATTAAATTACACTCTGGATGGTTGTTATCTAACCTTCCAGTTGAAGACTGTAAAAATATTTCCATTTAAGGCCTGCCTGAGTTTATTCCATATTTTGTGAGACAAAAATGTGGAACAGCAAAGGGGAGCTATTTAAAACCCTGCCGAGCGTGATAGGTAAGCTTTCGGCTGGACGCTGAAGGATGTCTTCTAGGACTAAATCAAACCATCTCCTTGTAACTTGTGGGAACGGGGCCCAAATGCTTTCTTTACTGCATCGCTCATTTGCTTTTTCATTGAACACTTTTTTTTTAAAGATCTATTTGTTTAATATTGGTGAACGTGACATTTCAGTGACTTCTAAGGTACCTCGTGTTTATGATGCTTTACATTAAAAACTAACATTTAAAGCAGGACAACTTGGAAAAACAGATGCCAAATGCATACTCTTTTGGTAAACCATTTATTTTTTTAATTCTGGCACATCCTTCAGCATTATAGGACATGAACCAAATGTCGTCAGTAGTTCTTAATTGCTCTTATGTTTCTTTTTTGGGGACTTTTTTGCCATCTTGCTTACGGAATTGCTTGAGCTCCTCTAGATATGCCTGCGGTCCTGGCAGCTTTAGGTCTTGCTGTATTTGCCAGTTCGGCACGCAGTTCCATTCCGTCACTGCAGTGTTTCTGAACCCAGTCCTCATGAACATTTGTCCACGTTTGTGTTTGTAATAATAATAATAACAATAACAATAATAATAATTAATAATTTATTATTATTATTATTATTGTTATTATGTGCCCTGCGACGGACCCCCTCACTATTTTTCCATTGCTGTTGCTGTTGCTGTTGTGGATGAACAGGAAAGGTCCAGTTTCCCAAAAATGTCTTTGATCTTCCTCCTGGTCCTTCACAAAATTGAATTGCTTAGAGTGTTTTCAGCCTATATCTTCCATACGCCATTGCTAGGAAAATGGGCATCAGCAGGCCTGCAGGTCCTTGGATGTGCTCCAGGGCTTCTTTTGGACCTACTCTCTGATATTTCTTAATACTCTGTGAAATCATTTTTGAAGGAAACCCACTTAAATTTTGAGTCACCAGCAAATAATTTTCTCCACCATTTGTCTTACAGTGGACTGACAAATTCCAAAACATTATGCAATGCTGTTCTAACTATCTCCAGGCTACTGCATGCTTACAACACTGTTCCAAAAGTCTTTTGTGGTCTTTTCAGACTATGACATGATGCTATATTAACACTAAACTAGCCAACATTCCAATTTATTTAGCAGAGGGCAACGCAAACTGTACACTGGTGATTTAATTTAATACGTCACCTGGCTGCACTTACCTTGTTGACTCACCTAATTAACGTGTTTAAAACTCTTTCCATCATTATTTATGTATGTGACAGATGGATATAATGTCTGGGTTTAACCCATTCCATTTAGTTAATGAGTTAGTGAAGAATAACTACATTACCCTGCTTCCTTACAGTATATTTTATCATGATAACATACATGATACGTGATAATATAACATGATACCCGTTCATATATAAATATGTGTGTGTACCATGCACAAAATGTGTTTACTTTACAGCAAGGAAATTCTGGGGTTCCCCGAGGCTCTGTCTTCAGACCAATTCTTGATACTGATACAGGTTTCTCTAAGAGATCGCTGTTATTACATGTTTGAGAATATTAGTCTGTATACAGTAAAACAGTGTTTATTGATCATAAAACAAAATGATTCTCATTAGCAAGGTATTGTAAATATTATTTAAATAGAACTATTGTACCCATTTTCTCTTCATGCTTTTTCATTAACTGCTTTGAAGAAATATAGTTTTTCTCTTGTATGATTCTTGCAGTTTTGTGATGATACGTTTATTTGGACCATTTAACTTTTTGACTTAAGGCTGCTCTTTCCTATTGTTTATACTATATACACTTTTTGTTGTTGCTGTTATTGGTTAGATTGATTGAGGTGTCATGTGTGGTTCAAACACCGTGTAGGAGACTATATTAGCGGTTTTGTTTTTATTAATCGGTAGAGCATAGCCTAACAGGCACAGTAGCGACTGCCTGCCAGGGGCTGGTGGAGGAGACAGCTGTGCAAACCATCCTCGGTTTTTCTGCTGTTTTTCCGATATCGCTTAAAAACGCACATGCCTTGCCACCACTTCTGAGGAAATGTTTGCAGCAGTCTTTGGTTTCAGATCAATTAGCTGGACTGCTCTCTGACCCCATTCAGGACTGGGATTGTTTTAAAACATCTGATAGGGAGATGGCGCCGAGAGGACCTATGGATTTGTTTGGAAGGCAGCCTGATTCAGGGGGTGGTGTCCCAGGAAGGTGCTCACAGTGCAGAGCCCCCCCTGGACAGTCTGTTCCGGCTGATGGGGTCTGTGCTGGGGGAGCTGGTCAGCAGATGTCTGTTTTTGTTAAATGACAGGAAGTAAGAATGCGCAAACTGCACAAACAGGCAGGAGCTCCTAAATCACTAGGCAGATTATCCAGAGAGACAGTTGGGTAGGCGTGCATGGTGGGACTGCGGACTCCCCCCCC
>JAODKL010000118.1:1774168-1806941 GCA_026780765.1 Petrocephalus schoutedeni | reverse complement strand
CCTCCCCCCCCCCCCCCCCCCCCGCACCCTCCGCCTCCCTCGCACCCTCCGCCTCCCTCGCTCTTGTTGTTTTTTATTTTAATTCTGGTTTCTGTAAAACCCTCGAAGAACCTCATGAGGATTGTTTTAAAGGAAATTAACGACTGAACCCCAAATAATGAAATCCAACGTCGGCCCTCTCCCAGTCAGTTATTAAAAGAGAGGACGAATGAGTTGTGAAATTTAGTGGACAGTTTCCCGTTCCATGTGACCCCCCCAGGATTTCTGCTTCTCTGCAGAATAAAGTCGAATTTGAATGGCGCATTTAATAAATAAGCCCAGAGATACGTCCAAACCATTCCTCAAGTGGACATGTCCTGCTGATTCTGGGGATGGGATGGGATGGGATAGGACAAGGTTTCAGTGTTTTTTGTAATGCACAGATGGCAGCTACAACAAATTAACTGCAGCGATTAAAGTTTAAGGGCTGTATCACATATAATTTTGTATAGTAATATAATTAACTTTGCGCATGTTGAATGTATGTGTATGTGTATGAAGGTTTTTGATATACAGCACCCTCCACAATTATTGGCACCCCTGATAAAGATATGTAAAAAGCCTTATAATAAATTCATTTTGTATTGCAGTAGCATAATCTCACACTGAATTTCTTTTAAGAATCTAACCTCTTATTTGAGTACATTTAGTAATTTGGGGGGAAAAAATCCCACATTAAGAAATTATTATTTATAACAAAATCACCAGTGTCACAATTATTGGCACTCCTAACAAGTCATATAAAATAAATGTGACTGAAGCATTTTTGTAATTTATTCTTTACTTTTTTAAGTTTATCAGAGTGTCTAGGAACTTTTAATTTGTAATCCATGACTTCCTGCTTCCCTGGGGTATAAATATGACATGGCATGGAGGCCACTCTTCCAGATGGGAAAGACAAGAGAACATGTCATTCAAGTAAGGCAGAGGTCTGTTTATCTTCATAAGTCAGGAAATGGCTACAAGAAAATAGCTACTTGCCTATACTTGCCCATATCTACAGTCAGAGCAATGATTTAAAAGGTTAAAATGACTGATACTGTGACAAACAAGGCTGGATGAGGACCCAAGTTTATCTTGCCACCACGCACAGTGAGGAGGATAGTAAGGGAGGTAAAGAAATCTCCAAAGCTCACTGCTAGAGGACTGCAGCAAAGAGTGGCATCTTGGGGTCACCAAGTCTCCACAACAACCAGTAGATGGTTCCTCATGCCAACAGGTTGTTTGGGAGACATGCCAGGAAAAAACCTTTGCTGTCCTACAGTCACAAACGTAAACGTGTGGAGTTTGCTAAACACTACTGGAACTTTACTGGAATCATGTGCTTTGGTCAGATGAGATTGAGCTTTTTGGTAACAAATGCTGCAGGTGGGTCTCGCGTAAAACAATGGATGAATATGCCGAAAAGAACCTAATGACCACCGTTAAGTATGGTGGAGGATCTGTGATACTGTGGGCCTGTTTCTCTTCCTGTGGCCCTGGGAACCATGGCAAAGTGCATGGCATCATGAACGCTTTGAAATACCAGGACATTTTAAATAGAAATCTGATGGCCTCTACCTGAAAACTGAAAATGGGTCATCACTGGGAAAAAACATTGGGGGAAGCTGAAGAGGAGAGTATATTGGAGAGGACCCAGGACTCTGGATGATCTAGAGAGATTGTGCAAAGAGGAAGGGTCAAAGATCCCTCTTTCTCTATTCTCCAATTTTGTGAAATGTTATAGGAGATGATTATGCGCTATCCTGGGGGTTATACGAAGTATTAACAGCACTGTGGCATTGGTGATATTGTTATTAACAATTATTTCTTAATAATGGGATTTTTTCCCCCCAATTAATAAATGTACTCAAATAAAATGTTAGATTCTTAAAATGTTTTCAGTGTGAGATTATGCTACAAAATTTAAAAAATACAAAATTAATTTAAGACTTTTTACACATCTTTACCAGGGGTGCCAATAATTGTGGAGGGCGCTGTATTTCCTAAACTTGAATTAGCTTTCAGTATTTTTCTCATTGCCATGTCAGCCGTGGGAAATTCGCAGCATTTGACTGGACTGATAAATCATAATCATATTTTTATTTGATGTTTTTTTTTATGCATTTGTTGTACAAGACCAAAATGTCGGATAGTCAAAATATGCTCATGTGGAACTAAATGAGTTTGATTCCCTTCTTATAAGATACGGTCAGCTCATTGCTGTTGGTGTTAGAGGCTATTAATCTACGTCATTGTGGGTCATCAGTTAGTGGTATTTGCCTAAATTACAGTACCGAAGCTTGTGGGGTACTCCACAGTCCCTGCGGACCAATATGTGGCACCAGCCAGCTTAAATCCTTCATGTACTTCTGTACAAAGATGGTATTAACTGATTACGTGGCAGGTTCTGAATGACTCTAGTATCTTCATAATCCGCCACTTGCTTGGAAACTGAGGAGCCTTTTTGCGTACTTGGGATTTTTCGTGCGGGGTAGAAGGGTGAGGAAGCTTCTCCTGAAAGGGCGTGTGGGCTACACATGAAGCTCTGGCTCCAAAGGCCCTTCTGTCTGCAGCACATGCACACCTGGCATCACCATCTGAGGTATGTAACCCGTATGGCCCACGTGTGATGGACAGGGCCTCAGGCCGGGGCTTCCAAAAGCTTGATTGGCAGGAAACAGATAGCCAATAGCAGATGAGTAGCTATCATGGCAACGCGGCTTCATTTGCCGGCGCCAATCCGCAACATATTTTTGCAACATATTTTTTGTTCACTCAGGTATTCTGGGGTGAAAAGCCTTCAAGTGCTAGGCCCTTGTGTGGGGTGTTTTTATCTGGTGACCTGCCAGATTTCAGCCTCATGCCTTAATTCTAAACAAGAATTCTTTATTTCTTCTTGACGCTGCGAATATAGGTACATCGGAATGTGTTTCTTCCTGATATTTCATCACTCGCTGCTTTAAGACTGACACCCGCTTATTGAGAGGAGAGTGGAGCTTTGGGGTCTGAGTCAGTCCTTTATCAGGACCCCCTGAAGTATTTCTTGGCAGTTCAGGGCCTTGCCCAAAGGGCTACCACACATGTGGCTACTCTGGCAGGAATGGTATTCGAAATGGCAACTTTCAAGAGTAAAACCGAATAGACTGAACTGGGCTTTTCCGACCACAGGCACAGAGGGCTAACCCGCAGCGGCCCACTCAGGCCCCCAAAAACAGTGCCAGCTACCCTACCAAACCTCCACTCCTCCCTTCTATCAGTCTTAAGCTTCATGCTGCCTTTTTCTTCTGCTGTTAGGCCCTATCCATCAATCTTGACAAAGTGACGTGTTTGACGAATACATGTTTTTAAAATCAAATCCCGTCACGAGGAGCAGGAACACCTCGAATCCCTGGCTGCCTTTCCCCCCCCCAAGAGTAACAGTCACGACGCCTTTGTGAGCTGGTATCACATTCGTCGTGTGCGTTTGAAATCAGTGAAACGTTCACAATTTATTATCAATTAAATATGGCTTGGCTTTTATGTAAGGATGCCGTAAAACACCCTGCATCAGCTGGGCTACATTTTCCATCTTCAGAAGAGATGTGGGGAAAATTATCCAAGGGCCAAAAAGAAAAAAAAAAAACTAAAGAAAGCACACTATGTCAACAGCCAGCGCTTTGCCAGAGACTGTACCTGCCAGTAGGGTCGTCTTGTTCTTTTGTATATGATTTCCATATTTACACTCACAATGCAGTTCAGCCAACCTTCACTCAGGGGTTACTTTAGCAGTAACGCAACACAAGTGGATCGAAAGCTGGGACGATACATTTCACCTCAGATGTCATCGCCTCGGGATTAAAAAAAAATAATAACGTGTTATTCACGGTACGATCTGTCTGTGCATATTAGAGTCATTTGAATGAAGAGCTGTTATGTTACAAGTAAACTGTGATTTGAAAAAAAAAAAACAAAGAAAAGTGGGACTTTCCTTGCCTTGCTTCCTAGGAGTTCTGCAGAAGAATGTGCAAAGTATAGAATGGCAAGATGAAGTCCTTCACCTCTATGGCTGCTTGCATTTTAAACACATCAAAGTGCCACAAATGCTGTACGACAAAGAGCCCACTCGGCGGTAAGACAAACCTCTATCCGAAATGTAATGATCACAATCCAAGTTGTTTTAAAATAATAACTGCATTGCACTCAACGAAGACTGCTGGGCATATTTCTAACAAATGTTCGCAATAATCCTTCGATTACGCTGGAAATATGTGCGAGTTCTTGTTATCACTCAGGATTCACACCAGTAATGTAATGACGACACCCACCATCTGCGACGTGCCGAAAGACCGCAGAATAAATCCCGGCTCTCGTCTGACGCACACGTCCCCCGTCTGTTTTATTTTCAGCCACTTGCCTCAATATTAAATCAGAAACACAGGGAAGGCCAAAATAATCCATAATGCAACGCCGATGAATATCAGGATTTGTCAGACAAAAAAACAATGGCCTTCACCTTTTGGTGCCACTCTGTGGTTTGCATGACATGTGGTCGCCCGGGTCTTTAACCTTCCCCAGGTCTCCGCAGGCCTGGTCTGGCGCCGGTGGCTTGGCTTCATCTCCGTGAATGATCTGATATCTATTGGTTGGGCCTTTAATCTGCTTACCTGTTCGGGCGGTAGGCCACAGTCTCCATTAAAATCCTCGAAGGTGACTTTTCTCCTCTACCCATTACTGTCTTACTGTCTAGTAAAAGATGCTGGGGGCCCAGTCTGTTAAAATGTTGTAGTTTACAAGTGTGCATAGAAAACAACATTTATTTGAATTTGCTTAGCAACAGGGCGTCAATACAAACAGTAAATTGTTTTATGGGTGGTGAAATATCAAAATTGAAATATGGAATTAATAAGTTATAACAAACAACAAACTCTGATGACCCAGATTTTTGTGTTTTATTAATTTTAAACTTGAAACTCTGAGGAATACAAAGATTTTTGTTGAGAAGGTTAAAAATGGATAGTGAAGACATCCTAGCATTGCAGGAAGATTGTAAAACTGATTAATTGTTTACAATCATTCCAGCTCAAAAAATATAAATAAAAACTTGACTTTTATGGAGAGGAATATCTAATTGGAAATGACAGAAGCCCTTGGAATTGGGGGAAATATATATATATTTATATATATTGTGGCATACAATAAGAAGTGTAGGCAACATAAAACATAATTAATGATCTGAAAGGCGCTATATCTGCCTGGTGACACAGCAGCACATCAGATCCCTGTTTAAGCCAGGTTGTTTAACCTGATCGCTTTTACTGGCTCGGCCATTATAGTTTTAGTGCAATACTTAAGAAACTCTACGTGTCCTAGCAGTGAGGGCGGAACGTGCCAGTAAAATTTATTCTGCCAATGTGCGGCTTGTTACCCGGAGCACAGTTCCCAGGATGCACCTTGGGTCAAGTCCCATAATTCAACACTTTAAAGTGCTACGACTCAGGGCAGTTTTGAGGGCGTGGGGGTGTCATGTTTCAAAGGAGCGGCTGAAGACGCTCCGCGCGGGCTGGGCGCTGGCGGCATTGGGGGGACGCCGCTGAATCATGGGTCACGGTAAATTTGTGAACTCCCAGAGTCCTCGCGGCTTAAAAAGGTAAAATATGCTGTCTGGTCGTTTGAAGGAAGGCAGATGCGGCTCAGGAGCTCAGGCCCTGGGCTCAGGAGTGGTTCTCCGGGTGGACAGGCTTTGATGTTCTTGAAAGTAGTTCTACATGTGACTTTGGGGAACGGGAAGTACAGGGGATGTTCATGAAGATGGGGCAGACTGTGATTGCAATACTCCAGTGAGGCAGCAGGGGGCCCTAACCAGAGTTTGTCCAGTGTCCTGCAGCCTCTGCATCCACGTTGGCATCCTCCCTGAGACACGCTATTCGTCGACCCCATTTGCAACAACAGCTGCCGGAGCCGGCGGGGGGCAGCAATTATTTGCATCTGGGCCTCCTTAGCCTCCAGCCGCCTCCTCGTTCCTTATCTCCTGAGCCGTCACTGAGCTGAGAGATTCCTCCCCCCCCCCCATGCAGCCAGACAGATCCCCCCCACCCCACCTGTTATCTGTTACAGCATCTCCCGAGAGTGTTAAAGCTCAGCTGTGTCTGGAAGTGGTGCAGATTAAAGCCAGCCACGAGTGCTGACTCGTCTGAGGGGGGCATCTTAAATCCCCGCTGACCATCTTTGGTGTTCTCTCTCGAGTGAGGAGCTTAGGAGTCCCATTCCTTTTGTTTTGCATGGGGATGAGCCAGTGGGACCACTGCCCCCATTTAGGGCGAGTGATCGAGTGCATCATTTAATGAGCAGTGCCATCTCTGCCAGATGATGCTTCCCCTTCTGCGTGGGTCGCTGGTCAATTAATGACTAAGCACAATGAATGTCCACTGCTTTGCCAAACTGTACTATCTGTCTGCGGACGCCGACTGCATTCGCTGTGTCAGTTTGAATATGCCTATTTTTATCTGTCCATTCAAAGTGGAGGAACGTGAGAAGCAGGAAATGTCCCTCTGGGTCTGGTCCAATCCACATGTTCTTATCAGGGAAGCGGGTAACCCCCCCCATGAGCTGTCTCTCCATAGCAATGCAACACGTCCTTGAAGATCCCGTGCTTAAAATACCCAGCAGCCATCCCTCACCCTGTGGCGAGCAGCAGAAGTGGTCCGGAGCTCTGGATGACAGTGATGTGTTTTCCAGCCACTGTGGGTCATGGAAATCGTGGTGAAAAAACATGCTGTGTGCACCGCAAAGGGCACGTGAGACTGAGATTTTCACAGCGATTTGTTTTTCTTTTTGTCTTTTCTGTCTGATTTTAATTGAAGCATTAAGTGAAGCAAACCACTATCATATTGCTCACATTCTCATGATAACACGGCAATCCTTTCCTGAATGGTTTGAAGTGTCAGATTGTAATTACAATAAGCCTGAAGTGCCATTAATATCTTAACATAATTTATCCACCTTTAACATAATTTATCCAACTACTCATCGTGGTCAGGGTCTTTGGGGGCGGGATGGGACCTGGAGCACAGGCAGCACAGGGTGCAAGGCAGGGCTTCACTATGGATGGATGATCAGTTCATCACAGGGCACACACACATGCACGCACACGTAATAGCTGAAACTAATCTAAAGAGACCTTAAGGGTTCAAACCTTCAGCCCTGTAGGTGTGAGGCAGCAGTGCTAACCTGTGAGCTGCCAAACCATGGACAATTGTATTAATTCAGTCTAAAAATACATACAAATGCCCTTTGATGCAGAAACCAGTTCCAATTTGATCATTTTGAAACTTTACGGACCTATTTTCTCAACTGCTGTGATTTTATCACTTGCAGCACAGACTTGATACCTGACATGATTCTCTCATAAGGTCATCGACAATCTCAAATTGTCATCTCAAATCTTACACTATTCTTCAGCCATTAAAGGTGCCTATCACTGCGGGTATCTTCAACTGTTCTTCAACTAAGATAGGTATCTATCACTCAGTAGATTAGACAGGAGAGAGCTGTGAATATCTGTAAGCCAAGGCTCAGCATTAATGCTTGGGAGTCCACATTCTTCATCTAACACAGGTACCTGTCACTTGCTATGCTAGACAGGAGAGAGCTGTGGATATCTGTAAGCCGAGGCTCAGCATTAATGATCAAGGGTCGACGTTCTTCAGCCAAAACAACTACCCAGTACTTGGTGTGTTAGACAGGAAAGAGCTGCAGGGATCTGTAAATCAAGGCTCAGCATTAATGCTCGGGAGTTGCCATTCTTTAGTCAAGACATGTACACATCACTCCCAATGTTGGACGAGAAAGAGCTGCAGGTATCTGTAAGCCGAGGCTTAGCGTTAACGCTTGGGGGTTGCTCGCTGCATTAGATATCCCAGTAACGAAGGCTAACAAAGGGCAGATGTGGGCCATCACCAAAACAACCAATCAGCAGAGGCACAGGGCAACAAACAACAGGTGGAGTAACTTACAATTAATGAGTACAAAACTAGAGAACATTAACCACACACTGGGATTTACAATGCTAGCATAATTAACACGGAACAAAAGTAAAAGTTGAACAAGAAGTGAACAGCACACAAACAGGGCAAACTTGGGAACTATGGGAACATAGATAACAAGAAACACCGAGGAAAGAGAAATTCAATAAATACAAAGAAACAGGTGAGGCTGCCCTCTGAAGGGTTTCAGTAAATGCGCCACAGGCTTAACCTGTTGAGCTATGTGGCAGTCCAGGGAGCAGGGAAACAAACTAGGGCTCAAGGGCTAAGAGACAGAGTGGGGAAAAGCAGGATGACCAGTGATACCTGCTGGCCAAACAGGGAAGAGACACAAAGGGCAGGGCTGGACAGGCACCAATGCTGACACTACTCTCCATCAAACGCACGACCACTGGGCGCATGAAGGCAATGCCAGGGCTAGGGCCTACCATAATAACTGGTACAAAGGAAAAAGACACTTGGAGCCAGAATGTCATGACCATAACCCGCTTACCAGAGCTGAATGTGGGTGTCCAGCGCTTTGGCCTGCACCCACCACCAAAAAGCGACGGACACCTTTGACTTTGGTTAAAAGCTCTGAAACCCCCAAAGCGACCTTTTGTTTGCTCTTTTTATTTTGTTGGCAAAAGAAACATTGGAACGTCTGACACCAGAAAAGTTAGGGTACCTTAGCTTAGTGAGCTAGGGGAAGGAAGCTGTTGTGGTATTAATACGTACTGCTTGTTAGATCACTTGGTAACTTATTTTAATAGCGTCAGTTGTCATTTGCGGCGGGTTTTGTTATGGGGTTATGTCTTAACTGAATCATTTTGCAATCAATGTTCAAAACAATACAATCATATTGTATTGTTCTGAACATACGATATTTATATTCTTGTGCTGATGTGTACTCCTGCATTTTTTTTACATTTATTAACAACATCCACATTTTAAATAACAACTGGACTGTGCTGACCAGTCTTGTCTTGCCTAACCTGTGTTTGTACAGTATCTGCTATATGTACTAGAGCAGGGGTGTCCAATCTTATCCACAAAGGGCCGTTGTGTATGCAGGTTTTCGCTGCAACTCCCTAAATAGGTTACTAATTAGAGGACTGATTAGCTGAAGAGTACACACACCTGGGTTTCAACAGCTGACGTAAAAAGGTTATTCCGAAAACCTGCATACACACCGGCCCTTTGCGGATAAGATTGGACACCCCTGTACTAGAGGCAATGACACTGGAGTACCAGTACCTGAATTAAAACGGTAGTTCCCAACACTGCCCCTGGAGGACCCCCGGCCAAAATATTTTCATTCTAAACCTACCTTAAACAGGCTCAGGTGTTTCTTAACAGCCTAATAATTAATGTGGCATGTTGTAAGCAGTGTGGGTTGGAAAGAAAATGTTCTGGCAGGGGGTATTCCAAGAAAAGGGTTGGGAACCACTTACTTAAAAGACTGGTGTTTGGTTTCATAATGTAATTTGACATTTTATTCTTTATTACTGCAATTGTTTCCTGGCAAATTAGACACACACACTTTAAACTCAATAAATAAGTATTCAGGTTAGGCCTGTCCTCCGGTGTCTCCAGTCTCTCATGCCCCACGGACGACTCACCCTTTAAAATACTTAGTGCCTTGCCACAGGCACAGCAAAAATTGGCAATGTTTTCACAACGATGGTCACAGCAAGAGCAAAACATTTCTCCCTTCTTCACGTACCACATTTCTCCCTGAGCTGCACAGTTGGACTTGGTACTGCAATACTGGTGGTGCAGCAAAGGAGATTGATCACATCCACATGGGCAGACACTGGAGGCTCCTACAGAACTGCAGAGTCTGCAAGAGTGCCCAGTTTGTGAATTCTGACCACAGACTTGTTTTTGCTACTCTGAAGATTCAGTTTAGGTCCAGTAGACTACCACCTACTAGGAGAATGAGGCTGGACTTGGACAGACTCCAAGATAAAGCTGTTTCTAATGAGTTGTGTGAGGAACTTGCTGACTTGGATGCGACTGCCGATTCTAATGTGATGTGGGAGCCCTTCCGTGACAAGATCCTGATGGTTGCTGATGGTTGTGTTGGTGTTGCTGGTATTCCCAAAAGGTGTTTCATCTCACAGATTGACAGGCTCCCTGTCCAATCAGTGACAAGCACGTGATGACCAGTAGGTACATGCCCTTTCCGTTTTCAGTGTCACTAATCTAGTGTTTTCGTATTTAGTGGTGTGTTTTCCAATTTGCTGGCATGTTCTCATACTTGTTGGTGTGTTCCTTAGGGGTCAGTGTTCTTCAGCCAAGACCAGTACGCGTCAGCAGTGGTGGGCACAATTACTAGTTAGCCTCAATAACTGCTAATCCACTAACTCCATAGTTTAATTCGATAACGCTTAATCGATAAACCACTAAAACATTTAGTGGAAGGTAACAATAGCTGCTAACTGCAAACTTTTATTACATGAATTTAGCTTCAGTTTGGTTTTTGGCTCTGAAGCCTTTAACACTAAAGTCCCATCTGTCACACTAGAGTGGTTAATAGAGGATATTTAGGATCTTTCACAATTGGCCCATGCTGACATTTTGCCCTCAGTGAAGCCACTACAAAAATGGTGCAGTTTACCTGGTACTTTGAAGGAGTGTCTCAGCTCTTTATTGGTCTATGTCTCTGAGTATCAGAACCCAGAAAATACAACCAGGGGCCTGTATCACAAAGTTGGATTTCTTGCTTAGCTGGATAACTTGTCAGATTTAAGGTAGTCTGGTCTAATTGTAAGTGAATGAAGATTAACTCCATTTAAACTAGGTACCTTAAATTTTCAGGTTTTCTGGCTAAGCAAGAAATCCAACTTTGTGATAGTGGCTCCTGTACTCTTAGTTTATTGTACCTTATTTTATTGGACTTTATCTTTGTTCATTTACATTTAGGTCAGGCTGCCAATCACGTCTTATGTTTACACATAATCCGGCAACAGCGTGCTGGATAGACCGTTGCAGGTAAACTCACAACAGGCATTACAGACAAATTCAATTCAACTATATTTGTATAGCACATTTTTGCAACATTGCATTGTCTCAAAAAACTTTACAATATCTCTGCCCATAGCCCCCTGCAAGCCATGAGGTGGATAGTGGCAAGGAAAAACTCCCTAGAAAGAAGAAACCTTGGGAGGAACCAGGGGGAGCCCATCTTCCAGGGACTAGCAGGGGAGGTCAAAGGAACAGGATGGTAAAATCCTAATTTACGCTGCCTAAATCTGACAGTTCGGTTCATCTAAAGCCAATGGCACAGATCCCCACCCAGCTCTACACCTCCCCCGGTAGGCCTCACTCGGAGTGAGTGGTTAGCTAGAGCTAGAACTAGAGTCCCTATAAGCTAGGCTGAACAAGTGTGGTTTTTGTCTAGACTTGAACATTGAATATGTATGATTTTAGGGTTTACAAATGTTTTTGACCATTGAACTTTATTCACATTACTTGTGGAAAAATGTTAGCGGAATTACAGTTAGAGGAACAAATTTAGTTAATTGGTCTGATAATGGTTTTTAAAGCGACAACGCTAATCCGCTAACAAAAAATGTTAGCTTTGCTAATTAGCAGTTAGCAGATTACTGATTACCTTGTCCACCACTGCCTGTCACTCATTACGTTAGACAGGAGAATGTTGTGGATATCTGTAAGCCATGGCTCAGCATTAACACTCAGGGGTGGATGTACTTTGACCAAGAGGAGGAGATAATGGTTATTTAGAATTCATTACATAGTAGCTGGATTGATACCCCATCTTGCTGCCTGGAACACCCCCACCTCACCTTTTTTTGGTTTAAATTTAATTTTGCTGGTGTGGAATTAATATAAGCAAACATGATGTGGGGCCACAAGAATTTACACAGTTTTTTAAACTGATGTCTCATCATTCCTGAAGTAAAGCCACTGGCAACACACTGGTCTGTGGTTGCTGTTCAGGCCAGGGGATTGTGGGTTCGCAAGCTGATGCTCTCTCTTGGCGACGCCCCCTCTTCGGGGGGCAGAGACCACCTGTACAGCTGCAGGGTATCTTGGGGCATAATGTTCAGATCACCATATGCTTAGACATGAAATATTCGAGCCTGGCCCAGAGAAACCACAGACTAGCAGAACAACTGGAGAAGATTGAAATATCTTGCATGTTAAGTAATCCAAGAAAAAAAACCACGCAAACAACCTCTGACTGCAACTTTACATGAGCTACTCCTCTGCACACCGCAGTGCCCTGGTCAGGCATTCCCGAAATACTTCAGATTAAATCATTAAATGCATTTTTGGAGAATGTGAAATTATCTCCAATGATTGCCTGTTAAATATTTCACAGTGATTCAAGAGGCATTGCTTAGATATTATCATCTTTATTGACCTGATAAAAACATTTTGAGTCCTCTTTCGGGTGTGTTTCTACGCAGCTATTCGCAACCCTCATCAGGAAAATCAGATTGTAGGCAGACAGAATTGGGGATGTATGGAGGGTTGTCTGTATGTATGAATGTGATGCTGGATAGATGTTCCTTGTGCCCATACACTGCTAGCAAAGTGCTATTTGATTGTGCTGCAGAACACAATGTCAGTCACGGACAGGCTCTGCATCTTTCCAACGATATGCGATCAAGATATTATTTTGAGAGATTCCTATGAAGAGCTAAATTAATCCCGAATGGCTTCATGATCAGAACTGAGTAACATCAAAAATACAGCAACAAAAAGTAAACCTTGTTGAGGCAAAATAATTGAATATGGGAGTGTGGTCACTGATTTTAATGCATGGTCTTTATAAGGTTTGCCATTTGTTAGAGTAGAATCATTTCCCCCATCCACCTTCTTATTACTTAGCCTGGATGGAGTCATAGGGCCTGGAAGCTACCCCTGGTAGCACAGCGTTAGGGTTCACCCTGGACAGGATGCCCGTCCATCAGAGGCCAATGTGACCCAAAATGGCAGTTAAAAGACACCTTGCAAACTCCACACAAACAGACGCTTGTACCCCCGTATTAGTGAGGACTGTCTATTCATTTCTATAGGAAATACCATAATCCTAATCAAACCAAACATAATACATTTGGCATTTTTACTTTTTTTATTGCTTTCACAGATTTTTATAAAATGAAGTCTGAAGTAGTGAGGACCTCACTAGTCACATTTTTGAGGATATGCTATACTTTGGTCCTTTGGTCCTCATGAGTACAGAAAAACCTGTACACTCACACACACACACACACACACACACACATACACAGAGCAGAGGCAGGGTTTCATACTGCGACCATGGCCGTGTGAGGCACAGAGGCTCCCCACTGAGCCACCACGCCGGCCTAGAAGCTTTTTCATTTTTTGTCAAATCCCACCAACCTCAAGCCTCTTAACTTGCTGGAAATCCTTCAAAGAATGGTTTCAGCGTTGTCTGGGTCTAACATCTGTGTTGGTTACCCTCCTTCGTGCCTTTTAAAACTTGAGTGTACTTACTGCCCACTGCACAGATGTAAGTCTTATAAGCTACCCAGTTCAGGACAGAGAAATACCTTAAACACAGCCGACCACATCCCTTTACACACGCCGGGAGTGCCTAAAGAAACCACTGCATAACACACAAGTCTTTCAAATCAGCTTCTTTATTGTCCTAACGTTAAAGCAGGTTGCCAGGGAGGGGATTTCACTGCACATATTTTTATTCTTCTAAATTTTTTTAATTGCATGCAGTGAAATAAATGCGACACGAGTGAAACAATAAATTAGCATATAATTTACAATCGGAAATAAAAACATTAGTAACAGTGTACCAACATTAATACTGCATACAAAATACAAGCAACTAAACCAGCATTTACGGGGAAGTGACATGACATTCAGAAAGTTCACAGCTATGAGTGCCAGTTGGCCAGTTGTTGAGTCTTGGGACAATCCCACACCTGTAAACGTACACAAGAAGCCTCCAGACTATATATTTATAACAATCAATGCTTAGCATCTTGCCCACTGTTTTTCTTTTTTTCCCCGTCCTCATCATGAAGTTTATTTCGAAACAGTCTGTGTTTATCTTGTAGAGGGTCTACAGAGTACAGCGGAAAAACAAATGAGTCACGTGATATAGTGGAGCTCTTTAATGATAAGAGGATCAGTCATGATTCATAGATATGCCGCTTAACTGCTTATTTTGCCATTTTTATTTCTTTATGTTTAATCCACATCTTAAACGTCCAGTTTATGTTCTGTTCTGTTTCAGTCTCAGTGTTTATCTCCTGTGTTCTGTTGCCTTTTCAAACCCCTGTTGCATACAAGAGCAAGAGGTTCCTCACAGGCTCCTGTGGCGTCCCAACGCCGCCTGGCTAGAGTACATGGAGGAGAGCAGCACCAGCCAGAGCTGTGGTGGGAAGTCCATCATCCATGGAAAAAGGCGTCCATCCCAATACCCAGTCTGAGGTAAAAGTCACATGAATCCCCTCTCCCCAAAACAGGAAAATCCAAGCACCAACACGCACACCAATGGCCCGACATGTGTCTAGTCACTATCCAGGGAGCTGGAGCAGCGTTGTGCAGAAGTGCGTCACAGATTACTGGGGGGGCTTGGGAGCACCAAAGCAGAGTCCTCCACCTGAGGAGGAGTGGGATGGGGGGGGGGGGGGGGTTGGGCTTTCCGGGGATTTGGAGTACTCCACAGAAATGCACTATGGCTTGCACTTTCCCTGTGAGGCAGCTCCAAATGCAGGCCGAGTAAATGGGCAGCAGTGAATGATCACATGGTCTGGAGGTAGCCAATCAGAGATCAGCAAAGATCTAGTTTGTCATGATCCATCCGTCCACCTGTGTCCAATGGAGACTGGACCCCGGGATGTACCTAAACCCAGCCCAGGCCAGGAAGGTCACTGCCGTGGAATGACAGTCGCTGTAGTACAGGATCTGCGCTGTGGCCAGTGTGTGTTTCCGGGATCTCCGTCACCAAATGATGGGGAAGCGACACATAAAGCACCTGTTTCCCTTAGCAACGCACTTCAGACATGAATGGGCACAAGCATCGCAGACAAGGCCTGAAGCTCCGCCTTTCACTGGCGTACACCCTCATTACATACAATCATTTTAATATGCATGGCTGATTTCATTTCACCGTTTAATCCCAGGAGCCTAATCGTTCAGTTCTAAACTGTGTGAGGGCTCTGACTCCTGAACCTGAACCGGGGGGGGGGGGCCCGAGGTAGGTCAGGTCATGTGACCTATTGCTGGCACAGATGCCCGGCCTCCCCCTTTCACCATGAGGGAGGATCCCCCCCCCCACCCCAGCTTACATATACAGGTAGTCCCTGACTTAAGATGGATGTGCGTACTGATGACCCCAACGTAACTTGAAAACATCATAGGTCGAGACAGGCTTTGAAACACCGAAAACACAGGAAAAAATATGCACTCTAACACCGGGACAACTGAACTCGATCTCTGGAGTTCAGTTCACCCAAGGCGGGAGATGCGTGCATCCCGGCAGCATTCCGACGCATTGCTAAAACATTTTTACAATTTTGTCGTATCACTACGGTCATCGTAAGATTGAAAAGTGGAACCATCATAACTCAGGGACCATCTGTATCTACTTCCATCTTCCTTTCGTTCCCGAACCCCCACCATAGTGTAAAGACAAGCCTCTTAATAACACTCAGCACCTTTTCTCTCTCTCTCTGCATTTTTTGAGGTGACCCCCTCTGGGCTGGAGGTCCCACACAAGGCTGCGTGTCTGCAGGACAGCATGTGTGGTCCAGCCAGTGAGCTGCTGACACTGACCAAAGTGGGAGCGAACAGCAAAGACGTGGCATCATTACATGTTTTCTCAAGAGAGAGGAGGAGGGAAGGAGGGAAGGGGTGAGAAAAAAAATACAAAAAAAGTAATATCTCACCACAATATCTCACTGCCACCTCTAATGTCGTTCAGGGTTTTTAAGGCGCCAAGCTCTTGAGGGGGCTCTTAAATTGTTGATTTAACCAGCAGTGTATGCAAAAAAAGGAGTACTAACAGATTCACTTTATTAGATAATAACAGAAATGTTGCGGCCAGTAGGGGGCGGTGTATTTACAAGGCCGGGGAGTCAAAGCGAGGCAGCATCATAATTACAGTCCACTGTGACTCTGTGGTCCCAGGAGGGGAGAGGGGGCCTCCCAGGCTTTTCCACAGACACCCCCGCCTCCGAAGAAGGCCTAACTCCATCTGCATCTGCAGTACGGTGCACCTTTTTGCATGTGACGTGTCCAGCACTTTGGATTACAAACAACAAATGAACACAGTCATAATAATAGTAAGAATAATAATAATCATCATTATTATTATAATAAAAATAACATTAACAGCAACAATCACATAAGTTTCCACTTCACAGAAGTGACAGGTAAACTGAGATGTGTCAGCCCAGGCTGAGCAGTGGTTTGGGTTTCCACAGGATAATGAAAAAACAAAAAAGACATGCGGGTGCCGGACGCGGGCCCTGCTCCGTGCGGCCCTCCTCCTCCTCGTCCGGCCGTCCACTCCCAGCACTGGCCACTCTCCCCCATGGGTCAGTGTCCTTGGCATGTTTTGCAGCACATCTGCCTAAAGTATGCGCGGCTGCAGAACTTGAACTTCAACACCAGCGGGCAGTAGGCCACCTTGTTTACGTCTCTGCATTCTGCAAGGCAAAGAGGGGGTGGGGGGGTGTCTCATTAGGAGCCTGCGCCACTGTACCAGCTTCTGGCAGCCAGGGAGGCCAGTAGGGGGCGCTGTATTTACAAGGCCGGGGAGTCAAAGCGAGGCAGCATCACGATTAGTCCACTGTGACTCTGTGGTCCCAGGAGGAGGCAGGAGGCCTGCCATCAGTGTGGAGCTGTCTCACTTTAACGTCTTGCCCGGGAAAGCATACATTTCGATCTTAAACCAAGGGCATTGCCTTCTTCTTTTTAAATAAATATATACAATGACCACCCCCCCATGAAGCGAATACTGTTAACTCAAAAAAAAAAAACTCCATGTGTCAAGGTCTGGGAAATATTAGACAGTTAAGCTAATTTCTGGAGGCTGAATGCAGGTGGGTGGGCGGGGGTAAACACCTGAATGACTCTTGACACTCTCTTGACTCTTGATCTGAGAAGGAAAAAATCACGATCCGCCAACAGGCTGCCGGGCGGCCAAGGCAGCCCCCCTCCGCTACAGAGGGAGAATGCTATGCTCTCAACTCGACAACTTTGAAAAATTGTCCACTTTTGGGTGGTCCCACTCTCTGAAGTGACGTTGGGTTGCTGGGAGGGACAGCCCCGGTTGCTCAGAAGGTCAGACATCCTCGGGGGCAGCCCGCTCCCACGTCACATGTCAGCATGAACAGGGCCACGCCAGATGCAGGCAAACCCCCGCAGATAAAGCTGTGTGCTCTCTCGCATCCTAATCACGCCGTCTCCGCGGAGACGCTTCCTGGCGTGTTTCGTAGGCCAGGCAGGCCGGCCGCCTGACGGAGTGTAGCTTAACGGTGGGGGATTAATGGCCTTATCGTGATTGGGGGGGGGGGGGGGGGGGGGCGGGTCTTCCCTTATTAGGCCATCCGAACAGCCCGAAGAGCGTGGGATGGAAATAGGCAGTCCTCTCATCTCCGGCTATTGCCCCCGCGATAATCCATAAGGGTGTCGCAGACTTGGACACCCCGGTACAACATCCAGAAGGCAATCCTGCAGATTTCCTGCCCGCATCCCTAAGGATGAACGGACACACGAGTGTCTGATCCAACTCCAAGCCGGGTTCTGATAATCGGAAAGGGTCACACCAAGCCTCTGCCTCCATTACACTCGAAATGGGCCAATACCTGGCTAGGGCGGTATTACAGCAATATGGTATTATATACACACGCCATTGAAACATGGGAAGTTCTCCTCAATAAAATATTATGGAGGACTACCCCAGCCCCCACACTTGAATTTTGAAATTCCAGAAAGGCGTTGCTTTTGGAAATGCTGAGGTATGATGGAGAGCATGACAGTATGAGAAATGAGATACTGCCCAAGCACAGTCAGTACTCATGTCTGCTACCTTGAGGGGTGGCTTCTTAAACTTTTTTGTGGTTGGACCCCAGTTTTAGTTAGAGCTTTACTGAGAATGAAGATGTAGATTTTTCCCATCCAACTTCATGGACTGCATGAATCTGACAATGTAATTCAGTGTCTCCTAAGTATATATGCTAAAGATTTCACATTTAACCCTTTTCCCGTGATAATTCCCCCATGTGAAATTTGCCTACCGTTTAATGATGCTCTGGGGTCAGATTGACCCCAAACATGGGATAGGGGTTAAACAAAGATCTGACAGTGGATTTAGTGGCTAAATATAGAGAAACACAGTCTTACTCATCAATAGATAGATAGCACTAACATGCTAACATGCTATAATGATGTACATGCTAACACGCCATAATAATATACATGCTAACACGCTATAATAATATACATGCTAACACGCTATAATAATATACATGCTAACACGCGGGCAGCGGCCATTGCCGCGGGAGGCGTGACACTTACCGTCGCCGTTGGCGATGGGTGTGGCGTCGCATTTGCTCTCGCACTGCTGCATGGCGGGGGGCTTCAGGGACTCGGGGCACTCGCTGGAGGGCTGCCCAGTGTAGGAGAGGCACTGCACAGTGCGCATCTGCTGGCCGAGGCCGCACTGCGCTGAGCACTGGGGTGGCGGGACACACAGATAACACTTGTTAATTAATTCGCCTCGTGGACGACTTGGAGGTAATGCAGCTGTTGCCGGGGTGACACGTAGATCTATGGCTCCACTCGGTATACCAGATAATCCAACTAAGCCGCAGTTCGACAGGACATCAAAAGCTCCTGGGCCAGGCCCTGGTGACCTCCGTCCTGAGATGATTAACTTGAGCCCGTCCACGAGCAGAGCCACCAAGGAGGTCCGCATTCCAGGACCCCGGCTTTTATTAGCAATGATCTATTGTGGCCTCTGGGCTGTGCAGTGAAGCCCTGGTGCTCTGTGGAGCATGGCCGGGGTACGCCAGCTTTTGTTCTGTTGGGGTTAAACGTTCAGTGACTCCTGTCAGGTTGAGGGTAGACCGCTGAGGGTATCTGACTCAGGGACTCACTGCCACTCCATACGTTTTCTGCATTCATCCCTGGCATGAATGCACACATACATACTATTACACAGGATCCTGCAAAGAACGCAGGATTCCTCCCAACTAGACCCCAGGGAAGCTCAGTCAGTCTCTTCAATTGTGTTCCTGTCCTTGATAGTTGGAAAGGTGCAATGACGTTGATGGTCACCTGAAGGATGGACCGGAGCTGGAGACCCAGCCAGCCTGCTACCGGGCTGCTAAGGAGCCACTCTTGCCGGCCACTTCTAATGACTTTCCCTTACTCCGATGAAGCTGCCTTGGCTAGTGTGGTGCCTCCAAGCAGGGGCCTTAACTGGGATTATATCCCACTGACCTTCTGGCCCTACAGGTCCAGTGAGTCCAGCCAAGTAACAAACCCCCCTGGAAATTAGCTGCATCATGGTAATTAGCCTAGTGAAGGAGATCTGTCTTCAAGCTTCAAGACTACCAAACCAAAAATAGACAACGCTTGTTGGGATATATATAAGGGATATCGCTGCTGTCACTATACTAGTCAGAGATGCCTAGAATGCCTGCAGGTTCTAATCCCACCAGAGCAGATCCAACCAATTATTGGCACTGGAATAACGTATAACTTCCTCTTACTACATTTAGTATTAAGAAGTCAAAGCTGTTCAAAGACAGCCAGTAAAGCACACGGTGCCCTTTGGGGGGGGGGGGGGGGGGGGGGGGGGGGGGCCCCCTGGTTTAAAGGGATTAACAGGTCATAGGTCAAAGGAAGATCATCCGGACTGCTTATTTGCACAGATCCTATAGATCCTCCGTCTTTAAGCTCCCCGAGTGAGCAAAGATCTTAACACAAACAATGCAGACACAAGAACTCGAGCATTGACTAGGTTGGGCGGGTGGGGGGGGGGGGGTCCTGACCCACGGTATCCAATGAGACCTAAAATGCAAGCAGGAGATCAGTCTCAGCTCCAGCATCTGTATGCTTCTTAAAGGCTATGAGCTCGTTATGTCTAGTCAAATGCTGGCTATTCTTTTCAAACGCTAATTAGCTTTTCCGGAGTCCGGTAACGAGACCCACACATCAAACAGCACCCCAGAAGTTGTTGAAGCTGTATTGTGATTTAGGAATGCTGCTTCAGCTTCCTATTCATGACGGGGGTGTAACTCAGGAGCAGCTCCAGCGAGGCTGGGATCTTCCCGCCAATGCCGACTCGCTCCTGACGCGCACCGCCGCACGCGGACGTCAGCGGCTCCCCCAATGCCAGCATTAATCACCCCAATGTAAATTACGTTGACCGCTGACCAAAACACAGGGGATAAATATGCAAGCTCAGGCCTCGTGCCTGTTGGAGGCAGGTTTAGACAGGAGTCTCACTCAGGAGAGACTGTGAGATTGGGGAGAATTAGGCTAAGTCTCTGTGCCCATGATTAGAAGATCACCGGTTTGAGCCCTGGCCTTAGTAGAACAGTCACATGTCCGTGGGCACCTTAGCACGGCCCTTAACCCCCAGCTCTTGGGCTGCTGGTTGGCTGCTCCAAGCTATGGAAAGCAAGATGACAAAGAGCATAAAATAGCTTGCTGTGAAGTCTGTCTGGCAAAACAGGAGCAAGTATAATATAATAGGAAAATAATATAATCGGAAAAAATGATTCTACTCTTGGATTGCATTTGCAATCACTGATTTCACACGTGTGGGGGTCTGCTCCGTCTCTGTAAAATGGCCTTGCAAGGGCTCAGTGATTACACAATGCTGACATACAAAAGGCAATTTAGAGACTCCAATTAGCCAATTATCTCTGGATGCATTTGGACTGTGGGAGGAAACCACACATGACACGGGGACATGCAAACGCCACACTCACACAGAGCAGCAGCAACAGGCAACGGTACTGCTCACTAAGCCACCGTGCGGCCTCCCCGCCCGGGTTTGCTTGGTGCCTCTAATCAAAATAATGGCTTCAATTAAGCAATTAAACTGTAGAGCCAAAGGGGACCAAAGCCAGAATAGGCTGCAGATTGCGAAGGCCTGGGTTCTGGTGTCACAAGAGCATGCAGAATAGAGCTTGGTTCTCAAAGCAGGCGGGGGGGCGGAATGGTACCTGTCCCCACTCTCCAGGGCTCCAGCGAGGGGGCGGGCAGCGGCCCAGGCTGCAGCGGATGCGCACCGGGGGCTTGTTGTGGTCGGGGCAGTGGGCGGGGGGGAAGGTCTTGGCCAGATCGCTGCTCTTGCAAAGGACAATGCGGTGCTTGAAGCCTGGACCACACTTGGGGGTGCACTAAGGGTGTGGGGGCACAACGACTCATCAGACGTCTGGGTGATGACCTTGTGCTACCCCACCCATCCCGCAACAGCCTTAAGAGAAGGTGGGAAATTTCCAGAAACTGCAGCGATACCTCAGACCAGTCCAGGGTGACCCACTGCGGAGGACATGACTGGTTATTGCAGGACTCCCTCTCGATGGGCCGGTGGGTCAGACAGTGACTGTCCTCCAGTGTCTCCTCTTCGGCGGGCCGGATGCGGCGTATGCACAGGACCGTCCGCGCACGGCTGCCCCCGTCGCATGTCTTGCTGCATTCAGACCAGTCACCAATGAACCACCTGGAACCGAAACAGGGGCAACTTCAGCATCCGCGGTGTCAGGAGAGCCCAGAACATGCGATTCATCACATCCTTCATCGAGTAACATGGGCCAGCCTGGTGCCTCTTGGGATGGAAGATGGACCAGCAGTCAATTAAGCATGCATCAACTGGACATCCTCTGAACTCTAACCTCGGGACATGCAAACAAACAAACACTAAAAGTGGAACCTCATCCCAGCTGGAGCTAAGCTCCCATGAGTGGGGCCCACATACTCACTCGGGAGGGCAAGGCTCCGTGTTGCAGGCCCTCTGGTTCTCTGGCGGCTTGCCGTCTGGGTCACAGTAGCTGTTCTGTACCGCGGAGCTATCGTCCACCCTTTTGCACACCACCTCCTGCTTCTGGGAACCTGTTGGGTCAAGACCAGACATGTCATGCTGCCTGTCCCACACAGGCAGCCCTCCCCTATCATGTTGACAAAACCTGACGTGCTTCGCCAGGGCTCGTCCCACACTAAGTCTGCTCCAAAACATAGACTGATTCCCAACCCGGACACTGAAAATGCAGAATCAGAGGGGTGTATGAGGGGTTATTCTCCTGAGTGCTGCATTAATGGGGGAAGGGTGGGGGGCTCAGATTATGTTTGCTACTTTAAAAAAATGTAAGGCAACAAGGAAGCCCCGATGTCAGTTAAGGTCTATCCACCTAGCTTGCATCTAGCTCCCGCTCAGGAAACCATTCCAAAAATCACATATAGATAAATACTTCATACCTCTGCTCAGGCAATTTTTTCAACAGTCCGTATTCCCCGTGCGGAGAGACCATTTCAAAATGGAGGGGGTTAGGGGTCATAGAGTTAGTGTAGCCACCAGGGGGTTTGGTATCTGTCAAGGGTTTAGGGTCACTGTGTTTGGACATGCTGCTCTGGTTTTAGATCCCTGCCTTAGGATCACACACATGCGAGGCATGCCCCGCCCACCTCCCCTGACCCTGACACCTGCTCGTGTGCCCGGCAGACGCTGTGACCCTCATTTCCCCCATCCATGCAGCCTGGGCACTAGCATGCTGTCCAAAGACGGGCCAAAGAGCCTCTAAGTGCCAGGATGTTAACCGCTTCAGGGAGGCACAAGAGAGGCTATCCTTATTAGCCAATGATGTGCTTTCAATCGGTGAGTGACAGAGGAGGGGGTACTCCAGGGGCCAATCAGTTGGGGCCAGCACCCCTGAGGCCCTGCCCCTGTGTACGCCACTGCAATACCACCAGGTGTTTTCAAGGTCCCGATATCCTTGATGCCAAACACCATTAAACAAGTCAAAATTGAGAGCCAGAACTGGTAGTTAATGATAACTATTGTTAAGCGAGTGATCCATTCTTAGAGGTTTGTTAGGGCTCTGTATGCACTTGATTTTTCTTGATTTTGCCGGTTTATTTACATGAAAGTGACGTAATGACCTGGGTCATATACATTTGTCTCACCTCTGGCTCCCTATGCTGTACCAGAGGAGTGTTATCAAAACAGGCATGAATCACATGACATACATCTGGGATTTTACAAATTGCTATTTACTGGAGCAGCTTGATCTTGTATTAGTAAAGGCTCAAGAACTTTGATAAAGTCGCATTTAACAGCAATAAAATATCCCAGAGGTAGCTTCAGGCAACACTTCGTGGAAGGCTGTACTTTAAATTTTTTTGTGGTTTAGTAGCAAAAATTCCCAGCGATGTTTGTAGTTAAAATTTAGTGAATTCTTTGGATGCTTTTAAATAGTCATGTACAAAGCTTGCAGAGAACATCACAGGCCTGCAATTTTTGGGCAAATGAAACGGGTTTGTCATTTTTTGCGATGGCCCACATTTAACTGTGGTGGGGGAATTAGGAGGTGTAATTATATAGAAGGCCGACTTTGGGATATCATTCATCTGTGAAACAGTTGTACTGGTAAACCGACCAAAGCGCTTAAGAGTACGTTCATACAAATTATACGATAACCCCGTTCTCAAACCCGCTGAAATACGGAAAGTATATGTTCCAGCTACACCAAATAATTTCATGTCAGTTGCCAAAGGTTTCAGCCCCATTGCTTCCGTTTTAAATGCCTTACAATCCTTTTTGTCGCAAATGCACAGCTGCTGGATGAGTGGGTATATCTGCAAGTCAAGCCTTGTGATACCTTATGCATGTCTATGGTTTTGTCTTTTAAATGCATAATTCTGCTTGTACATCTAGATGTGCCCAGAGACAAGCCTACACAAGTGAGGCTTGGCTTTTCATTGAGCAGTGACTGACGAATCCTCCGGTGCATCAACGTCCCTGCAGCAAACCTATAGCAGACGAAACGCGTCCTGCCCGCACGCGGTGAGACTTTCGCCTTTAAAGGGCCACGTGTGGCATCGCCGTGAGACTCTTACCACCAGCGCAGGTGGTGGAGCACTCGGACCACGGCAGATGGTGCCAGGAGAAACCGGCCTCGTTATCCCCGCTTCCTGTCCGCATGATGGGCACGTTGAACCTGTAGCTGATGCCCAGGTTCTGCTCCTGCAGGAGTACCTGTGCAGCAGAGAGGCTTTCAAGTGAGCTCTATAGGGCTGCATGGGAATGAGGAAAATAGTTATTAAAATATATATATTCCCACGGAAATAATGGGAATTGAGATTCCCATTTGGATAGCAATAAAATGTAAGGGAACACCATGGCAACACAAATGGAATAAGTCATACATGCATATTCTTTATACATATATATTCTTGTATTTATATATAAATTAAGATCTTAAAAGGCAAAGATGGACATTTTACACTATACCGCTGGTGTGCTGGAATGCGCAGAGGGAGTGGGGACGGGAAGGAGATGGTTTAGATGTTCGCGGGTATGGATGGGGATGGGCATAGAGCTCATCTCCATGTAGCTCTCTACACACAACCTCCCAGCAATCCGTAGCCTGCCTTGCCAACGTTGACTCTGTACTGTGCCCGCCAATATATTTAGCATGCGCGGCTGCGGTCCTGCCGTGTTTATGTTTGAGTTTGAGAGGGAGAAAAGGATTATGGGTACGAGGAGCTGCTTTTTGAGCCACAAGGAAATTGGTGGACTGGCTGGCCTTTTCTATTCCGGTACTCCTGTGAGGTCCGTTATTTTCAGCCTTAAAATGCATTTGAAAGCCAGAATGGTCTAGGAGACCACGGGCCAGACGAAGACATAAATATTGTAAACACAGACACACGTATATATATATATATATATATATATATATATATATATATATACACGTGTGTGCGTGTGTGTGCTGTGATCATCTGTCAGTGAGTTATCCAGGTTTTTTTGAAATATCAGTTATTATAAGTGGAGGACCTGTAATGCTGTCATTTTGGATTCCCACTATAATAGTTCTTCTACATTAAAGAGAAGTATTTGATATATTTAATCATAAAATCCTATTATTTACAGTGAAAACACAATTTCAAATTGGCCATACTAAGACGATTTATAACAACATGCCAAATCATGCTGCTTCAACTATTAAGTATACAAACAACGAAGCATACATTTTTATGAGGCTTTGCTTATTTTGTGATGTTTTATTAGTTTTTTTCCCCCATAACAGTAACGTAAACAGGTAGGAAAACTGGCTTGAAATCTGCATCTTGGTCTAGGATTTGCATTTTTACCGCTGACGTTATCTTTATCTTAAATTTTTTCACATTATTCTCTTTTTATGCCGTTTCAAAATGTTACCCGTGAAGCTCATGTTGGCCAAGCAAAGGGCTGCTTGATACATCCTTCTCTGGCTTATCAATTCGCAATAAGGAGGCACCACGACGCCTCAGTGGCATTACCATGACAATGAGGTTTTCCGTGGTGGCCCCCAGGGCTTCCAGCGACTCAGGTTCATCCGTCGGCCTCTTGTAGTGGAACGCTGTTCCGGCAATGTCAAACTTCCGGGGCCAGTCGATGGTCCACGCTCCGTTGATATAGTATTCATCTCCTTCGGATTTCAGCGCTGAAAGACGGTGAAATGAAGAAATCTTGACATCACCGATAGCGACCTTCACCCCGCTGCCACCCAAGGCCAGCCGCCTTGGAACTACACCTTGAGCAACAACCTCTTCAGGTAAAGACAGAGCTCCGTCCCGCCTGTCGTCAAAACACCGGTCCCGTCTCCAACCACAACAAATCTCCCGAGTCTCCACTTTCTCGCATCTGAGATCCAGCCAAGCCACAAATCACGGCCGATCCTCCTGCTCTCGATATCCCTCCGAGGTTATCATTAGGAGCTGGACATAAACTCGTAATTTATCGGAGAGCGGTGAGCGTGACTCATCAGCTTTGCTTCTCGTTACTAATTACATGGGCTTCCTTTTTCAACATATTCTGTATCCTTTCATGGAAGAAACTTAGCACAAAAGCGACATTCTTCACAGACAGATGCCACATTGGCAGAGAATCCAAAATCCATGTGCAGGCTCTCACTTGGCTGCTTCTTAAATTCTAAACTACAGGATCATTCCAATGGACAATTTAATAAAGGCGAGTAAACCCACGTCACATTCACCATCTCCACGCAATTCTTTTTCTTTGCTAATAATCTCACTGAGCAGAGATCCCGTGTTCCCATCACAGATGGGCATCAGACCTCCTCCAAGAATCTGATGTCGGACGACACGACATATTAAACGCCGTCCTTCGGCCTTAATAAATCAAACCACTCCTGGCATATTGTTTCAGATGCTTTGCTAATATCTCACCAGAGCCAAATTCGGAACGTGTCATCGTTTCAGAGAGCTGGGCCGACGCACAGCCTGCCAGCATCTATGTTTGAGTTATGATTAGCTTAACCAAATCCACTTGTCTGACTGTTTAAATTACGGAGACTGTGACTTCAGATGTTTTTATTTTTTTCTCTGTATCTATAATTCCAAAAAAAAAAAAAGATCTCTCTCCTTCATCTTGTCCGCTAAAATCAGTTGCTCAGAGAGAAAGCATTGACTGTCACAGTAATGCAGATTTATAGCTGTGCAATAAACAGGCACAGTCTGCTGATTCACAAACCACATCTGCAGCTGACTGTCTCCCCCGCGGCGCTGACTGGCGTGATGGAGGAAGCAGGAAAGAAAAGGCAGCAGTAACTAGAAGTCTATAATGCGGACTTGGCTGGTAAACAATACCCAGGAAGGTTAAACAGAAGAAAGCACAATCTGGGAGTATTTTTCAGGTCCAAAGTATTGTTACTCCATCAGAGTGTGAAATCTCTACAAGCAAGATGCCAGTACGAGGTGAAAATATTAATAAAAATGGTTCTTTATTACACCCAGACATCATGAAGCAGTCCAACTGCACTCTTACTGTCACAAAATATTATACATTTCTAACATTTACTTTGAAATTAGGCTAACCGGTTCTGGTCCCATGCGACCGCTTACCGATGTAGTTCTTTGAGACGACCACCTCCTTGATCTCGATGTGGACTGATCCGCGTGGGATCTGAACGACCTCCATATAGCCTGACGGAGGACAGGAAATGGATTTGAGCTAAAGATGACGGCGATATATCCTTATTCTGCACGTTACCAATCACCACGGTGACACAGGACAAAGAAATTCATACATTTGTGCCACATCAGGATGAAAAAATCTCCCAAACTCACTTAAAATTTCTAAAATTTTAAAAATAGAAAATAAAAACCTTATCATCTGTCCTTTTGTAGCACTTAATTTGATACAGATACACATCTCTGTACACTGAAGGGTACTTCTTAGCAGCATGACACCAATGACACATCAGTGCGCACGCACTTCTCATTAAATGAATCTGAACCGGGGAGGTTGAGAAATTCAGTTTATCCCCAACATGACACACAGAGGCACATATTTACATGAAGGATTGAGCGTCTGCTCCTGGCAGACCAGAAACACCCATTTGCCAAAAATGGCGATTTTGGCGAAATAAGAGGACATAACTTCGTGAAGCGATTTTAGAGCCGTCAAAGTTGGCCAGGTAGCTGAGGCTGGGGCATTCCCGTTCTGAGCTGACCTACCGTGGCGTTGTTCTGCTCTAGTCAGGAGCACAAGCTCTGGAGATTGTACGCTTCACACTCGCACCCTTACCAGTGCAAGGTCACACTCATATTGCCCCCCCCCATCCTGTTGTCATCTACAGTACCTCCTCTTGGGAGAGAGTCGTTGAAAAAGCCTTCCGTGACCTCGCACGTGCTGCCGTCCCCTCCGCACACCCGGCACCGGTCCTCCTTGGCATCCGAGCCGAGTATGTTGTCACATCCCACGTGCTATGGGTGCAAAGACAAACCCAGAGTTCAACCACAGCTGGCTGAATGGAAGCATGTGATCAATTAGTTACGACACTCGCAACAGCACAACCATTTCTGGGAGTCACCTGACTAGCTTACATCTCTGACAGTATCTTATCTATTTTATTCTGGTTGTTGGATATATAAGTTATACTAAGAGGTGTAAAAGTAATGAAGTACAAATACTTTGTTATATGACTAAGTAGTTTTTTCCGAATTCATATTTTACTTGAATATTTGAGTCAAAAACCAATGCTTTACTCTTATACATTCTGTGTGAGACCATCCTTACACACCTAATAATAATGAAGAAAAAAAAAACAATTTGCAAAAAAGAAAATACAGCATACCTAGCTGCACAACTTGGAGTAAAATGTAAATAATGTTTTTTTTTTTTTGCACAGCATCAATATTTCTCTCAATAATATATTTGTCTTCTTTAATTATTATTATTATTATTATGAGTGGATTTAAAATGATGGGATGCATTTTGCAAGCTTAATGGATCTGAATGTGTAGTTTTTTTTACTTTTGATAATTAGTTTTAAAACTAATTGTACTGTACTTTTACTTAAGTATGAAATTCGAGTACTTTTCCCACCATTGGTTATACGTCTGACGTTAATAGTTTTGTTCACTATCTGCAGCTGAGATGATAAGCGCTGGTTTAGTTCTGACACTGCTCACGTACAAGGCGACAAATTCTGACTGTTACTCAAGGAGAGAGCAGAACTTGCACACAAGATGGGAAGGAATATTCCCAGCATTTTTAATCTTGCATTGAGTTATGTAGCAAAGGCAAATACAATAACACTTTACCTGAAGGTCCACAAATACTAGTTACTACTGAAGAACAAATCATGAACAAATATAGTCGCTACTTAAGATGATCTAATAATATCTTTCTCACATCTAATAACTTTCAACAAAAGCAAGCAACACGCTGTGGTTTTCCAGATTTCTTTACGAATTTTAATTAATATTTCAATGTTTGTGTGTGCACAAAGCTGTCTTGCTTACAGTCACTAGCAGTGATTGGACACCATGCAATTATTAATAAATACATATAAAAACACATAATATGAAAGTTACATGGTGTGCATTGACCCCCATAGTTTAATGCTTAAAGCACACTCTACAGGACATCTGTGTCATTTAGGTTTATACTTATTAGTCGTTTAATTCCATTATTAGTCATTTAATTCTAGCTCTATTATTAGTACCACAAAACTATTGAGAAAGAATCCAAAAGTATTGAATATAGTGTGATTATTTATTTATATTTTTGCATTGATACCGAACTGGTGCCGTTACAATCTACCATGCCAGGTACCTTGCCGATCCCAAAACTCTGGTACCAAACCAACCCAACTATCTGTAGCTGCAGGAAAAAAAGTGCCAATATTATCCTCACATTTCTAAAGACTATAAACATGACATCTGCCTGAAAAGGTGCCCAACTGGGGCACGTGTGCCTCTGCAGGTATGACGCACATTCACAGTGTAACAGTCACTTTGGAGAAGGGAGAAACACCAGCCTTCATCAGCGATTGTCTGGTGAATCACATTTTTATGGCCAGCCAAAGATCATCCCTGTAATCTAACAAGTGATCCCAGTGCATACCTTTTGCTCAGAAGAATACCAAATAAGCAGTATCCAGGCCGTGCTACACACACGCACGCACACACAGTATCAATCCAAGATCCCAGGTCCGGGATTGCTTCATAGTTATGTTTATTTCCCCATTTACTACCTAATATTTTATAATGTGATGGTCAATTCTCATAAGCAAACAAAGCTGTGTTAGAGTTTAATTTCCCCGTAATTCTGACCAGGGGGGTGTTCCACAAAGCAGGATTTCTTGCTTAGCCAGAAAACGTGTTGGATTTAAGGTAGACTGGGCTAAATGGATTTTATCTTTCTGTTCACTTATATTTCACTTGCATTTTTGCTCCCTATTTGTGAAGTTTCACAAGTAAGAAGTAGTTGTATTATTTGGTAATTTATAGAATTTCCAATCAAATGTTTGGCCACGAAGAGAATGAAGGCATGAAACGGGAAGAAAAAGTATTTTTATACAACGAATCACAGCTTTTGCTTTAGTATGGTGGTATATTAAAAATTCATACTGTATGGGAAATGATAACAGCTATACTGGATGAACAGGTATAACACCCAGCGCTATTCCAAAGTTTGAAAAATGTATGTTTGCAAGGGAACATCACACAACTGTCAATACAAAAATATACAATAATCAGGATGCACACTAACCAGTGGAGGGTTATATCACTGGGGGCAGGATCGATGCCTCTTTCTGCAGCTAAATGCCATGCAGTGTGAAGGCATTGCTTCCACTTATATATTATATGATATTCGACACTGACCAGAGTGCTTCCGCCCCCTTCTGAGGCCTTGTTGTCTGGGCCCCCCAGACACTCCAGTGTCGCTCTGCACTCTTGCAGCCCCCCAGAATCACTGTATTCTGAGTATAAAGCCCAAAACCAGGTCAGAGGGAACCTCTGTACAGGCTCCTTGTGCTCTCAGAGTCCCGCCCTCCCACCCTTTCTCACTCGGATTTTGCTCATTAATCTTCCACTCATGTTACTTGCTCGCCTGCAGATGAATCGCAAAGACCCTCTACAAGTCTAAACACCCATTTATTTCCAATTACCTGACTGATGTAACCTGACAGCTTAATCAGCACATGATAAATTTGGTCTCCAACTAAGTGATTTTCCAACTAACCTCTTACGTGCCTCGTAGCCCACTAACTACCTAATTATGTGTTTTGTGCTACAATACGCTTAGGATATTTGCTGATGGAAAAACTCCAATGTAAATCAAACAATCTTAATTACAGTTTGCTTTTCATTGACAGAATGAGCAGCCAGAATATGTGTTGCAAATTACTTGCATATTCTATCAGTAGAATTTCCCTGTCGTTAAAGCAATGATTCAGTTGTAAACACAATTTATATTAGGTATAACAGTGATATAATCACTGCACGTTGATGACAAAGTCTTGCTTAAGTATCTTTAAAGCTTTTTTTGCATGTGATTCGTATTTTTACGGTATTTTTAGGGAAACCCAAGATGACGACACTGGGAGGTGTGGCTGAAGTCTACACAAGTGTCCATCAGTCACTCGGGACGGTCATTCCCCACCTTGCACTCCCCGTTGATGCAGATATCGAGGGAGTCAGCCTGACAGCGGGTGCCGTCGATCACAGCCGGAGAACGCTCAGTGTAGAAGTTGTATCCCTCCGCCAAGCAATTGAGGGCACATGGTTTCACGCCACCTGACGCCCACCAAACACGGACAAGAGTGAGAAGTCGAGCTCGGCGAATGGGCCGCCTCAGCCATCAGCAAAGAGATGACATCACTGTGTTGGGGTCAGGGGGTCAGTTTTACATCATCTTGTCGCTTAAGCTTTTGGAAAACGCTGAATGAGCGTCATTAAACACTGCTGCCTCCGACGAGGCTTACAGGGGTAAACAGGTCAAAGACTTGCCTCAGCTCAAGGGGGTCTGAGTCAGAACCTGGCACGACACCAGCAGGGGCCTGTGAGAGCTGAGATAGGGCGTCGGATCCCTGTTATTATTACTGTCTCTACCAAAGACGCGTTCTCTGGCCGTGTCCTGAGAGACCCGAGGCCTAATAGGCTCAGACTGTTACGATCCATGGGTGCTCTCGAAGCCAAGCACACTTAATCTTTATAGCTTTTTGCAGAACATTTGATAAGTTTAAATGGGACTTACTATTAGCTCAGACATAAATCTCCTCCGAGAAGACTTGGGAACAGGGTCTCGTCATTGTCAATTGGTTTGGCCTTGGTGAAGCGGACATATTTTTATTTCCGGTAAGTTCACCATAAACACCCGGAGTACATTTATGACCAAAGCACGAAGTTGGCTAGCATGAGCGAAGGCACGGGAGTGATCCGCGGCCACTGATGGCTTTCGTCTTCACTCTCCAACACTGGACTGGGAAGCTGTACCCTGATAACACCAGATGCTACTGGCAGGGGTGGGCTTGCTGTTTTTGGGGCCACCTCTCAGATGTATCAAAAACGAAATAAATAGCTAGCAAATAGAGTCAGAAGACCGTAGCCAGCTAGCTGGTTAGCGGAACATGCTGCATCAGCATTTCCTACATTTCCTAAATAAGGAACGCTTTTATTTCATATTTAGTGTGGTGACTATTGGTGGCCAATAGGGGACTGCAAAACTTCTAGGGCCCCTTGCAAATGCATGGTTTTTGTCCCTTAGAGCACTGTCTGTTTCCATAGCAATGGCCCTCACCAAACACCCCAAGAAGGAATAATGTTTGAACGGCGGAGCAGAAAACCTTAAAACGCTTCAGGGTCCTGGAATTCATGGAATTCTCCAAGCTCCAAAAGGACACATGCACTGTTGTTGTGAAAGGTCTATACTGTCATTGGCGGTGGATAAAGGACAGACTGGACCAACATCCCCGCTTCCTATGCACCAATCACAGAAAGTGGGTGTGGCTACTGCCAGAACTCACCTCCAGTATACGGGTTCCAGTTGTAGTACTTTCCCCGGAAGGGTAGGCTGTCGAAGTCGGCGCATTGCTTCTCCCGGAAATCCCGAGATCCCGCCGGACAGGCCTGTGAAAGAGGGGAAGAGAGGCCGCTAGCCTCACGTCGGCGAGCTGGGTACGAGCACAGAGAGGACACGTGCTCGAGTTTCAGGTCAGCTTCTGGATGCAAGCACGCCAGCGATGCTAAGGGGAAAAGAC
>JAODKL010000118.1:1751941-1774068 GCA_026780765.1 Petrocephalus schoutedeni | reverse complement strand
AAGAATGTGTTTGTCTTCGGAGGGGGCCCTGTTTGGATGGGGTGGGGGGGGAAGGGTAGTGGGGGGGGGTTCACGCTGATGTTTTAGCCTGTAATTAGAAACACAACTGCTGCTATTCCACTTTTGGGGTGGGATTTCTCACTTGGTCGTTGTTCCAGCGACAGACAGAGGGGGGCGATGTTAGGGGTGTCTGAGCTCCTCTAAAACCTAACTACACGCTCCCCCCGGACACATAAAAGCTTTACAAACTGCAGTTCACTGCCATATTTTATAGACCATAAGTGTCTAACCACACTCAGTGCAAATGAGACACGGCTGAATCCCATTAACACACCAAAGCACATAGCATAGGATCCGGCCTAAGCGCATAACCTGGAGAACTTCTTACAGGCCGGACCTCAGGCGGACTCGAGGAAGCCTCGCGCTACGGGGGTGGGCTGGGGGGCGGGCGATTAAATTTAACGTGGTGATGAGCTCCCCCCCCCCCCACTAATGAAAATTGTACTTCTTTCAATAACTTGCAGGCATTTAACGTTAAAAGAGAGCCCATTCGGTTAACGGGGCGAGGTGATAACTGACTGGGTTTATTTACGTGGGATCTCAGTCTACAGTATTACACTGGGACAGAGTCAGAAGCAGACTCCAAACGGCTGGGACTACAGTTAGACCCATCCGACATTCACAGGCCTAGAGGAATGGAACACATTTAGCTATCAATTAAACCCCAGGTTGGAAGGTCATAGCAACTTAATTTATCCTCATAAAGGCTGGACGGCAAGCTCAGAGGCAAGCATTCAAGCACTCCCCAGGCTTTATGATAAAGTCAGGGCTGCCCCCGCTACCCCCTTTGTTACCGCGCATTCAATTACAGGTGACATTTATCTACACAAAGGCGAGCCTCCATCGAGCTCCAAACGCCAGCTGCGGCTGTGATGTAAAACGCCTGCACTCTTATGAAGGGACCATGGGGGTCGGGTGGGGGTGGATTAACTCATTGGTGTGAGGAGAGAACAAAGAGCAGCTAACCTCTGGTCCACGTGTAACCCGGGGCCACTGAGGGCCGCATCCTGAGAGACCCGAGGCCTAATAGGCGAAGGCACCCCACAAACGCTGCCCCCACACCACGGGGCACGGAAAAGCTCCCCTCGCTCTGACCGCCTGGGCCGGACTGGCCCACTTCGCTGCTGAAATGGGCTCACTTCGAGCGGAGCACGCACTCAGACCCACACCCTGCCAGCGCTGCTCCCCCAGGCCTTGGTCGGATCACCCCCAGGACCGGTGAGCCACGCAGGCCCCGTTTGTGTTGGACGCCCAGTGCAGAGAGCAATCAAATCGTGGTCAATCTTTGTTTTCCAAGACAAACTTTCTTGTGCTTGCTCAAGCCGGTTATTTTTAAGCCTGGTGAAGACAGACCCGCCCCCCCCCCCCACCACCATCCCCAAAGGAGCACAGGCCACCTAGAGTCAAGGGGGTACAAATAGGGAGCAGTCAGCTACATTGAAATATTTGTTCCCAGCAAACATCGCAAACACAGGCTCCTGTTTGAGGCCTGCGGCAGTAAGCACAGCCGGGCCCATTCATGAAGATGCTGGCTGCTTTACCTGCCCAGGTGGACATGCGTCTTGTGTGCAGCCATTTAACCAATACGTGCCAGTCCTCTTACCCTCCTGAAGCATGGTGGAAACCATGCAGCTGGAAGCAGTATAACAAGCATGTAGGTCCCTAAGTGAATTATCTGTCGACATCTCTTGACGGTACCTAGATTCATTCAATGGGTATGTCTCTATACAGACCCCAAGGTCACAAATTCGAAAGCAAATTCAGTACAGATTATTCCAGCAAGGACAGTTTCAGGTGAAGCATGACTCGACATCCTGTTGACCTGAGCGTGGCTCTCTGGGTACCATTCCAAGTACAAATTTTCTGTCCTAAAGGCATGTCAGGTTAATTTTCACCTTCATTGGAGTGATTCTGAATAAAATGACCAGGCTCAGTTGGTCGTCTAATCTCTGTTACTGACGCTGTGTTAGCGACCCATCAATGACCAGATGAGTCCAAGCTGCTCATCGGGACTTTCGATCATCCCCCTAAAGATCATTGCTCAACTGTGAAGAGCCGCGATTGAGCCTGATGCAGTATGTGCCCAACACCTTACCAAGCCCACAAAGAATAGGGCGAAAGCTGAGGAACGGAGGGGGAGGAGCAAAGAGAGACAGAAAGTGCACTCACGTCCGTATTGCATGACCTGTACCTCTTCCTCTCCCCAAGACAGTACTTTCCTCCACCTGATGGTCTGGAAGAAACGAGAACAGCAAAGGTGATTTAGGTGACTACCCACATTCAGCCATAATCATAACTCATCCGCGTGGGTCTGAAGCGGCCCAGAGTCTGGCAGGACCAGCTCCTCTCCATGGGGTGGTTGGTTCTTTTATGGTTTAGCTACTTAGTGGTAGATTCCCATAAACTTAAATATGACAAATTATCAACTAATCATGTTGCGGGCACATAGGCATGGTCACAACAGGTTGGAACGAATGTGTGCGATTTTAGGATTTACAAATGTTTTTCACCATTAAACTATATTTACTTTACCTGTGAAAAAATGTTAGCAGATTAACTGTTAGCTAATTGGTCTGCTAAGAGTTTTCAAAGTTACTAATTAGTGGTTCGCGAACTAGCAGAACGCTGTCCACCATCGCTAATAATGCCATTAATGACTAATGAAATGATCTATTATACGAGTGCTGTGCATCTTTGCCTGCTCCACTGGGGGCATATTACACAACTACTGCATTTGTAGCTGCAATCCAACCTCCTCCTTGTCCCTTAGGCTGTCACTCTCGTTGCGGGCTGCCTGTGTTGGATGTTGCAAAACAAGGTGCATTTCTGTCACATTTTTGTCACGCACAAAACAAAAGCAGTTATTTCTTTTTTAAACAGCAGACCTGCGCTGCAACGCCCCCCGGGGCATTTTGAAAATCTAGCCACAATCCAAGCATATGCTTGCTCAATGTTCTGTTGTTTTTTAATTAAGGGCAGAACATCTAAATTTATCATCATTATGCCTTTTTGAAAAATCAACAACAATCCTGCAATATCAGCCTTTTGAAACATGGCCGGCCTCATTTTACAGCCTGGTGTGTTTGGCGCGATGAGGAGTCACTGACGGTGTCCTGGGGCGTCCGTCCGCGTCGCGCCTCAAAATACCGGGGCCATTCGGCAAGTAGCGCTGGCGCGGGTGGCCCATCCAGAGTGGGGGGGGGGGGGGTCTCTTTGCTGACAGGCCGGCTGCCCGGTCCCATTTCGGTGTTGAGGTGGGGGGTGCCGCGTATGAATCCATGCAGTGAGAATCCCGTGTCAGTTTGGGGAGGGGCTGTTTTCGGGGAATCTGAGGTGTCTTGCCCCACCAGTATGTAGCATGGGGTTGGGGAGGTGGCTGGAGACCCAGCACCTGGGAGTACAGCTACCCCCCCCACCCGCCATCTAATGACTGTTTTCCAAGCCTGCCTGGCTGCAGAACTCTGGTTTCCTCGGCACATGCTCGGCGCCGCGCCCGGGAGGGGCGATCGCCTTTCCACAGGTGTTATGCATTACCTCGGCCACACTTTCTCCACTGCTGGAGGGCAGGATGCGAGGACAGACGTTTCCACACCCACCGGAGCTGAAATCCTAACTCCGTCGGGAGCCCCCCCCCCCCGCTCCCAGTAACCGCCGGCTCCCCAGCCAGGAGCGACTGTGGCTACGCTGGAACCCTTCTCCAGTTTTCTCAAGTCGGCCACATTCGTTTATGTGTACAGAGCCGCACGAGCAGAAGACGGAGCGCGGTGCTCCGCTGGCTGGGGGTGGGGGTGGAATCTATCCAGGGCAGCACAGGACACAAGGCATACACCCTGGATACCCACGTGCCCTCCTCCGACCAGGACTGGACTGGCAGTTAGAAGATGGATGGATGGATGGATGGATGGATGGATTAATGGATGGATGGATGAGATAATCAAATCAGACAGGCCGCTCTAAGAATCAGAAAAAATAAATCCAACACAGGCAAGCCCCAAATTCAAAAAATGGCTTCTGTATCCTGCAACACTTCCCCATTACCATCATTGTTAGTGCAGCTTAAATTAACCCATCTAAATTGGTGTGGCAAATGTCTCTATATTCTGACTGCACCTCCACCCTGGAACCTTCCATCATGAAGCAACCGGGCGGTTTGGTTTGTAGCTCGAATCTGTGCCAAAGACGTAGGCCAAGTAAAACGGACCATCAAACCAAGCATTTATTCGGCCTTAACGACGGGAACTGGGGTATCATATTAATTAGTTTAAAAGACACACAGCCACAACTACAATGAAACCTCTGAAATTACCCCGGAATCACTACGAAGTCAAATGAGATGTTTTCATGCATAAACAAAATAAAATTTGGATGGGTCAAAAGAATGTTCATTGCACACTGATAAAGGAATCTTGGGTAAACATCTGTGCATGACATATATTCTCCTGAAGGTGAATCTTTCTTTTCACTTTTAGTTCTAATCTTCAGTGTACATCTTTTATCTCCCACCCATCCATCTTCTAACCTGGTTGTCCTGTTGAAGGTTGTGAGGATCCATAGCCTATCCTGGAAGCTACAGGCCCATGGCAGGGAATAACCCAGGATGGGGCACCAACCCATCGCAGGGCACACACACCATTCACACACACATCTACAGACAACCCGTAACGACACAAGAACATGCAAACTCCACACTTGTGGAACCTGGGTGGATACTTGAACCCGGGTCCCAGGGGTCGGAGGCAACGTTGCCCTCTGTGGTGCAGGCGGGGTACAGCAGATGCATGCGACTGCGGTACAGCGAAAGGTGAAGGGCCCACCCAGGAGGCGGAGCCTGTCATCCGGCACAATCCAGCTGGATCCGGTTTCCTTCGGCTACTTACGCTGGACTGTCGCAGTGCCGCACAGATGACGATACGCCTCCGCCGCAGGTACGGCTGCACTCGCCCCATAGGGACCAGGGGCCCCAACCGCCATCCACGCTCTGGGGCCACGTCCCGAATGACACACACTCTCCCTGGTAACACCACTGGGGTGGGGGGGGGGAAACAGAGGATGACTATTATAATCATCGCTGTTGTCTGAGAAGGGGAAGCATTTATGTTAATGTTACTTTATACTGTGGAAGTCACCTGGAAATGGGTGTTTCACAATCTGCTCAATACAACATTAACACCCCATCGAGATTTTCAAACTTCAGCTACTATGATCTGCAGCACTGCAGCCCTTTGTTGAAGCATAGCTGACTTTAATTGAGATGCTTCTGAAGGGCCTGATTATCAGTATCAGGTGTGTTAAATTAGAGCTGCACCTAAGCTCTTCAGGGTGGTAGCTCTACAGGAGCAGGATTGGGCGGGATTTACACAAACATGCTCTGAGGGGAAATGAAAAATGGCTGGTTCAGAGAGATAACCAATCAGGCCTTGTGTCAGATGTTAGACAAACCAATCAGATCTTGGTCCTGTCTCTGCTAGTCGCTTGGACCCTCCTCCTCTACAATCTGATTGGTTATCTCTGGAGAGCTACCACCCTGCAGAGCTTAGGTGCTCCCACAAGCTACAAGGTTAATGCTGTCCCTGTTTAAATAAATAAATAAATAACAAATAACTCAAATAACAAAAGTCTTACACCTAACATCAGATAAAAGTGATGTGTGCTTAAAGATGTTTAATACTTTTGATGAATTGTCAATAAAAACTATGACATCAACAGGGTAGAATAAAATAAAATTTAGAATAAAACCTAATAAAATGCAGCTTAATCCCTGTTCTGTTTTTTCTTTTGTGGCCTCAGACAGGTTTATATCAAACACAGGTCAGCTGAACATCTTCAGACTGTAGCCAGAGAACATGGAACTGAAAACAGACATTTATAATAGGGTGCAGATCCTGATCGACATCTGGGTGCCTCTTGTCTCCCGTGTTTTCAGACGTCAGTAACGGCGCTCGGATGCTCGTACCTCAAAGAGTATTACACACACTTCTGTCATTAATTAACTATGACGAAAAGCCTGTTATTGCTTACAATAACTCCACCATCACCGGGTGTTTACTTCTGACGCCCTTCCTGGTGCTTTGAGAAAAGGCTTTATGAGCAAACTCCCAGCAAACCCCTGGGTCAGTAGATTAAGCTGCACCCCCCCCACAGAGGCAGATTAATAACTTGTGTGTCCTCTAGCTGGCATCACCTGTTGCCAGGATAGGCTGGGGACACTTTATAAACAGGATTAACACGTCTGGCCCAGAGCGATAGCGCGGCAGGCAGGGTAAAGGCGGAAAGGCGGGCCGCTGTGTGGCAGGCCCAAAATAGCGCCGCAGGCATGCCTTATCGGAGGAAGAGGCTATGCAATCGGCACCAGGCACTACCTGTGTCTCCCATTTGCCAATGCAGATTAGGGCAAGATGCCGCAGCCAAGGAATATTGGTGACAGACGACAGGGTGACGTTTTTAACGAGAGCCGGCGCGGGGGTCCGATCTGCAACATCTCCATACAAATGAGGCCTGGCGAACGCTTCCAATTTGGCACGAGGAGTCCTTAGCTCGGCTCTTAAATGGTTTCATCCCACTGAGCGTGTCGGCAGTTGTTTTCCATAAACTATCCCAGTGATGCAGATACAGCAATTAAAATGTCCATCCCAGCCGTATGGAAAAAACTTTCTCATTTAAATTATTGGGGCAAAAAAAAAACACAGACACAGACACACACACACACACACACACAAATTGGCAAGGTTAAACCAGCAGTGAATTACGTAGGCTATTCCACTGGTGATGATGCATTTTGACCTTTTGCCTTTGACCATAACACTCAGAGCTGTAATGATCGCTGCAACTAGACGACTAGGCTGGTGAAATAAACTGTACTTGCAATAAGACAATTACCGCCCGTCATCTGGAAACAGCTGGGATAAATTAGTGGTCACCGGAAAGCCCTGCAATCCATGAGACCCTCAAGGCGATTTGGAGTCACAGATTCGCCTAAAACGTCGCGTCTCTGGATGGTGGAAGGAAACTTTAAGCCACAGGAAGAGAGAGAGAGAACATGCAGACTCCATGCACGCAGGGCTGGGGCCAAGCTTTTTAACCACAAGGCTGGAAACACACTAAACCCTGAACCGCCACACGGCCGCGTTTACTATCTGACATGTGACGTTACTAATTATAGACAGATTATAAAAGCAAACTGTGATTCTGTAAAGAAGCCCGGCCACCTGTAACGGGCCGGCTGCTATTTGGGGCTGGATTCTGAGGATGCCTGGTGCTGATGTTTGCTATGCCCCCCTAGAAATACACTCACAGACATGGAGCGATTCTTACTCATAGATAATGACACGTCGGAAGGCGACAGCCCATTTAGGGGGCCGCTGTTTGGTTTCCATGGCGCTGGGGCAGGACAGGAACAGACTGAGAGTGACACGTCACCGAAGACAGGGTGTCTGCGGTTGGGTAAAATTTTAGCCCTGCTGTGTCACTGTACGTGGCCAGGCACCCCCCCCCCCCCTTCACACTGGTGGGGGCTCGATATATCATGTGGGTCCTGGATAATAAATCTGTGATACATCACAAGCACAGGACAGACTCCCTGGGAAATAAAAATGGGGAAAATAAGCTTAAAACAAACTAATTCATCTACCCAAGAGGCTCAGAGGGGAGCGCTGGCACCTCATACCTCCTGTCGTGAGGGCTTGGATGCTGTCTCCACTCTCTGTGTGCTCATCTATGTATTACATTGGGGCCCAATGAAAAGCTGGGCCCAAATGTCCCTGCAATGTGATAAAAGCCTGCTGTCATTCTAAACTTGTGGGGACCATTTTTCAGTCCCCACAAAGGAAAATTTTATAAAAAATGTGTGACTGCAATCAAAAAGCTAAAAATAGCAAAAGCCTTGTATTTTCTTTGGTTATTTATGGTTAAGGTTAGAGCTGGGTAGGGGTTAATTAATTAGGGCAATAGACATGTCTCTATGTGTGTGTGTGTGTATGTGTGTGTGGTTGGAGTTAGCATGTTCTTCCCATGTCCTGTGGATTTCCTTCCCCAGTGGAAAGAGGCACACACTAGCTGGTGTCCCTGAATCACTGGTAGTTAGTCATATACTTATTCAGCAGAAGCAATTGGTGGTTAAGGGTCCTGCTCGACGGCCCAATGGTAAGATCACTCTGCTGACCTTGGCATCTGGGCCACCAACCTTCCAGTCATAAGCACAGCAACCTGCTGAGCACAGAGTCACCCCAGGGAGTGTGAATGGGTGTGTGTGTGCCCTCTGATGGACTGGCATCCCGTCCAGGGTGCCCCCTGTCCTGTGATGGACTGGCATCCCGTCCAGGGTGCCCCCTGTCCTGTGATAGACTGGCATCCCGTTCAGCGTGTCCCCTGTCCTGTGATAGACTGGCATCCTGTCCAGCTTGTCCCCTGTCCTGTGATAGACTGGCATCCTGTCCTGCATGTCCTCTGTCCTGTGATAGACTGATATCCTGTTCAGGGTGCCCCCTGTCCTGTGATAGACTGGCATCCTGTCCTGCGTGTCCCCTGTCCTGTGATAGACTGACATCCTGTCCAGGGTGCCCCCTGTCCTGTGATAGACTGGCATCCTGTCCAGCGTGTCCCCTGTCCTGTGATAGACTGGCATCCCGTCCAGGGTGCCCCCTGTCCTGTGATGGACTGGCATCCCGTCCAGGGTGCCCCCTGTCCTGTGATAGACTGGCATCTGGTCCAGGGTGCCCCCTGTCCTGTGATAGACTGGCATCCTGTCCAGGGTGCCCCCTGTCCTGTGATGGACTGGCATCCCGTCCAGGGTGTCCCCTGTCCTGTGATAGCCTGACATCCTGTCCAGGGTGCCCCCCTGTCCTGTGTTAGCCTGACATCCTGTCCTGCGTGTCCCCTGTCCTGTGATAGCCTGACATCCTGTCCAGCGTGTCCCCTGTCCTGTGATAGCCTGACATCCTGTCCAGGGTGCCCCCTGTCCTGTGATAGACTGGCATCCTGTCCAGAGTGTACCCTTGCCCCATGCCCTATGCTGGTGTATATAAATTACTAGGACAGGCTCCAGACTGCCCTCACCATCCCTGAGCAGAATAAATGGTTGGATAAATAAATAAATGGATGAATAAATCAACAGGAGCCACGACAGGCTAATTCTGGGGCCTGAGTGTCGTCCAGGAGTCTAAACAAGGGACAGGCCCCTGAATGGCTTCATCAGGCCGGGCGTTAACGAGGGTGGACAGCTCATAAAACACGGCCATTCTGCCCCATCGCGACGCCATAATGTCCAGTAAAGCCATCTCAGCGGGGCAGCCAACCAGAAACATGAACTGATGACCCAATCTCATTGTGTGCCCTAATTCCCCCTGCAATAGTGGGTCCTGAGAATGGGGCTCCTTATCGCCATAATGCATTGTGGCCTCCGGCCACCTAGCCGCACCTGATCACTCAGGGTCACTTCTGCAGTGCTTATGTGGCACGGTGATGTTCAAGGACATTTATACAAAAACCAGACCCATCGTTATGGCTTAAATGTAGAAGTTGCTGCTGCTAACTGACTAAATTGCAAGGAAGGTGACGAAATATAGATTAATGGCCCAGCTTTTCAGTTAAATAGGAATGTGGTCTGTCTTTTTTTTGGGTCTGGTATTACGCTGCAGTGTAATAGTAGTTCAGAGGGCCCTCCCCCCATTCATTTTTTCTGTTTAGCAGACACTTTTATGTAAAGTGACATGCAATCGAAGAAGTGAGCTCAGACCCTGGAGTGATTGGGGGTTAAGGGCCTTGCTCAGAGGTCCAACAGTGAAATACCTCTGCCGACACTGGGATTCGAACCAGTCATCTTCCAGCTGGAGGCACAGTGTCCCCACCCACAGAACTGAACATAAAATTACAGCAGGGACACAGGCTCGAACCCAGGCCCTTCAGCATGACAACAATAATCTCTAATCAGTGGTGGTTTGGCTCATTCGCCCCAAAAAGTCTCAGCATTTTGTCCCCCGACCGAGCACGACCCCCCGGCCCTGCCGGGGGTCATGCTCGCGGGCCCCCGGCTGACTCACCCCTTTCTCGATGCTGCCCGTCTGGCACAGGGTCCCCTCGGCAGCGGGGATGCTGTTGGTGACACAGCGGTTACTCTTGCTGAGGCACCAGAGCTCTCTACACACTTCCTAGGAAAGAAGACAAAAGTGAGTTGGTCAGAAGATATGGGGAGGAGGAGCCTGGCGCCGCTCGCCGCGAACGGGCCGGGATCTTGGGCACGTCTCCGCGCTGATGAGCGATTACCTCATCGCTCTGCCACAGTGTCCTTGAGAACAAGTACTCTACCTCAATTGCCTAAATAGCATTAAGATAAACACTGGCGGGTTTGCTGCGCACATTAATTCAGGAAAGGGCTTAAGCGGAATTCTTATGCAGATCTTGAAGGGGCTTAGTGCTGCTAACTCTGCCAATCTTTGCGTGGAAGGCGCTGCTTCCCCAGGCCTGCGTCTTCCTGCTCATCCAGCACCAGCACCAGCCACCCAACACCACTGAGTACCGTCTCAGGCATCAGCTTTGGGGAATCCAAAAAACCTTAAGTCCTTGTTTAGTCAGGCTGAATCATACGATTGCGAAGCAAATAGCTGTAATTAGATTTTAAAGGTGGCTACGCATAGATTTTGGTTGATTGTAGCTGTAGGTGGGAGTGGGGGCTCAGTCTAACTGGGCCTGGTAGTTACATCGGGGACTTAACTGGCACCTTTGACTAGTTTGCCAGGGGTGAACCAGTAATGAATGGTATGAAATCCAGTATCTTCTGGATAGAGAAAGGAGATCACAGAGATGACTAGCTGGGGGGTGTGTGTGTGGGGGACGGCGAATAGCCACTGAGGAGCTGGTGAGATACGCAAACCCCCCACCCCTACCCCGCCGCCCTCTGTGCTGCTGGGCCCAGTAGGATTAAATAAAGTGGTTAACTGGGGAGGCGATCCAGCCTCCCGGCACAGCTGTTTCCAATAAGACCTCCAGGATACCAGCGGAGCGCCAGGGCCAGTCTGGGTCGGGCCACTAGGAGCACAGACAGGGTAGCGGCGCTGATATATGTGCATGGTGGATGGGGGCTGTGCCGGATTCCTTCCTGAGGCCCCCTGCAGCTTGAGCCCTTCTTCCGAGAAACCCTAGCGGGACGCTGACTCTGCCCATCAGCCCGTCTGCTTTCTGTTCTGCCGATAAACCCTAATGGAGCCCTGACTCTCTCCATCGGCCCATCTGCTTTCTGTTCTTCTGAGGAACCCAATCGGAACCCTGACTCTCTCCACGGCCCGTCTGCTATCTGTTCTGCCGAGGAACTCTAACAGAACCCTGACTCTCTCCATCGGCCCGTCTGCTTTCTGTTCTGCCGAGGAACCCTAACAGAACCCTGACTCTCTCCATCGGCCCGTCTGCTTTCTGTTCTTCTGAGGAACCCTAAGGGAACCCTGGCTCTCTCCATCGGCCTGTCTGCTTTCTGTTCTGCAGAGGAACCCTAAGGGAACCCTGACTCTCTCCATCGGCCCGTCTGCTTTCTGTTCTGCAGAGGAACTCTAACAGAACCCTGACTCTCTCCATCGGCCCGTCTGCTTTCTGTTCTGCAGAGGAACCCTAACAGAACCCTAACTCTCTCCATTGCCCCGTCTGCTTTCTGTTCTGTTGAGGAACTCCAATGGAACCTGCTCCAACTGCTGTTTTGTCTGCTGCTGATGCAAATGGGATGTTTACATGCCCAGCTTTCACCTTCAGCCAAACACAATGCTGTTTATTTATGGGTCTCACAGGCTGCGGTGGTCTGAGATTTGCCTTAACGGATGTCCTGCGATGAGTCCGTTATTCTTCTTCACTAATGCTGCTATTAGGAGTGATTTTCATTCTATGTACTGATTCTATGTTTTGATTCTGAAACTCAGCTGGTGCTTTCTGTCAAACCCCCTATATGTTGCCTGCAGTTTACATTCCCAATTTATTTTACATTCATCTTTGATTAATTTCTTCTGGCTAAGAGTATGGCCAACTCAACCCATCTTTCTAACCACAAACTGACCCACTTCTTCACTTCCAAAGCAAAGCTAGAAGCATATCATATATTGTTGGAACCCATACCCTTCGGCAATCCAGCACTAAATGTTATTTAAATGCTTTGTATTGCCAGGCTTCATAGCGGGTCATAGCAGGTGTCATAATTTCTTACGATGGCTGGTATAAACTGTGGTGATCTGTTTTGACATTCTGTTTAGGCAAATGTTTACGGAGGTGTCACGTCGAGTACCGAAAGCAAAGGTTTGGCCGCTTCGCTTTACATGGCCTCATGGCTCACTTCATGCAAGATGTCTAGCACTTCATTAGATATTCTCTGGGAGAGGAGACCTCCTCTGGAATGCAGGAGGGCCTCAGAGAGGCTGTGGCAACGTAAAAACTTGGCCCGGGATGCTGAAAGGCACACATCTAAAACACTATGGAAAGTTCTGGAACATAAGAGAGTGGCCGAGTGGCCTGAAGTTTATGCCTCGAGTCCTAGTTGTGAGGCCTTGTCCCACTCAGCGATGTCATCACAATAGCATCCAGCTCTCCAAAAGAAAGATCGTCTTCAGTGTTTGGCCCAGTTCTGCTGAAGGAAACCAATACGAGGAAACGGTCATAGATACAGGACACCGTGGAGATCGCTCTTCTCCATTGCATCACAGCCTATATTTTCTGTCTAGACCTACTGCTTTAAGAGTCAGAAAAGTCACAGGGTGGGGGTTCTTTTAAGCATTACTGTTATTTCATCGTCTCAGTGCCAAATTATGTCACAGGCGTACAATTTACTCCTCCTGTCACAACAGGATGATCCGAAATGATGCAAGACTGCCGTTTTATTTTTCAAATTCTCCCGACGAGTCTTCTAGTCTCATGGACAAACAAAACATCAAGACAGCTGTATGACCCAATGGTCTGCTAATGTCCACAGGTCAAAATTCAACAGAATAGGTTGAAGTGTCACACTCCACCAATACGGAGCTGTACATCTCCGGGTTTTAAGGACTGAACTGCTTTAATCATTGTTGGGCTTACTGTCACGCTCCATCTCCCATTAACACGGCAGTCACATCGAAAATGGAACTGGCTTATATCTGGATCATTACAAATGCATGTGAGATATTCCTTTAAATCAAAGCACATCTGAAACTACCAGTTGGATTCCATTTTGGTGCACACTGCAGGCCAAAACATTTGCTAAAATGTAAAGCGATATGCCCCAGTGTTCATCACTGCTTGCGGTTTTACTCGAGCTCGCCAGCTTTTGTGGTTTTTCCCATTGTCTGTTTGTTTACCTTGGGATGTTCGTGGGGAAAAACCAACACATAGCATGAAAGAAGAAACTCAACTGGTAGAGACCAAAATTCTTCAGTATCTAAATTTACTCATACAAAGCACGTTTCAAATATCAATAAAACATTCCGCTTTTACTAGGACACGGCAGACTGTGGGTTTGATCAACAGGCAAGGTCATCCTGGCTGATTTTCTTATTTACAAGAAGATCATTAATATTCAAAGACTAATAACTTTATTCTGAATAAACGGGCGAGCAGACAGCATGGAACAATGTCTTCTTGTGACATCTTTCTGACCTTATTATAAGACTCTTATTGACCTTATTATTAACCTGGAAACCTGGATGCTCAGCATGGCTTGAAATGGATTTTCTTTTTTTTGGAATGAGCTCAATGCTCCCTTTATCTTTTTGACTCTTGATTTACTTTAATAAGAGCAGGTTGGATTCTGCTTGTTGCTACAGAGTGGGACAGTTGATATGATGTCTGCAGGAGCCTGTCTGATTAGCAGGATAATCCAAATCCCACAGCCAACATCCCTCCGGTTAGTGATTAAAGATATGATACTTCTTCTGGAAGATTGCTCTTTTTAGGATCCTTTACGTGAACTTTACCGAAAGGTTCTATTGTTATCTAGACTAATCATTCATTCCGCTGCTTTGCGGTCCGAAAGTCCCTGAGATTCCGTGTCTCCCGTCGCACCGACGGGACCCGGCGGGATTCAGGCTTCTTACCCCATATTTGCACTGGCGGGAGGAGGCACCGTACTGGAAACGACACTGCTCGTCCGCGTCGTACACCTGCCCCGGGGCCACTGTGGGGTATAGGAAGTCTCGTTTCAAAGGTTCATTGTCCAGACACGTCCCCCGACCCGAGCTGTCAAAAAAACAAACCCTACAATAGAATAGTTTCTCTTGGCACAGCACGATCTCCCGTCACTCGCGCAGAAGCAGACCACCAGGTCCCACCCACAAAACATGACGTCCTTGCCCCCCACGGACTTAAACATACATTGTTTACCTTCACAGTGTGATGGCAAGACGTAGAGGGCCCACAGGAAGGGGATTCCTCAGCCATGGACGTCTTAGGATGCCCAGGGCTTAATCAAGGGTGACCAGATAATCCATGTCAGGGAGGACACTTTGAGCTACTTCAGGTTTTACAAACTACTTTAAAACTGAAAGGCCCCTGCTTAGCTAAATAGTTTAGTTCTTGCTCTTCAGCTGGTTTGTTTCCTTGATTGAAAGACTTGTTCAGCCATTTCACATTAACGTTAGTGATACACGCATGATTATAGGAGGCTGACCAATCAGCACACAGCAAGAACGCACGTAAGAACTTCACTTAAGTGAAATCCGGGTTCTTTTAATCTAAATGGTATTTCGCAAGTTTATAAATCCTCTCCAGGCTCAAAGTGTCCTCCCTGACATGGATTATCTGGTCACCCTAGCTTAAGCTCAGTCATCAAAAATCCCAAAACAATTACTAATTCTGTTTATTTGCAAGTTTATTTAACTTCTGTCTGCGTGAAGCGCAAATAATGTACGTTTAAAACCACTGCAAAATTATGAAAAATTCATGTTTCAGTCATACTACCAGGTAGAAGCTACCAGGTAGCATCAAAGAGGACAGTCCCGATTACCCTGATTGTAATGTGACACAGGAAGGGAAAAGTCACACAGGAAGCAAACAATCTTGCCTCACCTTCATTTGGATTTAAAGTTATCATAACTAAACAGTTTAAGACACTCAGGCTGCCAGATAAATGCAATGATTTCCTTTGAGCACTACATATAAGGTATAAAAACGCACAAAAAACAAGCAGACAAATGAAACAGTAGAAATCAAATAATGAATAAGGAATACAGACAACACTACAGACATTGAAACAGCCCATATAAATAACACTGGAAGAGAAGCAGTAAATGCTAAGAGCTTCCATGGAATGGCCAGATGTGTATAGTACCAGATGTGCATGGTACCAAACATCAGAACTATTTGTATTACCTTGAGGAGACTGTTACAAGACGACGGCGAGCAGGAGAAGCTTGGCCTGATGGCCGTCACTCAAGCCTGAGAGCTTTGTTTAGTCTGTTTGTCATACAGAAATATGCACACTCACAAAAAAAAGCTTGAATTTGTTGCTACTTTTGTGCCATATGAAGGGTCTATATAAAACCCACAATGGACGAGAGCATGGACATCTGCATATTTGCAGCACAGAAACTGGCCTTTTTGTCCTCTCATTTTTTTTTTATCAGAAAACTGAGCAGGTGAGAGACCTGCCTGTCTCCACTTACAACACCCCATGAATAAGAAACTCGGAAACACAAAGAGAGCTGGCGGCGATGTCTGCTCTAGATACCCACAATGCAATGCTCCCTTTGCCTCCCTGGGCTTGGGTACCACCCCAGCAAATGTGTCAATTTTGACCCGCATACGGCTTTGATGTGCCATTTGACTGACTTATACTGCTTGTCACAATTGCTGAGAACCTATTCAACTCATTTACCCTATTGTTACCCTAATTGAATAATATGCAGTTGTGCTGGACAGCTCCACATGACAGAAAGTAAACATTATAATACTGACCATATTTTTCTCAACATAATTTAGACGACTAAGCACAAAGTTAATAATTATTTTCCGTTCAAATATGGAATAAATTTGCAGGATATATAACATGATATATAATATGTTCAACAGAGTAAAATATAGTGATTATGTTTAATTACATTTTTTTTTAATCTCCAAAAAATACGCCACGCTCTCCTGCCCTTCTAGCACACATCCTGACTCATATATGGAGGAGATTAGTGGTGTGACAGTTGTTTACAGGCAGAAACACAAAAGGTTGCCCTTCTGAAGGACTTGATTCATGTGTCCCCTTGAGTTGTTCAGTGGTCGTCGATGGCGATTACAAGCCGGGCTACCAAGAGAGCACACACATTGGAGACGGAAGGATCCTATTTTTATGCAGAGTGGCCCCGGGGATTAGCTGACTTGAGGATCCTTGGCCCCTCACCAGAATATCGGAAGTCCCAGCTAATTGAAAGCTAAATCAAAAGCATAATAAAGGAGAGAATACTTGAGCTTTTGCCCGGGGGGTGACAGGGGGTGGGTGCGGGATGCTGAATATGGTATTCAGTTTCATGCGTCCCGCGTCTCCTTTTCTCTCTGTCGTTCGCTGAGATAATCCTCTTTAACTCATCTTTTCAGAAGCACCCAGCAGACTGAGACCAAGGCTCTTTTCGCTACAAAACGACTCCCCCGCCTGTTCATTTGGAGAAAAAAGGACGACGCAACTGTGTGCAATAAGGTGCCGGATACCTGAAGGCCGGGCCGACCCGGTTCGAGGACACCGTGGTCAGAACCAGAGCACATCCCATATATAACGCAGGATGAGAAGTCCATATGTGGGCCGGTATTTAAAAATGGGAGCCATAAATGACTTTAATGACAATGACATAACGGCAGAAAAGAGAGAACACTGCAAACTGTGCTGGCATTCACTGGCCCCCACCCACCCCAGAGCTCCCTAAATGGGGAACCACATTATGAAGGCAGGCCAGCCCCACAGCCAAGACTCGACGGGCGGAAACACGATGAATACCGAAAAAAATCAGGCTGGGAGTGAGAGCGAAAGAGAGAGAGAGGACAGGCATCCTCAAAGACACCCCTCAGCTGAGAAGGGTGGCAATTAGACAACAACGGAGGAGACCCGTTTCCAAAGCAGCTGAAAGGGGCCCCCGCATTAATTAGACGCGACCGATGACTGAAACAGTATGGCCCATAAATCAAGATTCTGGCCACTGATGGTCATCCTCCCACTGGGGGAAGATGCACAAGATGCACACACTTTGGCTTTTTTAAATTTTCCCGTTGGGCCGTGCAGAGAAAGCAGATTACACCGAGCGGCTGGGGGCCGCGGTGAAGGCGGCGGCGAGAGGCGCCTCACAAGCGGGGCCCTTGTGCTCCGCTGGGGAGCCGTGCCACTTTAATCTCCTCTGCTGGCTTCACCCTTTTATTCTCTCTGAGGCTTTTCACTGGTAAAAACACCTCTGACAGCCATAACGAGTCATATTGCCACTCGAGGAAGGAGCAGACTGGGGCTGCCCATCCCGTTCCATGGCCTCGGCGCTCATTTGCAGATGGTAATATGGTTCCCACAGCTTGGACTCTTTCACTCTGTTAAAGCCGCAATTGTCCAGCCCTGACCTGTGTTGATTCACTGAAGCCAAAGTTGGGGAGGCGGGGGGGTTATAAATATATAAGGGAGAGTGAAATAAAGGCTACTCAGAATGAGCAAGTTTAGGAAAAATCGTCTCTAACACGTCGGAATTTGATGAAAGGAGTATTCTGGCCCCGTTAAAGGGGATCTACTTTGCCATCGCTTTTAAAATATTATTAACCCAAAGTTCTGAAAGCAAAGTAATTGGCTCCCACCTCTTAATGATGTTTGAAGCAGACAGCAAAGAAAAGCAAATTCATTTGTGTTTTGTCGTTAACTTAATAATCCAATCGCAAACAGGACTGTTCCTAAATGCATGAGCCTGTTTGCGCCCGTAACATAGGCTATGCTAATCAGTCCTCCCACCGACATTCAACTGCAGTTTCTCCCGGCCTGAATCAGGCTTTAAATCGCAGTCACCAAACGCTGCTGCTTTAATTAACTCCTGATCTAAATCCCCTGTTAATGAGCTTATGCTGAACAGAAAGTTAATCTAAAGTCAGTGCAGGGAAAAGCTGAGAGACCAAAAAGGGTTAGGGTTAGGGTTAACCAATTGCCACTGGTTTGACTGTAAAAACTATCGTGATCCTGTTGGTCATGCACCACACAGTTGGTATATTGCACTGAATCCAAATTGTGCTCTTGATTATTATTTTTATGCACACATTCCAAACTGTTTTGTTGTTAAACAAATCAGGAGCAGTTTAGACTGTTAATAAACTACCAACAGGCTATAGAGTTTGTTTGTACGTCTTGCCTAACAATCCCTATGCTGTATTCACTCTATGATATGTTATTATCTCTACTCTATGATATTGTCTTGTCAACCCATAGCTACAGCCAATAAAATAATAAATGTGAAACAATCAAAGCCAAATCAAAACATCTTTCAGAAGATATTTTCATTCTGATGAATTTAGTGAATCAAACATTCAAGTTATCAAGTTATTTATTCAAGTTAAATATCTCTGGTGTAAAAACTGAACTATAGGATTCAGAGTGCAGGATTTAATTTATCAACAACACCTTCAGACCGATGGCAATGCAGAGCTTGGTCACCTTCCACCAACAATATGATTGTTTAACTTCAAGAATGGTCTGAAAGTAACATCTACAGCGATTCAGACGAGACAGCTGCTATGTCAGGTTTTCGATTGTTTTGGGATGTTACGGGGAGTGTCACACGAAGTCCTTGCTAATCTGGGACAGGAGCTAAGCACAGCAAGCGGGCTGCGGCTTGATGCTGGGGCGTCTGGAATTCACTGTGCATCTTAAAGGACACCAGACATAGAGAATGAAAGCTTCACTTTAGCAGCATTTAGTGCCACGAGTTTCGTTTGTTTATAACTGAAGTGCTCAGGAAACATGCGGTGATTCGTTACCGAAGTAAATCCTCTCCTGGTCTTTCCGACAACAGGCAGATAACTGTAGGCCAAACATCTACATAATATTTTACTGAATATCACATAAATAAATGATTAGTGAAAGAAAACATATGTCAGGTGCAGCACTGAGTGTTTTAAAGGACATAGAGACCAAAGCAAAATATCACTACGTGAAAATATCACCGCGTTGACCTCCTGCAGGCATGCCGATGAAAACTGCAATTCACTAAATAACTCCTTTGTACCTGTGTAATAACAATAATAGTCTAATTATAGCAGGCAACCCACTAAAACAGCAGGGCTCTCAGTCAAGCTGACAGCATGCTGAAAATGCTTCCTTACATTTTTTCTGCACAAAAGTGAACAGTATCTTTCCTGGACACGAGCTGACATAAAATACAGCCAGGCATTTTCACTGTGATGCTCCTCATGTCTTACTTAATACTGAATAATATCACATTCTTATTTTAAGGACACATATTGTAACACAATTTGGTGATTTACAGTTTCTATCTCTCCTGCCTAGCTATCTTCTAATCCTCGTTATGGACCCTGCTGTTTGCCCATTGGTTCCTCAGAGTATAAGTCCTGACTGGATAGGCAGCTTGTAAAAAAGCAGACAGAAAGAGCAGCTAGACCAACAGGTACAGCCCCATTTCCAAAGGGGTTGAGATGCAGTGTAAAATGTAAATAAAAACAGAATGTTTTTGCTCCGGCCCAAATATCATGGATGTGTCGGTCGCATCCTCGCCAAACAAGACCAATCCCAAGAGTCATTGCACACCAAGTTTGTTCTTGGAAGGCGAGTTAGCAGGACCGATCCTGCTTAGATCACTAGTACGATCTTTGTGTTCTTGGTATTGAGATTTGCCCATTGCATGACGAAATTCCAAAATACTTTGCAATATTAGGTTGAAGAAAATTATTATTAAATTGTTGCACTAGTTGCCTGCACAGTCTTTCACGGAGTGGGGAACCTCACCCCATCTTGGCTGCACAGGGACTCTGCCTCGCTGGGAGGCTCTTTTTTATGCCCAATCATCTTACTGACCTGTCACCAGATAACCTGCTTAGTTGTGAGATTCTCAACCAGGTGTTTTATTTTAGCATTAAACAACTTTTTCAGTCTTTTGTCGCCCCTGTCCCAACTTTTTTGAAATGTGTTGCTGGCATCAAATTTAAACTGAGCACATTTATCATAAAACAATTAAAATTCTCACTTTCAACACCTGATATGTTGCATTTCTTATATTTTCAATCAAATATGAATTTATATGATTCGCAAATCATATCATTATGTTTTTATTAGCGTTTTACACAGAGTCCCAACTTTTTTGGAAACGGGGCTGTAAACGGATACAAAGGCGACACTGAAAACAGCCTGTCCGTCCTGGGATTCCACTTACTCCAGGAAGCTGGTGATGTAATCCTTGCTGCAGGCCGACCAGGAGAAAGGGTTGGTGTTGGCCGTGATGTGTGCGGCCATCAGCTTGGCGGTCTCGTGGCCTTTGGTCCCGCATGAGTTCCCGATGCCATCGTGGTTCATGCCAAAGCTGAAGACGGGGTGTGGGACAAGGCCAAGGGCCCATGAGTTAGCACAGAACTTTAGGACCGAGCGAACACCAGCAGAGCTCCGGGCACGTCACGTCCACTCTCTACAAGCTCGGGCAGCTCCGTCTCACCGGGACGCGGATTTGCCTTTCGCGGAGGAGCATATCTCACATGCTTGGATTGTAAAGGGGGGGGGCTCTTTTTTTTGGTTGTGAAACAGCTGTGTTGAGGAGGAAAGGGTCAAAGGTCAGAAGCTGTCTGGATCTGGAGGGGGAACGAGAAAGTTCTAATCACCATCCCGAAGCCCTGCCTGTCATTCGCTAATTACGGGTTGAGACGGAACACATCAGAAGTGACAGATGTGTGAGAATGAGCCGTGGCTTCCCTGTAAACCGGCACATCAGAGAAGGAGAAAGAGCTTTAGGAGCCCCGTCAGGACAGCAGCCATGGCATCCGCTGGTCAGGCCCACGGGGCACCTCGAGTGAACGATCCCGCCGACGCGCTCAGCAACATGTCTGTCGTCCAGAAAAGCAGACAGAAAACTACCGTCCGTATCACGTCCTCCCTGTCTGAATATCACGGTAGAACGCGACCCCACAATAGCCAGCACTTAAAGCTTACACTTCCATAAATTCCAAAGGCACAAATCAGTTTTAATGTATATAACAAACCCGTCCACATGACACTGACCCTCTGTGTTTTTATAAGGCTCACATTTATGACATCTCACTCTACTTTGGCAATAAATCAGGAGAAACTAAACTTTGGTTGAGTGTTATTATTATTATTTTTCTTTTTTCAGATCCTCTATAGAGCCAGGAGTATTTTTAAAACTGCCCTAGCAACAGAAGAAGGCATAAAGCACAATGAAGGAAGTCACCTTTATAATAAAAATAAAAAATTACAAAAAAAGGAAGTCGCCTCCTCGGTGAACTCAACAGTAGCGATATTATTATTTTGGTCTTTTTTCAGGTAGCTAAACAGAGTATTTACATGCTATTGTCAGGAAGGTTATATAAATAATCTTAAAATAACATCACTTAAAAATACCTTATTAGTGAAGACAACTCAAAGTTAAAAATACATTCATGTATTCCTGACACATCAGTGTCAACACATCAGATCAGTGTTTTCTAATCCGGTCACTGGGGATCTGCAGACAGTCCACATTTCTGCTCTTGGAGTTGGGTGGAAGCAAAAATGTGGACTGTCTGGCAGGGAGCTTGGAGAGAGGAAAAATGTGGACTGGCTGTGTATCCCTGAGGACCGGATTGGGAAACACTGAACTAGATAATGATGCTAATGTCACTCTGAGCAGGCTGTGCCCAGCCCCTTTCTGGGGGCTGCGTTTCCAGGCTCATCGTGACCCTTCGTATTCTATGTGTGAATGGACCCGTCTCCTGGGTTACAGTCACCCCGGCGACTCACTTGTGCCCGATCTCGTGAGCAATGGTGAACGCAGAGCCGAGGCCGATGTCCTCATTGATGCTGCAGCTCCTCTCCGGCTCACACATTCCAGCCACCGATGCCAGGCCTGAGCAAACAGGAACGCGGCAGATGAAGCTGAAGTGTGCCCCCCCCCCCCCCCCCCCCCCCCCCC
>JAODKL010000118.1:1731763-1750238 GCA_026780765.1 Petrocephalus schoutedeni | reverse complement strand
GGGGGGGGGGTGAGGAAGCAGAGCAGATGCCGGGGCAATTAGAGCAACCCGGGGAATGTGACGAATGTGGTCAGTCTGTCAATCCAGCCGCCCTACAGTCACCATATTGCCTCTAAGATATATGGCCAGGCCAGTGGCACCCCCAAACCCCCCCCTGAGATGAGCAGGGGCTTGGGTGAGGCCTGCAGCCATTTTCTTCCTTCTCTTCTTCTTTCTCTCTCTCGCTTTCTTGCATCCCCCCCCCCCCCCCCCCCCCTCCCAGGGAGGTGTGAACAGGCAAACTGGCATGTCTGGGACCTAGCTGTGCCAGGTGAGGCCCTGTCGCCCCAAAAAGAGGCTGAAAGAGCCCCCAACCCCCCACTAGTACAGGAAGGCATCAGCTGCGAGCTGTTTATCTGCAGGTGGACAAATATCAGCCGTAACCGGAGAAAGAGGCGCCGACTGGGGGGGGGGGGGGGGGGGCAGCAGTGGCGGCTGGAGAGCGCGGCAGGCCGGCGGATAGAGACTATAGCCTGAGCGGCTGGAGAGCACGGCAGCTGGCGGCTAGAGACTGTGGCCTGAGTGGCTGGAGAGCGTGGCAACTAGAGAGCGTGGTGGCCGGCGGCTAGAGACTGCGGCCTGAGCGGCTGGAGAGCGCAGCAGCTGGCGGCTAGAGACTGCGGCCTGAGCGGCTGGAGAGCGCGGCGGCTAGAGAGAATGGTGGCTGGAGCAGCTGGAGACCGCAGCCAGAGCGGCTCTCAGGGTTTAAAGGGGAATTCCACTCACTCTACCGGTGTCACCCCAGGTCTCCCCTTATCTATCAGGGTGACACGCTCAAAACGGAGAGCCTGACGGGATGTGCTCCTGAGAAACTGACACACTCGCCTCGTCCATCCTCATTCCTTATCAGTTTCTGCTGGGAATCTAAGTGGTGGATGTTTCAAATATGGAAAAAAAAAATCACAAGCCCTTTCCAGAGTATCATCAGAAAGCTCAAACAATTGGGATCAGGTCTTCAAGATGTAGCTGACATGTTCAGTATGATTTAGTTTTCGAATCCAAGCACATAAACACTGATTTAATGCCACTTTATTGAAAATTACCCACTATTTATGGATATTTATGACAATTGTTTAAAATTTAATGTTATGTCTCCGCTTTAAGAGCCTTGGCAACCGAGCATTTCACTACACATCATCTCTGAGTATAAATGTTTATGTGACAAATAAAACTTTGATTAGCTGATTGATAAAAAAAATGTAAGTTAAATGCAAGAATCTGCGGCCCACTCACCCAGCGTTCCACACGGTTTGTTCTTATATGTGCAGATATCGTACCTACAAAAAGGAGAAGAGACACCTCTGAAAGAACAAATAACATCACTAAGAAGCTTTCAGATTACTACAGTGAAGCGAAGCTCCCATACGCTACCGTATCCACTGATGTCCCTGGGGGACTCTGAGGGGAGGTAACCACTACAAGTTTGTCATGTAGACGGCAAACAATGAACTGCCTCAAAGTTCACTCCCTAGACAATACAAATATAATTTAAATACATTTCGAGAGAATAAAAGATGAGCTGCTGAGAGAAAAGGGAGAAAAATAGACTAACTACCAGTTTGCAAAGAATTGGCCTAGAGACAGGGATTAAAGCAGGAAGGGAAACTCAGGAAGAGGTCTGACTGTGTGCCAGAGTCAAGGAGGACTCTTAGCCAATGCTAGCCAGCGGAGCTGGGGAGGTGTGTTAGCCAAGGCTAGCCAGCGGAGCTGGGGAGGTGTGTTAGCCAAGGCTAGCCAGCCGGGCTGGGGTGGTGTGTTAGCCAAGGCTAGCCAGCGGAGCTGGGGAGGTGTGTTAGCCAAGGCTAGCCAGCTGGGCTGGGGAGGTATGTTAGCCAAGGCTAGCCAGCGGAGCTGGGGAGGTGTGTTAGCTAAGGCTAGCCAGCAGAGCTGGGGAGGTGTGTTAGCCAAGGCTAGCCAGCCGGGCTGGGGAGGTGTGTTAGCCAAGGCTAGCCAGCAGAGCTGGGGAGGTGTGTTAGCCAAGGCTAGCCAGCTGGGCTGGGATGGTGTGTTAGCCAAGGCTAGCCAGGAGAGCTGAACCGGGGCAATGTGTTAGCCAAGGCTAGCCAGCTGAGCTGGGGAGGTGTGTTAGCCAAGGCTAGCCAGCTGGGCTGGGATGGTGTGTTAGCCAATGCTAGCCAGGAGAGCTGAACCGGGGCAATGTGTTAGCCAAGGCTAGCCAGCTGAGCTGGGCCAGCATGTTAGCCAAGGCTAGCCAGCAGAGCTGAACCGGGGCAGTGTGTTAGCCAAGGCTAGCCAGCTGTGCTGGGGCAGCGTGTTAGCGAAGGCTAGCCAGCAGAGCTGAACCGGGGCAGTGTGTTAGCCAAGGCTAGCCAGCTGAGCTGGGGCAGTGCGTTAGCCAAGGCTAGCCAGCAGAGCCAGGGGGGGGTGTTAGCCAAGGCTAACCAGCAAAACCCGGGGCAGCGCATTAGCCAAGGCTAGCCAGTAGAACCGGGGCAGCTCATTAGCCAAGGCTAGCCAGCAGAGCCAGGGTGGTGTGTTAGCCATGGCTAACCAGCAGAAGCGTGGCAGCGCATTAGCCAAGGCTAGCCAGCAGAACCGGGGCAGCTCATTAGCCAAGGCTAGCCAGCAGAGCCAGCTCGGCGCGTTAGCCAATGCTAGCCAGCAGAGCCAGAGGGGCGTTGGGGTGACGTTAGCCAAGGTTAGCTAGCAGAGTCAAAATGGCATTAGCCAAGGCTAGACAGCCGAGCCAGAGTGGCGTTAGTCAAGGCTTGACCACAGAACTGGGGAGGTGTTAGTCAAGGCTTGACCACAGAACTGGGGAGGCATTAATAGAGCTAGCCAGCAGAGTTGGGGTGGCATTGACCAAGGCTAGCCTACAGAGCCGGGACAGCATTAGCCAAGGCTAGCCAGCTGAGTTGGCACGATGTTAGCCAATGCTAGCCAGCAGAGTTGAGATGGCATTAGCCAATGCTAGCTAGCAGATACCGCTACAGGTGCCTTGCTATCTAGTCCAACCTGCCAACGTGAGGCCCAGTTCACTTTACGGGGCTAAAGGCTAGGGCATGGAGTCTAGGGTGATTAATCAAAACTCCCCCGTAGGGGTTTACAGCGACTGTACGCGGTGGAATCGTACGCCAAGCTCAATTTTAATTTTTATTCACCCATAAAGGCGGATTGGAAGCAGATCCGCCAGGAATACGTCTGAGGAGCCGCGTGGTCCTCGCCGGAGAGCCGTAATGTATTTTTAATCGTGGACCTCGACGGGCCGGCATAAACGAGCGCGCCTTTGGAGAGCTGTGTCCCATCTGTGTTTTTACGCTCTCTCTCATTCACGCTACTTCTTCAGCTAGGAGAGGGGGAAAAAAAAGTCCACGAATTGAAGCATTACGCAGCGCATTCCGAGACTCAGATTTTTTCACAGGACGGCCAGGTTTAAAATTTTTTATTTTTTTTTATACTTGGACCCGTCGCTCAACTGCATTTAAAAAAAAAGAAAAAGAGATGGAATTGGAGAGAGAGAACGCAAAAGGGGGGAAAAAGGAATGAAGATTCATAGCCCACACGAGAGCCGTCCCACATAAAAGAGCAGCGCTCTGGGTCGGCAGAGGAAAGGCCAGATCGACACTTGTGTCAGCGCGCACCGTGCCGTGAGACGATGCAGGGCGCGTACGTGCGTCACCAGCACTGAGACATCATTAATATCAGGCTTGGGCGTCTGCCCAAGGCAACCTTATTTCTGGCTCGGTGAGGCTTTCGGTAGACGCCGGAGGGGGTTTGGAAAGCCACAGGCTAAGCGGAGGTGCCCTTATGGGCCGGGCCAGGAAGCAGGAGCCAGCCAGGACTGCCCCACTAGCCTGACATGCGCACATGGTTACCCGGTACTATGAATGGACTCTGCACCCATCAAAAGCTCTCTATCAACTAGTGCTGGGATGCCTCACTATCTTCTCAGCCCAAAACAGCACTTTTGACATCCCTTAGAAGTAAAATTGGACCCTCTGACAGTTTCCCAGGTTAACGGAGGAATTGAACCAGTCTGTGCTTTGCATCATCGGCCCTATTGGGAAACCAAAAACTGATCTTTATCGGTATTATTATTATTACTTTTCCTACCTGTAGAAAAATAATTTATCGTCGCAGAATAGGTTCCGTGGCTTCCATAAATATTTCTATAAGTGAAGCAGCACTCCAAGGTTGGGGGTTCGAATGTTTGCATGGGCTTCATCCAGGTACTCTGGTTTCCTCCCAGAGACATAATGTTTTCGGTGGACTGGTTTCGCTATATCGCTGTAGAGCGCGTGTGCCCCGCACCCCACGTTTCCTGGGACGGGGGCCAGGCTCAGTGTGACCCCGCGCTGGATAAGCAGTTATGGAAAATGGATGCATGCATATTTACAGCTTTTAGCTTTCGTCCATTTAATCCCCATCAGTTTCAAAGCGGTCTAATGGTCTATAAAGAACATTACAGTGATATGCCCAATCCATATCAGGTGCGAGGTCAGTGTGCTGCCCAGCATAACATAAGTAAATGCAAATAGAGAAAAGGAAAGGAAATGCTTTGAACAGCATAAGATATGAGCAGCTGCCGGCCCTTACTTATGGAGACATTTTTTGCCGCCCCCTGTACATGTAATCAATCAATCAGTGGAGAAATACTGAGGGCTCATGTGCTTTCAAAATACATCATCTATATCCCCTAAAAATGGCTAATCAAATCATCTCCAGGCTTTTAACTTAAAAAAACACAAGGACAGAGAAAATTACATTTAGGAACCTGGCTGAGGTCCAGAAGTGAGACACAGGCTCTGATATCTAACTGGGCTCTTCTTCTGAGATCCAGTTATTTTGATCGAGTTACTTCAGTTTCAGGCTTGGGGCTTTGCAGTTTGCTCCTGCTCTGTGTGTGTGGAGACTGCATATTCTCCTGCAGTTCAAAAACCAGACAGAGTGACCTGGAGCTTTTGGAACCAGATAGCTAGGTGGTCAAGGACCCATCAGCTATTTACATCCAGTAGTCAAGGTTCAAGTTAACCTAGAACCGCAAAGCATCCAGTGGAAGATACTGCTAAACCGAGAAATACTACGCTAATGTCAACAAATTCCCCTAAAATGTTACAGCTGGTGACTCCTTTCCTTTATGAATTGGATGTTACACTGAATGAATAAAATTATAATCCCTGTTTTATAGAACCCAATCCTATGTGCAACCATTCAACAAAATATGAACAATTTTCAACAAAAATGTATTTCAGTTACACTATTGCTCACACCTCCAGCATTGCGGGCTTAAATTCCACCCCTACTGGACATGTGTGAGGTCTGCGTATTCTCATTGTGTCATAAAAGCTTCCTTTAAGCCTCTAAATTGCCTGTAGTGTGTGACTGCAAATGTGACTATGAGGGTGTTTGTGTCTTGCTTTGGACTGGCATCTTGTCCAGGGTGTTCCCCTGTCTTGTGCCCTGTGCCACCTAGAACTGGCTTCAGGCCTCACCTAATCCATTCCAGGGGAAGGCATTGGATGGTCACTGTGAGAACCCCACTCTCCGTGCGTTTCTACACTCTGGACAATAACGACATCACAGTTTTACTGACCTGCTCTAGGCTGGACTCCAGCAACACCGGTGGTTAATATGGTGGACCTTGGTGACCTTAGCTGCTGAACCAGAAAGTTCTAAAGATTAACTTCTGAACCTGTCTTACCCCAAGCCTAACGTACCACCGGCTTCTGTCATCTGAGCAAACAGGTAAATAGGTTCAGCATGACGACGAGACTTGCCCTACATATGCCACACTGTCCATACCACCTCCCCACATATTACTGTCAGCCGTAATCAGCCCATAAACAGGAGCCGTTATAGGCCTAAAAATTCATTTTAGGCAATACACACGTATCCATTGTTTTTTTTTCTTTTCACACAAAACAAAACCAATAAGAGGCAATATGGGGACATGTAATAGGCGAGTGACTGAAATATTATGGTTTCTCATGTCATAAATCATCACAAAGTACGCACATTTCCATATTACTTAACCCTACACAATAACATCACCGCTTCAAGATGAAACTGAAAAAGCAATATAAAGGTGACACCAGACTTGCTGACATTCTTCTCACCATGCAAATTCAATGCTCACTGATACTACTCATTCATACTACTTTTTTTCTGAGCCATTATTCTAGAATACCATGCAATATTTAGAATGTGGCATCCTCTACACCAGAGGTGGGCAATATCATCCGCAAAGGGCCGGTGTGTATGCAGGTTTTCGGGATAATCTTTAGATCAGCTGTTCAAACCCAGGTGTCAGGACTCTTCGGCCAATCAGTCCTATAATTAGCAACCTAATAAGGGAGCGGCAGCTAAAACCCGCATACACCACGGCCCTGTCTGCCCACCCCTGCTCTACACTGTTAGTTTATTACTGTTGAAATGTTTCTACTGTCTAAAATGTCTACTGTAAAGCCGCAGTTTCCTTCAGGATTAATAAAGCATCTATCCATCTATCTATGTTTCTGTCTTTCTCTCTGTCTTTGTATCTATCTTTCTATTTGTGACTACAGTGGAACTCAAGATGACGACTGTCTAGCCTGACTCAAGTCTCCTTGAAAACTTCTACAGAGCAGCACAGACGTGTGTTTTTGCCAGAGCACAAACCAACTGGTAATTAAGAACACAACGGCTAGTTGTTTACTACGGGACTTATGTTGGCTTCCCGCCACCTATTTTGAAGCAGTATTTTATATAGAGCCCAAGAGAATCGCTGGCATCGGCCTCTAAGCATTGTGTTTCTGTCCGGCATCAGATCCAACTGCTCCACACGGCATCACCGGTGGCAGCGGCACAGCCAAACCCGCTAAACAAGTGTAAAGAAAACCAGATTGGGATGAATTACAGAAGCTTATACAGAATTCACCATCCGCCACTTGACACAGCACATTATGGAAACTCAACCGGACCATTCTGCTCTGTCAGTTCCAATACATGGACTCTTTTGTTCAAACACGCAAGTGGCAAGCTTCAGCACACAGCAATCCGAGCTCAGTAAAAACAGGGGTTAGATGGTCTATCGTGACACGGCGACTGGCACCAGAAGCCGACACGACCTCAGCATGTTGAGGTCGCACTGAAATGCGGGAGTCATCATGAAACTGACAGGCCATATCACCCCGACCACTTTAACGAGAAAATTCAGCAACATCTGACATTATATAGTGCAGTCACACATGTGTAGACACACCAGTTTTCCAAGACGAAATGTGGATTCTCTTAGTAATGGTTTGAAGAAGCACAATGCCAATTTCATTATTTTATCTTACATAATCAGATGTTGGTCATTTAAGATCCCAGATTTAAGACTTGGTCTCTCTAGCTTGGCTTACTGTCAACAACCATTTAATGTCATTTAACATTTTAAAACTATAGGGCAATCAATGTTATATACTTTGATGGTGCTTCAGTGGTACTAATGACACATTTTTAAAGTTTCCAGAGTACTGAACTCAGACATTGTTTATGTTCATTATCCCGATGGATCTGCTCATTAAATGGTAACAAGATTAAAGTAACTTCCAAGGAAAAATCAGAAAACAGATACGGTTTTGTATTCAGCAAGTAAAAAGCAAGGTCTAGACTAAGGGCATTCTATAAGACTATAGTGCCTATAGTTGTGAGGTTCATTATTTGAGGCAGTCAAATAATTTAAAGTATGATGCAGCATCTCAGGTACTGAAATAACGGTGTTTTCTTACAGGTTACCACCCAAAAACTGTAGAAGGACATATATACCGATGAGCCAAAACATTATGGCCACCCCCACATGAAGAGAATAATGTTCACTATCTTGCATGAAAGGCGTGTGTCAATTTCTGGGTTATATTTGATGGTATGCTAACATTTGGTACTTATAGTTAACATGTTTAATGAAGAAGTGATGGGTAGGGGAACACATTTGAATGACTCTGATGAAGCCCAAATCATTATGGCCAGATGAATGGGTAAGAGCATCTCTGAAATGGCAAGGCTTGTGGAGTGCTCCTGGTTATCCGTGCTGAGTATCTACTGAGGATTCATCAATGTGGGACATGAATGAAGGCTATCCCATGTGGCAGAACCAACAAAAGGCCACAGATAGCTGATAAATTTCAAGTGCATTGAACTCTGCTGCATGTGGAACTGCTTGGCCACAGACCAATTAGAGTGCTCATGTTGACCTGTCCACTATCAAAAGTGCCTACAATGGGTACTGAAATATTGGAACTGGACCTTAGCGCAATGGAAGAAGGTCGCTGGGGCCAATGACTGTTGGACTACCATCAAATATTTCCCAGACCTTGACATGTGCTGTTTTTACAAGTTAGTCAGTGTTATTCTCATGGGCTAGTCATAAAATTTGAGCTCATCTGTATATATCAAGAAGGTCATGCTCACCTACTTTATGAGTCATAAATGCATGCATATGGAAGATGATCTGAGATGTTGCTATTGACACCACATTCTACCAAATGCAACAAAAAAGCTAAACTTCAAGAAGACAGTACATCACCTCCACCTGATCCACCAACAAAGTTGAAACAATTAACCTAAATTTAGGGATCCAACAGGAGAAAAGCACAGAAGGAAAATAACCTACTGTACATATTTCCCCAATGTAAAAGAACCACAAAACAATACCATGGCCTTTCTGCAGAACTTCTCAAGAACGTCACCAGATGACACATAAGGCATAAAGTCCCACGTTTCCCACACCTACCTGGTGATGAGAACCGCGTTGTCGTGATGAGCAATCCCATTCTCCGGAATGCTGTTCCCATCTCCCTGATACGACAGGATAGACTTTTGCCACTTGCAAAAACTGTCCAGGGACTTGTCTGCATGATGGTTGATCTCCAAGTTGGGCTGCAACACAGAACCCACGCTCAGTCGAACTGAGAAAAAAAATGCCTGTTTTTACATTGAAGTAGGAAACCCACACAAGACGGGGAGAACATGCAAAAGCCACATCTACTGAGTAGAGCCTGCACACTAACCACCAACCCTGGAGATGTGAGGCAGCGATGCGACCCAATGAGCCACCGCACTTCACTTCATTTAGCTCATGTCAACCCAATGAAATGTGTAGATTCACAGTCCTGTGACCAGCACATACAGTTGTGTTTATTGCTATAGCTGCAACCAGCAAACAGAACTGTTAATTAGGGTAAATAAATAGTTCATTGTGTACAAGGATCCCCGTTATCTATACATCTTTCAGACGATGTAACTAAGCTCATCTGATTCACGTTAAATGCAAAGTGCTCAAAATGCCCAGAGCTCCCTACCAATGCTCTTCGGAAAAACCTGGAAGCACCACCTACACTAAACGTGTCTGTTTGACAGGTACAAATATCTGCTTTCAGCAAACTGCCTTTCGCTTCAGCAACATCTGCTACGGCTAGCAGTTGGTATCGGCCCACAGATAACATTCAGCTCGCACTACGTTCCACCTTAAAGAGAAGGTCCCGGAAAGCTCGATTGGCTTCCATCCTGCGAAAAAAATGACATGATCCCTGAAACAAAAAAAAAAAAAAAAAACAGGTACTAGAATCCAATCTCTGTTTCTTCTATTAAAGACAAGGGGGGAAAAAAAGATCTTAAAGCTAAACTTCCCTCAGGGGCAGTGTCGGAGCACATCTCTATTTGAGTTCATTTGATCTTTCAGGGCGGTAGCCATATGGTGGGGTACTTCCCAGCTCCCTCCCGCACGTCCTCGCCAATCACATAAAACAATCCCCCGGCCTCGTACGGCCAGCCTCTCACTGCTTAAAATAGGTTCTCTGCTCCCCCCCCCCCCGAACTGAACGGGTGTTCGAGCTAACGGTCGGCCACTGTTTTTGTGAGCTTTCCACACCAGACGGCTTCGTGTGACCCACAGCCGGTACGAGGATCCCGGTGGCCCAGACAGCGAGACCGACAGCTACGTCAACAATGTCTACATCGGCCTGCGAGCTACTTTATACATCCAGGTGTGCTGCAATTATTTAGATTTTCTGTTTTCCTGAATACAAGTTCTGCTCATTAAAAACATGGACTGGAATGAGGGAGATCACACTGAAACCTTTTCGGACCTCCAAAGACATCCTTCCGACTCTTTCCATCTATAACGACTCCTCACTATACAGGAAGAGGACTCTCCTCCTCTCAGGCAACACATAATGCACAATGTACATTTACATTTATTTTGCACACTAAAGGTATATCTGCAGGACAAAAGTTTTCCCTTGGGAGTAAATAAATCTGAATTTATCTGAAATCTGAATCTGAAATCTGAGTCTGAATTTCCACATAAAAAAGCAAAATGTGCTTGTGAAGTGAGTGCTACTCATCACAGCTGAAATGCAATCGGACACGCCTGGAAACATTTAGAGGAAATTGCACTTGTCTCCGCGCATAATTATAGTTATCAGAAATATAATGACTGCTCCACTACGCACGGGAGCACGAGGATGACTTTCATCACTCGCAGAAATGAAAGTGTGCACAGCATCGCTGAAAAGCCATCGGGCACGAGGGAGATGGCCTCACCTGGTCCTCTGTCAGGACGATGAGTCGAGTCACGATAATGTTCACAACGTTTCCTAGGCTGGCATCACGGTAAAGTTTGGCAACCTGACCTCCAGAAAAGAAAAAAAGACACAAAGTCAGACAAATGGCGTCTCCACGTGAGCAGCAGGACGCGCTCATGGCAGGCTGGCATCCTCAGCACCTAGGCACCCTGCGGTGACCAGGGTGACCCAAAAGCAGTTTCTGTCGCAGCATTTTACATTTTACATTGCTAGGAACAAAAATCAGAGCATCTTAAATCAACATGAAAAAAACATCAAAGTTAAAGGACACACAGACAAAGAACATGGAATTTTGAGACTGGATAATCGGTTTGGTTATAAGTCTGAGATCCGACACCATTTATCAGTCGTGACCCCAACACATCCATGCAGAAACTGGGATCAAACTTACAATATTCATCACCGAGAGGATATAGTGTTCGATGTCCTTGCGGCCATGGTACCCCACCATCATCTTGTCGGCCACCACGAGGGTCTCGACGAAGCGCTCCGAGCTGATGGAGCGCTTTTGCCGGTGGACACTGCCAGCGCTGTCGTTAATCGGCAGGGGGGGAGGAGGGGCAGAGTGGGGGTCCCTAGGCCAACAGGGGGCCCCGCTTCTTGTGAGGTCTGTGTGGGGGGAACTATGCTGTGATTCATTCAATTACCAATTACCAAGTATAATTACCATTACAATCATTTTCAGTGTGATCCATTTTAAACAGTGTCAGTCCACATTACAACGGTCCAGACTAGTGATCTACCCCTGAGTTCTATGTACAAGCATACAAGCTGTGTAGTTCAGTTTTCTAAGTGTCTATCCACCTTTAATCTTATTTTCTAGATTTTGTTTTCAAAGCAGGTCCCTGAAACAGCACCTGTCAAAAAACTGGACGTTAGGGTAACATGTTTTGCATTTAATATTCCTCTCCTAATTGTGGGAAAGCCCAGAGGAATATAGGGGTATACCATGTTTCAAAGGGAGACCCTGTCTCTCTTTTGAACCTGACGGTGAAATCCTGCATCTGTATGCGGCTCGTCACAAAGACAAAAAAAAAAGCCATAAGAGAAACCAGTTGTGACACGTCACAGGTTACGATAAAAATACTATCCTCGCTAAGAGATCTAGGTCAATCTCCACCTCTGTCCTCCTGGGGGTTTTCCCACTACAGGCCCCTCTTGTTAATTTTTCCCTTGTGCTTCTAAAAATCTTAAAATTACTCATTTTCCAATATGGCAAAAGCCAACAGCTATATGAGAAAAAAACGTTAGCAAGTGAGTTAGAATTGCACATCCAGGATCCAATATGGTGACTTGAACAAGTGTGACACCCATAGTCACTGTATGGGGGGTAACACGAAGGCTGTAGCTATTTCCTCTCTCAAGATGTGCCAGAAACCAACATTTCCTCATCTGCTATGTAGAGTTGCTCCTTTACGTCAGTTGACCAGATGGCCGGGACGGAGGTCCACCAACCTGAAACACCACAACTGAGCTCGTCGCTGAGGTCGTGCGGCCGAGGGATGGAAGACTTCTTATAAATAACATGGAGTTGTCCTTTTCGGAGGTTAAGGTTAATGGAATTTTTGGAGGATATGTTCATTAGTGGCTCAATTAAATATTGCTCTTCCTCTGTTGTGATAACACCATGCTTGTTGGAAGAGAAAAACATTGAGAGAGGGGTTATGGGGAATCAGAGCAACGGTTTAATTTGTGTATTTGCAATTCCATCCGGGGTCTTAGCAGAGACAAAGAACTAAATACGAACCACCACCCATGGGTAAGATAAAGGATGATCTTATATTCTGCTTGGTTGCAGGTCTAACACCAAGAACACCAATGTCTGACACTAATATGACATTGTGTTTGAATTGACATTACATTCCAGCACAATTAAGTACGTTCTATGTATCTGTAAGACCTCGGATGGGCAAAACTGCTATCCATTAGACCAGTGTTTTCACAGAAAATTGCAGCGACATTCATCACATTTGTCTGAGGTAACATGACACGCAGTTCGTCATAGTACATGGGCCTTTTTGACTGGTTCTGTTCCAAACTGTTCATAGCAACGAACTGATAGCTATTAGTTTCAACGGCGGCTTCTGAAATCTGCAAAGCGGCTTTCGCTTGTAAAAGATTCTGACCACACACAGACACGGGTCAGTGCCGAGCTAAATTAAAAATGCCGCATCGTAACTCAAAACTATTAAAGCTACAGTCGATTGTAAAAACATCCCACAATGCAAAGCAATTTAATCATTAAAGCTAAAATAGTCAATTATAAGTGAACAAACAGCATCGTTACTGGGACATAGACCAAAATACACAACTCTGTGCCCTGATACTCAGTAAGCAGTAAAAGTTATTATTTGTTTATAAAAAAAAAATGCTGGCATATTTTCAGCTGGTAAACCCACAATAAAAACATTTAAAGCAGTTGATATTGTTAAATAAGTACACATAAAAACACTTCATAATGTATTTACAGCACAAAATATGCACATTTGTTTTAGATATGTCTTGCATTTTAAAAGACAATACATACAGCTTGATACATTTCCAAGCTTTTTTTTTTATTACTGCTGGATTTTTCAGACTGCTAGCTTGTGGTGGAAGAAAACAATAGTGAAGCCGGTTCTGTTTCTCTGTATTATTGCAGTTGGCGGGACAATGATGGGCCCTTGCACTGCATTTTGGGTACTCAGAGAAAAAGGACTCGGTTTTATGGGCACGTTAAATTCTTCAGTTAATGTGGCAAAGCTGGCCAGTCGGTATGTCTCAGAGCATAACTATCTAGAGATTTATGCCTCTGGGTATGCGCATTAGTTAAATAATAGTCCTTGACTACTGCATGAGCCTTACAGAACAGCATTTTCTTTCCTGACACTTAGCTCCCTAGAATTTCTGGAATCTGCCCCCCCCCCTTGTTGGCGTTTTTCATGGACATGACTTTGTTGTTGGGGTCCATACGAATTTGAGAGGCTAGATCCCAAACAATATTAGTACACGGCACAAGTCTGCAAACTTATATAGCTTAAGAGAATGATGGCAAATGATGGCTTTCACCACTGCAGACCTTATGAAATTTGAGACCTTTTTCTCTATTGAAAAATTCATTTTAAACTCGTCATGTCATATAGCAATTTCATTAGAATGTATCAGGCTTAGAAAAAACAAAAACAAATGTGACTCTAAGCAATTTCGAGCATATCTATATATAATATCATATTTGCTTAATTCTAATACCATATAAGCCCAGAATCAATAGTAAATGCAAGAAAAATAGGGATTTTATTCTCCTGGAGATCGTGAAAGGGGCAGAGCAGGTGCGCCAGCACCCGCACCCATCCCCCCCCCGTCCCCCCCGCCCCCGAGTGACGGCGTCAGGCAGCATGGAGAGCCATATGTAAATTAGCCACGTGCGGGGGAGAGCCTCTCGTCTTTCAGTTCCACGAGCCGCCCGATAGCTTGGCGCCGTTTCTCCCTGCTAACCTGCTGTATTCACGCCCCTCTATATGACCCCCCGGCCAAGGCTGGCCAAGGCACCGGGGCTCGAGCAGCAATACCGTTACGGGACGGATGAAGGCAGCCTTGCCTCCGCTGCACCTCCTGTTTGGCAGACGTTAAGCCGTACTCACCAGGCCATTACAGTTGCTTAATGCCACCTTTGTAGTTCTGTACTGATCCTGCAGATATCCAACATAATGGCAATTATCAACATATCCATGCCGCCACTCGGCTCCATCTTTGCCCCAGTATTCTACAGTGAAATGTTTTGACACCAAGTAGTGATTGAGCGTTAGGTTCAAATGAAAGTGCCTTCCGTAGGCGGAGAGTCTGTAGTACAGCCGCGATTCGGGCAGCTCTGGGCTCACCGGCTCCAGCCCTCTTCTCCGCCGTGCCGACTCCAAGTGTTTCACAGTGTAGCTTACAAACTCGCTGTTCTCGTCCACTCGCATGGGGACCACCAGCTGGTAGTGCTCAAGGTAGGACAGGTACTCTTCTTTGTTCCGCCCGCGCCGGCCCCCATGGGGCAGCAGGTGGAAAAGCCGGCCGGAGGGGGAAGCGGGTGAAATAGCCAGTCGGGGAGGGAGGAAAAGGAAAGAGAAGTCATTTACGCTGAATAAGGAGGACGTCTCCGCAATGAAGGAAGGCCGAGTTCCCCTAAGATCTCACGTGGGCAAGCTGAGGAGCTCACCTGGAAATAGGAAGGCTTACATTTCCTGATCACAACACAGAATAAGATGTGGGGAGACCAAAAGAAAAAAAAAAGAGTTATATAAGGCATCAAAAACAAAACAGACTTACGTAAGAGCTCACCACATCACACCAGTATCCGAAGAGTCGTAGGTCACGCAAGGCCAACAGCCCTACGCTGTCGAGGTGGTCGGCTTTATAGGTATTCATCATTTACAGCAGTGTTTCCCGACCCAACCCTCGGGGGCCCCCAGCGGTCCCCATTTTTGCTTCCTCCCAGCCCACTGCTAAACATTCCACACTTTTGCTCTCATTTTTTGAGGGAACAAAAACATGAACTGCCTGGAGGGGAGGGGGGCGAAGACCAATTTGAGAAACACTGATTCACAGAATTACTAAGAAACATGCTTAATTAAGGAAGAGGATAACTCTTCCCTTAAAAGTAAAATACTGTATTACTTAAGAGGCCAGGGATGTCGGGCCAACAATCAGAACTATCACACCAATACGACTAAGAGCTAATTCCCCTGGACATGCAAACACCCCATTAGCAGCGTGACTGCCTTAAGTGTCATCAGGAATAACTCCGAGAATCACTCAGAGCGAAAACCCCACAAAGGCACCACACTCTGAAGCCTGGGTTTGAGAGTACAGCCCTGAAAAGGGAGGACAGAGAACCACTTTCATGGTTTGTGCTGAACCTGTCTCCCTGCTGGCCACATCGAAATTACAGAGTCCTTCACAATGAAGGCGATGCTGCTGGGAAAACACTATCATTATTTCAGCATCTAACAGAAGGCAAAAGCCAGGAGATCTAAAAATTCCACATCTTAAAAATGGCCAGACTACTAATAAGACCCCAAAAAAAAACACACACATCTGAATAAACAAGGTTGATCAGAGTATATCCATAATGGAACAAGCTGCACAAGGTCACTCTTCGTATAAAAGAGCCTACCTTGGGAACTGTGTGAAATTTTGTTGAATCTTTGAAATGTAGAAGCAGCCATGGCAAGGCTCAATATCCAAGTCAGCGTCTTCCACAAAATTTCCATAATTTAGAGAAGATCTAACATGGGGCTGGGGTTGGGGGCTACAGTTTGGCTATAAAGATCCGCTCAATCCAGTATCTTGCCATAACAAGTCCATTGTCTATAAATTAAATCGTTTTTTTTCCTCAGACTGTTGATCCAGGTTTTATTTTGTTTTCGGAAAGTGGCTTCTTACAGTTTCTCCTCGCATTTGCACCCGCTCTCATCTCATCCAAGCAAGATGCAGGAATCCATTGGTGGATCACTTCAAGTAATTCCGGAACAGCAGCTCTATACTGGAGGTGAATCTTGAACAATCCATCTGTGTACCTGGCAATAAACATTAGTTGCTTCAGACAGCGCAAATGCAATAGCCACGTGACCTGAATAAGGTAGACGTATGTCAGACAAAAGTTTCGTGAGTATCAAGAGATTATCCGCATTCTTACTTAGCTCAACTACTGTGGCGATAGAACGCCTGTGGGACAGTTTGAGAAGTACTCAATGCCGCATTGTCTTCCTAAAACCGGGTGAAGAGGCAGTGTTTTTGGATATCTGTGTCCCTGGGCAGCTTTCCGAGATTCAAGTACTAGTCAAAATAAATTGATGAAGCAAAAGAAGAAGCTCGTGCTGCAATTTCCGCGAGCGTCTCGAGGCGACGCAACATCTGGCGCTAACAGATTATTTCATTGAGAGATCATTTTACTGCGCTGCGGACGCCAAGCCAGAGCCGAAAAGCAAACTGCCTTTCTGCAAGCCGATAGCTTACTTACATCCACAGCCTCTGCGCAGAAACGTGGAGAATTAAGACAAGTACAGAGGCACAATGTCAGTGCAAAAGACCAACTGTTTCTTTTCTGAAAGCTGGTTATTAACACAATACATTAACTGGCTATCTAACCATTTTATCATTACCATTGATCGGTGTGCACCGTGGAATAGCAATCGAATGCCCATTACATTACAATCACATATCCACGTAACTGATCATTATAACAGTATTCCAATCGATGTGTAATTGCACGCAACAGAAAATACCGTTTTTATATTTCTATAATAAAGTCTCCCGCTCTCGCTTTACTAGAGAGTAATGCAAAACTTGCACGGCTTCTCTCAACACTTCTAATGTACATGACAAACCACAGCGTCTCCCAAGATGGGGGTGTCTGCCAATAATTCGAATAAGAAATGCATGCGTTTCACATACCGCAAGCAAATGTTTTTAAATCCTTACGACGTCCAGTAATGCGTTTGTCGCCGTGACTTTAAGTCAGCCATCCAATTAAACAAGCATACCGTCAGGTCAATCGATAACTGACTTATGCATGGGTACCACTTGTTTGCTTAAACAAAATCACTAAGATGTCATACATGAAAACAGCAAGATATATTGTAAGGCAATCCAGAACATGCAAAAAGTTATACACTTTCCAAAAAATCTTCTGAACAACACACAGCCTATAGATTATCCGCGACGTGCAATGATTGCAATAAAAATGTAACAACTTTGGTGCATTTTAAATGAACTTTTCATAAAACGTCATGCTTGGAATTTCTTGGCAAGACAACGGAGCCAGAACTATCATCAGATCCCTGCCGGAGCACCTCTGCAGACTGCCTTGTGCTGATGATATCCATATCCTTCAAGTAGTAGGGCTGAACTTTTTTTTGTCTGGGTTAGTAAAGTTAACATCCAGCAGCACAACCCCAGACAGCACCGCTAAATCTATTTGGCTAAAACGCGTGTGACCCAGACAGTTGGCAAGCGGCTCGAATGCATTACACCGGCGGCTCAAATAAAAACAAGCGTCTCTCCGCTAAAATGAGGTGCATTGAAATGGGGTTGGTTTTTTTAAGTCAAAACTGACACAATCATTCCAAAACAAATATTAACTTTACATAACATTTCCCAGCCTTAAGTACCCAAAATAGTTATACATATATTACGGTGCAAGGTATGCATTTATACCTTACAAAGGGAGGAGTCGTAATAAACTTCAATGCGTAATCTGTATTCTAAACCTGATGAAAACTGAAACACTTTTAGCTAAACTTTAACCGGGCATGAGTTCGCGGACCTGTACTTGGGTATTGCGGAGGGTATACGTAGGGAAGCTGCCTTCACTTTCATTTCCAATATAACTGTACACCAGTGATTTAAAAAGTAGATGTGGATTTTGCATAAAAGCCGTCCACGTTTTTCTTCCATCGTCTACACATTTTTTCCTAAAAAACACACTTACGCTATTTAATCACCAATGCATAACACCACAGATATACAAATAAGCAATCTGCTGAGGTATAGTATAGCGATGTGATACACAAAAAAATGATAAACCTCACGCTATAATTAAATCAGACGTAACGTATAAAACAAAATCAAGATAATATTTCTGCACTAACAAATATAACTTGCTGCCTCAAGTTTGTTTACCGGTGTTCTGCAAAGTACCCTTACAGTACCTATATAATACACTTAATCATCTTCCAGACATCCCAGGGAAATGCATCGTTTAATTCACTGACTGCACGTACAGATAGGTTCAGTATTTACCTTAATTATCAGAGGCAATACCTACTGTTGAGGATACAGACAATAGAATTTGTCTGCACTGAAGCTCCGCACTCAATTCGTCTTTCCCATTCGCTTTAAAACCTTGC